>OZ024906.1:18118536-18490293 GCA_964017125.1 Flabesymbios commensalis
CTCTCACCCAGGGCTACACTAACTCTATGGAAATGTAGTGCGTTTGTAGTTTTATTTTTCATTAGCCACGCTGATGAGAAATATGCCGAAGCCAGATTTGAAACAAAGTACTAAACACGTTTTGTTAGAAAGACCTATAAACATTGAAGGAACTATAAGTTTCAAAAGGCAAACCAGGGGCATGCATGCAGGAATAAAACATAGCATATGTGGAGATAAAAGCGTCAAAACCTGTTACCAGGAATAGACGGAGGGGGTGAGCTGGTGAGGTGGGCAGGGCGGGGGAGCAGTCAGGTAGGGCAGTCACGGAGGGCGGAGTCTATATATGTCATGTCCCGACAAACACGACACGTGGACCAATGTTGTTTTAATGTTGCGCTACCGTCGTAGACGGAGGCCCAACATTAAAATCCCATCAGGCCAGCGTTTCAATGTAGATTGATTTTCGAGCAGACCACACATAATTGTTGCTTAGCCCGGGGGTGGCGGGCACAAGGGGGTCACAGTCAAGAGACTGCTCACAAATCTCAATGGGGTTTAGCCCCGTCCTCAAAATGACCCACTTCTTCTGTTGATACCTCTTGGCGCCTGTGGGGGCAGCAGTTTCACCCGTAGTCATAGCAACAGCAGCTGTAGCAACTACATGTACTTTATTTTTCCTGGCGGTTACTGAGATGGTGACAGGCACTACTCGTAGTGGGCTAAAGAGTCTCTCAAAATCACACGTTAGTAGGATATGGTTGTTTTAATGTTGTGCCAACGTGTTTGACGCTTGCTGGGGACTGTGCCGTCGTTGCCGTGTGGTGCGTTTTAGTGTTTCCCAGCACACACAAAACATTTGTATAACATTTATACAACGTTGGCCCAACGTCTTCGACGTTGATCCAACATGGTATAAATGTTATACAAATGTTTTGTGTTTGCTGGTTTGTTCCTGATATGACTACACCACACAGGGGTGTTTGCCGCGGCCAATTTGTGCCGTTTTTTCTGGGCGGTGCTATCAGGTTATAAACACGCCGGTGTTCTGTGATGCCATTTCTCGTCTCCTCTCCTGAGATGCCACTCACTGAGGGATAAGGGCTTCTCACAGACCACAGATTCCTTCCTCAGACACAGGGGTCGCAGTAACACACTGACGACCGCGAGCCGCCACTGGATACTTTATTAAGGATACTCATTCCCTCACATCAAGGAATCTCAATAGAGATTGAATTTCCCTGCTCACATATAGAGACTTTGGATACTCAAGCAAGCTGTCACAATAATTACAAAGTTACTTTGTAGGATTGCTAAGGCCAACTAGTCCGAGAGGAAACAATTCGTTTGAGCGTATCCTGTCCATTAGATTGTGACATTAGATTGCGTCAATTTCGTTTTAAATGTAATAATATACGACCGTGCACTTGGTGCAGTCAAATTGATGTGATAATAATTTAGATTAACTCCGTACATCATGTACATTAGTGGTTGTTATCTTTCCGTGTAGGGTGCTCAGTATACACAGGCTGACGACTTCTGGGCCCAGACAACATCTACAAAAAAGTGATTGTCTGATTGTCTATTACAGTCACATGAGAGGTAAACATGTGCTTATCTCGTGTGTCTTAGTGTAGGATCTATATCATGTATGTAGTCAGCACGAAAAAACAATAGATGACATTGACTTCTGGATGTTCACCTGTTGATTAGAAGTGGTCCTCAGTCAAATGTCCACCTTTACTGGCGTCAACAACTATCTTCCTGATGTCATTATAACGAAGTGTGTACTGCGTAAAAGTCTGCAAAAAAATGTATACCAGTGAATTGATAAGGAATTGTTTCTGAGTATTTATTTATATTCGTCGTAATTGGAGACCCGTGGATTAATATCGCACTTGAGGTTTCCATAGCTAAACCTTACATGGATACAACTTTAACATCAGACGTTCCACATCTGTAACTCTGGTCACCTTCCACATGAGTGGTTTAGTGGTCTAGATGATTCCATCATCACACCAGGTGCTGATCAACCTCATGGACTGCGAGGTGCTCTAGGATTACCATGCTTTGTGGGGGTTCTACAGGGAGCGGGCTTCTGTGTGGTCTAGGGGGCAGGCGTACCACCCCGGTCCCCATCACACAGCCCCCTGGTCACCTACCCCCGGGTACCCCTGGTAAGGTACCCCCGGTCCAGGCCGGTTCGTTACCCCCGGGCAGGGGTTATAAGCGGGACATACCTCGTGGTCTCAGACGCTGGAGGCGGCACACTATAGACAGCAGTAGTACCGCAGCACTCTCGATCTCCATGCCTCTACTCATTACTCCAACTCTAACAGGTCAGATTGTATAATAATAACTACGCATCATGTATATTATTCACCCTTAAAACCATACGTTAAAGAATTTACATGTTTGCCCACTTCAAGTTGTGTCTCGCTACCAACTTAAAATGGGTAAAAATTACTAACAAACTCACAATTTGAATCAAAATGTATGCAAATGTAGCAAATTGAATGCTCATTTTCCCTTCCAATTTTCTTGTTTAAAGTTGAGAGTGAATAACTGGTGTTAGAAATCTCAGATTTCGGATATATAACATGACCGTTATGAGAATTGCATTTTATGTCAATGCAAATAGCTTAGCTTGCTCTTTTTAAACTTTTTGTGCAGTGTGAGGACCAACAAACGGCAAAAATAAAATAAAAATCGGTGTTTATTAATCAACTGTAGCAGTATTGGCACTTTAACCAGCGATATCGCTTTATCTTTATTTGTCATGTTGAGACCCTGTGTTCACAAACTGACAGGTAGACTACTACTTTAAGATGTAGATGGTGTATTTTGTTGTAAAATACACAATACAGCTTATCACAACTCAATTTAATACAAAAGGCAAGGTGCAAGAATACTTATACATGTTATAAGTCATGAATATTCATATAAACAAACAGAAATGCACTAAAGTCCACTATGATTATATTATAAGAAAACTATTTACCCTAAGGCGACCAGAATTTGAAATAATGCAATGTACTCCTCATAATCTGATAATAATATTATTGTGTAAATATAATCATGTATCAATACCATGAATACAGAATCAAGTCTTCTTTCAGAAATGTCAATGTTTCTCTCATTTACAACTTGTAAACAGGTAAATGACAGAAAAAATGAAATTTCCAGTAAATCGCAATGCCATGATCCCCTGAAAATTACAAGGAATCAAGTCATTGTGATTAATAACATATTTTAACCTTTTCACTACCATACATGACGGAAATTTCCGTCGTCATTCGTCAATGAACGTAACCATAAAATGACACAAATTTTCGTCAAATATATACTGCATTTATGTATTTTTCGTCATTTGAAGCTGGAAATTGCGTTAGCAATTCCAGCTTCAAATGACGAAAAATAGAACTCGTACACCAGTATATCTGGATCCTGGCATGCACCCCGGCCTGGAAGTCAAAGGGTTGAGCAATATATTCAAGTTTCCCGGACTCAAAACCAGAATTTCACTGTTCTTCGAAGTATACTTGCCACAAACTGAACTACTGGTTCTCGATCTATGACTTATTAAGTATGTTATACATCGTACAGGTGTTGTACATGTTGTAGTTGTGTCAGGATTGGCGTGTTGTCCGCTTACTGTACAACATGCACAAGTCATCTTGTTAGATCCATGGTCAATCAAAGTGACTGATAGACTCATTGGACCTAACACCAGACTACTCCCCAGCTCTGGGCTAGTGCTGGGTTAGTCCTGGGCCAGCGTCACACACACTGCCCCACCACTGATCCAGTGTAGGGCTGAGGACTTGTACTGCTGGAATTCTTATCGCTCGGCCTTGAATGTCAGTCTTTATCAACCGTTCCCCAGCAATGCTCTCCAGCAGACACGATACATTGAACCAATGTTGGGCCACCGTCAAAGCCGGTGGGCCAGCATTCACCCAACATTGGTTTATTATGTCCTATACTTTTGGCTCGCCATCTTTGTGCGATCACGACACGCATATATTTAGAAATCTTTCAAACACAATGAAATATTTCTCATTTTCTAAATCTTATTATAACAGTAGTTCAGTGGGCAATACTATTCGTTATTAGTTTATGAATATTTCGATTTGCAATTTATTTATATTGGTGTCCGTGTTCTTTTATACATGTGTTGTTGAGTCTCGGTAAATCAGACCTGATATACATGATATAGGAGGGTCGTGTCGAGGTTGTACACTATCTGGATGATAACAAACATGTAGGCTCGGCGTCACAATGGCTTTGTATATTAGCTTCTAACAGTACACAACAAGAGAAAGTCATCTGAAAATTACGTCAAACTCATGTGTGTGTGTGTTAATGTATGGCAGGGTTTCCAGGAGGCCCTTTTAGGGAGGAGCCACCACCTCAAAATTTGGTTACTAACCCCCGCCCCCCCCCCCCACCAAAAAAAATGTTCACACATTTCACTGTCTTTATTCTTTCCCCCCCCCCAAAAAAAAAAAATGGGCGGTCTCTGTGTCAGAACCTTAAGATGTCATCACGGTAGCAAACTTCAAGAAGTCCTCCCCTAACCTCTTGAGCCTGCAGGAAACCCTGTATGGTAAATGAAATGAATCGGGCTTTAGGCACCCTGTATGGTGCTAACAAAGAGCGTACATTTGATTTACGGACTTTGGGGTAGTTTTACTACAAGCGGGTACTCTAACCTGAAATAACTATGCTGTCATATCAGAAGAATGACCTACTGGCTAGGATTAATGGATCTATATCCCATCCCTAAATCATCTTTCAAAGTATTGATCACACTAAGGAATCTATATGGTTAGATTCCTTGATCACACATATAGTGGCTGTCGCGTCTGGTTTTACGCACTCGGGTATGAACATATGAAGCCGAAACTGTGTTTTCCCTGAAAAGATTGGATGTTTTACAAATTCCCCGTCGCCACAGCGGCGTGTAATGAAGTGTCTATAGATCCATGTCGTGAATCCCGAAATGGGTGAACAGATCAGTAGACCTGTATCCTGCCCTTCACCTGACTACATCAGTTCAATATCGATCCTGGTTGAAAGTCACGTAGAGATGGTGGAGAGTGATGGATCAGGGATGATCTGATTCAACGATTTTTTGTCACCTCCTCGGACAAACTCACGACCTTCAAAGTAATCCCCTGTCCAAACCAGTGCTGGTTTAATGTTGGTCCAGCGTCGTAGACGGTGGGCCAACATTAAGCCAGCACTGGTTCAACGTCTTTTGTTTGTTGGGCAATGAGTCTGTAATATTTTGTAGTAAATTCCAGGGATACCAATATTTGGATAGTGGCCTGTCTTTCTGGATGTCATCATAACTCACAGCTCATGTAAATGGGCGTTGTTAGGTCTCGGAAAATCAAATATCCCGTTCATTGGATTGTCCATCATCCACAGCTATTCACACGACCTGGTATCGCATGTCTCTGACAACTCGTTGTGTATGATCCGCGTACTAGTATACAAAGTATTTGTGCCAAGAAGTGATGTTTCAAACAAAAGTTATTCATCATATGAAATTATTTTGATTGTTTACAAGTCAAAACAACAACAATTTTGACATCAGTACATTTTTTGCAAAAAATCAATTTATCATGAAGCCATACATATTTATGTAATTTAAACAATACGATTCTTATTTTAAGTCTTGACTTGCAAAATAAATCACGAATATTATTGATATATTTGCTGTGGCGTTCTGACGATTCAACTATTATCACTCTGTCATTCACTTTAGCGAAAAGCAAACAACTTGACAACCTTGGACATGATGGAATTGAGTTCAGCACTACGTCTTTTACTGTTGTAAACTATAGGAGCTTATTATGATGTACACTGTTGAATACATGTCATTCACTTTGTCCAGGCACGAATGGACTCATTAGTATTTACAAGACTTAGTGATATTTTTCCAGAAAAAAATCAAGTCTCCGGCCGTCTGGGCATGTCTGGGGGTATATCCTCTAGACATGCCCAGAACCCCTTATCGGGCGAGCGAAGGAAAACGCTCTCAATAACCCACCATGCCCTATCACCCCCACCCTCATATCATCATCTGTACATCATTCATCTCATCAATTGACTACAACGTTTTTATCGTATTATAATGTCACTTAAAAGACCTTTTGTGCCGAAAAGTGACGTAAAGCAATGATTTACTACTACTACTACTACTACTACGAAACGTAGTTAAACCCTTCAAGCCCCCACGATGCATTAAAGCATTTTACATCCCTGAAACATACTTAATTTTCCTTCAACCAAGGGTTTTAGAACGAAAATCTCCATGAAACTGGTTTACCAATTCATTCCAATTTTCTTTGATTTTTAAACCACATCAAATCATACAATGCAAGTCGTGAATTGCGACAGAAAGGGTTAATACAATGTAGCCTTCTAGTATGGATTATTTCTAAACCTTTGAGAATTTGCATTACCTCGTTTACCAGGTCCATAGCATATACAGATATAGAAGTACGAAACGACAATGCCCCGCACTTATCTGATGAGCTGTGGTTTTGGTAGTCTGATCAGGCCACGCTACCACAGCCCACCCTATACATTTGAGCAATTTGGAACATCATAGAAAGACTGAAATCGCTACCACAAACTTTCATTTCTTAAGGGCTGTTATGTTCATAGTTAGACAATCAAGATGGCCGTAGTGGCTATTTTTGATTTAGGCTGATTAAAGATCTGCAGCCGTATTTTCGTACAAGTTACGTTATCTCGTAGGCTTCTGATTGGTCGAGATGGCCATCTCGACCAATCAGAAGCCTACGATATATCGTAACTTGTACGATAATACGGGCCCTGTGTCACATCTCAGAGTGACACTTTCACTTTTTACACTATCGATACATCAGGCGGTCGATATATACTACGAGAGAATGAAACGTTATGCGCTTTATCATGTTTATGTACACATACTTCTGTAACAATTTTCAAAATCTCCTTAGTTACCACCCAATCCAATAATATATCAATTCATCCCTTTTACGCTCTAAAAAGGGGTAAAATAAATGAGATCTATTATCATGACAGATATACAACACCTGTGTTGATATTACGTCTGACTGACTCAGACTGACTGATCTTATAATAGTGTTTGTTTACCATGACTCATCACTTATCTACTCTCATTATCAAGTATTGTTACAGACAATCTCTACTTATCTGTTTATCATGTTTATACTGACAATCATCTAATCATCGTGTTGGTATCTACAACTGTATATCATATATTGAACTACTCTCGATCCATGACCGTCTACACTGTTAATCCCCATCAACATTGTTAATCCCCTTAACACAATGTGTGATTTTTATTCACCTTGCGATGAGAATTGCAAGGTGAATAAAAATGACCTGATTTATCATGTTTATTTGATAAACTACCCGAGTATAGGATCACATACATGTCGTCGCCTCGGAGCTAAAGGATCCTATCTGACACTCGTTAGAGTGGCAGATAGGATCCTTTAGCTCCGAGGCGACGATGTGTGTGTAAGCAGAAATGCAAGATACAACTATGCATTTCTTGTGTAAGGTATCAGAGGTTATGACCAAACTCAATAAATTCATAGAGAATATATTTTTCAGACATACGTGTATAGAAAAACACGATGTAGTCACTGAATCTATTCGGGTGCGTTATTTACAGCTGTAGCCACAGATATGTATTGTAGCGGTAATCCTAGTATAATGTCATAATTTACTTTGAATCTCTATAATATCTTATTTCTTTATTGACCTGTCGACTACAACTCTTCATAAAACCTTTAAATATATCACTCAAGTATGCGTATTATCTGATAATAGCGAACATTTGTGAAGGTGCTTATTCAATGCAGAATAGTAATCTTTGCATGGTATATTTATTGATTTATGGTAATCTGGTTATTGAATGATTTCTTCTATTCTCGTATTCACGCTTTCTAGGTTATGTTTCACAGCCGTCCTTCGCCTGTCAGTTTGTATGTTACTTAACTATAATGACGTCTTATTCAGGGATTAGCAGAACGTGTCAGTCTATCACTGGCCTATACAGCTCTAGTCACAAGGAGTTGATATCCGACTTGCGACGGTAAATTGATACAACCCAATAAAACACAAGACAACCAGCCAAGGTTGGTTCAATGTTGGGCCAGCGTCTACGACGCTGGTCCAACATTGAACCGACCTTGGGTGAAGGTCCTCGTGTTTGTTGGGACGTCTGTACATCATGACATGTGCACTGTCAGTGTATATAAGAGTATTTTTGGTCTGAATAACCTCATTGAAAATACTCGACAGATCGTTCATTTGAACATTAAGCGATCTTAATATAATGGTGATTGCATAGAATATATGCAATTACCATTATATCAAGATCACTTTATCATGTTTATGTTCAGTTGAATTAACTGTGCAACATTATATAACATGTACAACGTAATTCTACCAGTACTAATCAGGTACTTCTGTTAAGTATGATCAGATATACATTGTATAATACCTTTGTGGTATGACCCAATAGTTCTGGATCTATAACGTTGCTTTCTTTGATAAAGAACACACTTTAACATGTTTAAATCATAGAAACATTTATGTATTTTATTTCCAGCACATGCAACTCGTTGTGGATGCAAAAAAATGAAATGAATCGGGCTTTAGGCCAATTTTGTGCACATATAGGCTAAACTTGGCCAGGAGAACCTCCTGAGGATGGTGAGATGATTGAGATGACACTGTCCTCCAGACACAGGATTCGAAATTCGAGCCCTGGCGGTCTGAGGCCGAGCACGCTACCTCTCGGTCACGGAGGCTCCCCACAATACTGACTTTCACACGTGGATGGGGAAGAAACATTTTTGTTTCTTTCAAACCGCCGAGACCGGGAATACAGCCATACACACATGTATAATACTTCAGCGACACTGAACAATTCCATGTTGACTTTATCTCTCCCAATTTGGAATGGCGATGACGTTAATGGCGGTCTCGCTACAGTGCTTTCTTGCTATGCAAAATTGACGTTGAACCTCAATTCACTCGCCCATCGTCTCTTGGACCCAAAGGGTGTTGTGATCCATTTTAGTAAGCGACACGGTCGACCTTTTACGTTCAAAGGAATAAAATATGGAATACTTTGACTCAATGAGCAAATGTTGGATAAACTTCTTCAACAAAGGCTTATTTTTACGATTCATTTTATATTTTACTGCACTGGTCATAGCATACATGTAACATGTGTAAAGGGGCCTTATATAAACTACGGCTACACACTGAGAAAGTTTATATGCAGCCCTTTCATTGATTAGGTATATAATCATAATAATGAACATGATGAATAATATTACAGAATCTAACATGACGTAATGTAGCTGTTAATAATCTTTGTGTTGCTGCTCACTGACCAGAAGTACATTCCGGTCAGTGATTTGATCAAGGCATGTCATTCAGCGATGTTTGATTTAACTGACCACCACTGGACATACACACACGTTACTTATGGCTGATCAGGGATTATCTGCCCAGGTGTAACCAGTTATTAATGTATCACACTGAATAACACAATAATATCTAAACACAGCGCCTACATCAACATGGCCATAATCAGATAATGCATTTCATGTTCTAATTTATAGTATTGAAGCCGTAGTTAATCAGTGTTAATAAACTAAAATGATTTATATATCGTAATTTGAAATACCTAAATTCTTTATCATGGTCATTATTTTGTTTTGACTCAAAATGAAAATTGATCATTATTGTATACAGTGTAGTTCTGTATGTATATCACCATTGAGAGAGACAAACGCTCTTCGGGTTAAGAGCTCTACTAATCATGCTAATCATGCTAATTGCATGTTGTCAAGTTCATCATATGTTTGGGTTTGAATGTGGACCTATACAAATAATAATGCATTTATATCGGTATTTGATTGTCATTGAAATGAAGTAGATTTCCGTATAGTCAGGCCATGGACTTACTCTGTTACTATACAACACTGTACAACATGTACAATGTTTTGCACATTGACTAGACATAGTCTTCCTGATGAAGATAGATGGATGGTGGTTGTATATTTTTGCATGCCTCTATCGTTCACTTGTCTTATTACTGCAGACTTATAACATGTATAAACACTCTTGTGTGCCAGGGGATTATATATGTTATGGTTTGTGTTTCTACGTTTTTCCTCACATTTTTATGACAAAGCAATGGCGCAGATTGACAGCGATGTTTACACAGTGACATGTATTTATCCTCAAGCAAACACGAGACATTGAACCAATGCTGATACAATGTTGGCTCACCGTCGCAGACGGTGGGCCAACATTATATCAACATTGGTTCAGTGTCTCGTGTTTTTTGGGTCATTGCTAAGCTTTCAAAACGCTGTCCCATTGCTGACAGAATGCCGGCCCAACGTTTAAAGCGTTAGCCCAACGCCGGCACAATGTTGGCCCAATTTGGCTTTATTTCCAGGGTGGCGTCTGTGTACTCTCTGCCCTGATAATCTGAAATAATTCACAACATTTCCCTAGCATTGCTTTAGTGCTGGTCCAGCGTCTGTGACGTTGGCCCGGCATTGACACAGTGTATATTATCTAGTGAGATAAGGCCACATGATGGTCCCTGTTATCGCCAATGACGTTCATTAGCTTTCAGGGCTTCACGTATAGGCCTACACCAGATCAGGATCCCAGGCCAAACACATGCAGTTTCTGGACATACGGATCTCTCTCCGCAATTTCAAGTGTGACGGAAATTATCTGATTTGTCAGCAAACATCATGGTCGGAAATAAAAACTTAGTTTGCTCTTTCTAAGATTTGAGCGTAGCCCATTTTTGTGTGTTTTCTCGTCTTGGTAATTCTGACTGAATTATCCAGTTGATTAAATCTAAATTATTTTAGACCCCTTAACTCTTTCAGGCTCAAACTTACCATTCTCATTTTCATCCACTACAAGACGCGAATTGCTGTCGCAATTATCGACTTGTAGTGGATGAAAATGACTTGAAGTGGGTAGTAAATGAAAAAAAAAGATATTGTTATTATTCAAATAGTTTCATGAATTTTTGTGTCAAAACCTCTAGGTGTAGGACATTAAGGCATTCTTCGGAGATGCAAAATGATGATTTGATGCATCGTGAGGGTTCAAAGGGTTAAATTTCATTTTCTTATTTCAATATCCCAACATTCTCTATTGCTCCATCTACAATAACTTTCAATAAACCAATATCTTTGCCCGTATGCGATCACGTTAATGGCGGCCGCGTCGTAATGCTGCCTCACTGTGCACAAGATAATACTGAACGATATATAATTTAGCTGACCGATCCCAGCAAACACAGTACAATCCTGGATACCTTTACTATCTTATAGATGAACCAATATTGGTTTAATCTTGGTCCATCGTCTACGATGCTGTACAAACATCAAACCAATATTTGGGTTTTACCAATATTGGTTTTTGCCTAATGTCGGTTTGACCAAGATTCCTTGGTTTGACCAAGAACGTCTTTGTATAGTTTTGGTTTGATGTTGTTTGCTGGAGTAATTTATCTGACCCCGCCATACAACACATAGTATTATAGTTGTGGCCTGACCCTCGCTGACCTGCTGATATAGTGCTGTGCTATGTCCATAAGATCTCCGTGTCCATAGACGTCTGGCATCGGGATCGTGGACACTAACACAGCCATGTGTGCGCCAGACATCAGGATTTAATTGATGGCTCATCTTAGAAAGGATCCTAATACAAATCACAGCGGATACATCCAGACACATTATGAGGACACGTCAGGTTCAATACCAGGAGCGAGGTAACAGGATCTAAACCTGCACTGTGAGGTTCGCAGCTCAGATATACTTAGTGTTCACATAGAGAAGGGACTCCTAATAATCAGAGTCCTTGTATAGAGGTAAACACATGATTGACGAATCAAAAAATGAAACATTACAAGATTATACGAAATCTAATCTAAACATGGATCACATTTGCACGGGAAATATCGCAACTTTGGTTTGTATAATTTTGTGTTGCCCATTGCGCTATCCCAGCTAACACGAGGAATTGATCCAATGTTGTTTTAACGTGGCCCGCCGTCTTCGACGTCGGCCCAACATTAAAACAACATTGGATCAATGCCTCGTGTTAGCTGGGAGGGTGGAAGATGCTGAGTATAATTTTCAGCCTACACTGTTCCAACGTCTAGCGTGATATTGGCCTATCTCTCTGTACTTGTTGTATAACTGTGGGCTAATGCTTCATATTTGCTTCAATCCAGAATAGATAACACCTTCTGGGAAAACTGAATCTCTCAGTTTTGTGACCTCGCGCCAAGAACCTATTTTTGTTCTCACTAGATCCTGACGTTAACATGATTTAAAATAGATACTGACCATTGCAGCAGAGACAACAAACGTCACCATTCTGTCGTGTGTGGACCATCACTGGTTGATCTATTATAGACATGGATCATGTGTGGGAGTCGTGACATTCAGGATTTGATCTTTGACATAAACGTGATAATCCCTCAAGAATGAGAAATCAGTCAGTCATATAGTTTGACATACGGATTAAATGACTGAATATTATCTAGGCAAATGACACGAATAAGGTATTTAAGGTAGGTATTGATAAGTTTATTTTAATATCATGTTGATAAAAAATCGTCAAAATATGTAATTAGACCAAATACATGGCGAGATAAAACATGGATAATAAAAATAATATCTACTCATTGCCTTTAAAATGTGATGACATTCAAAATTGTAAAGTTCGCCAACGATACAGATCTTGATCAGCTGATACAGGAGTTCATGGAAGAGCTTACGTACTGTTTTAAAACTGTGACCATAAACGTAAATTACTCGTGATGACCTGGAAAACATGGAAAATAGGACGTGTTCTATTTTAATGTTATCAGGGTTATTGCGCGGCGTGTAAGTCGCAGTGTTTCACGACTAAATGACGCACACATCGTTTTCGCATACATAACGAGTCATAAACTTATTCTGTATTGATGTAATGTCATCGATAAATTACTGCCTTAATCGTGTTAGTTATATAACATCCAGGTATATACTAACTAATTACCTAAATAAAATATAACTAATTAAAAATATTATATAAATAAGTGCTTTACTAATGACACCTTTCGCAGAAAACACGAGACATTGATCCAATGTTAGCTCAATGTTGGTCCTCCGTCTTCGACGCTGGCCCAACATTAAACCAGCAATGGATAAGTACCTCGTGCTTGCTGGGTTATTTTAACCATTTAACCAAAATGTATTTCTTAGCCTTATTGTCATCTCGGTCATTGTGTAAGTAGCAGAGAGGACATTTTAGTGTCAATGTTCTAGCTAGTCCAGGGGCCCATCCCACTAAGAATTTTAAAATTACTTTCACTTATTTTCATCAGAAAAGCTAAGATAAATCTTAATTTCTCTGAGAAAAATAAGAGAAAGGTAAGATAATCTTAATTTTAAGTTTCTTAGTGGGATGGCCCAGACACTTCAGTGCCGATTAGGCTCTATCTATTCCAGACGACACGTACCCACATGCTTCCTACCACCACCACATGCATTATGTAATTATATAATTATACTGTCTGCATGTGACCGCAATCATTTATGTCGCTTGCACAAGACACAGGCTGAAACATCAATCATTCGCCAGTCTTTGTATTCATGACGGAGCATTTCAGTTTTTCCGGTAAGCATCTACGCCTAATTATACCTGTAATATTTTTTGTGGTAAAAGCTGCTGCCGGAAACATCGATTCATTTCTTAATTACGTGCTTGTTATACATCTATAGCCAGAACATATTATGATTTTTTATCTCTGTGTTTAAATTACAAGAACCGTGATAACGTTAACATATTAACCTTTAGAACACTGACCTATTCAATTTTAATTTTTAGTCACTCGAAGTTGTGTCTCGCTACCGCGATCCACAACTTCAAGTGACTGAAAATTTGTATTATTTGTGAAATTTGGGTCCCAAAACATAACAGTGTTTCAAAATTGAAAGCACATTTTCCTTTTAACAGCTGGTTATACAGGTGCCAATAAAAGCGCAGAATGTCTACTGTAGTCGACATCAGTGTTCTAAGGGTTAACATCACAACGGAGGATGTTTTGTATTTCTCTTTACAAGTCGGTCTTTATTTGTGGCCACAGACAATGACCACGGCGTAGATCTCGATGGGATTTAAAGTGATTTGAGCCGATCATCAACCGTCATTTCGTAGGACAGACGAGTGCTACATTTAGGCCCAATGAATGGACGATACTGTGTAAAAACAAACTGATAGACTCTTATATACGAAACGTGCAGAGAATATTTTGTAAGAATATACTATTTTTAAATCATTTAATGAAACAGAAGTCAATTGGATAATTTATATTTGGAGGCCCTATATAAAATTATGTTCTGTTACTTCTTGAGTATTTTAAGTGTCCCAGACGTGACAATGATGTATTTTGCACGTGGACACGCACGTGCTTGGTGACCTATTCTGAGAACTCTACAGCCGTCACCAGATCGTTATCATGTGTGTCACCAAGCTGTTATTTATGGCACCAGAGCGTCTCAATAGCACCATATATTAACCCTCTCTGTCCCAAGGGCCGCTGTTTCTGAACATATTGGTGTACATACCTCTCCAATACATGTAGTTAATCTTCTGTGTCTCACAAAAAAACGACTCCTAGCTCACTATATTACATATGGACACACTAGAAAATGCGTGCTGTGTGTCTGTCCAATAACTTTATTTATATAGAGTTCGTGGTCAGTCTGACCAAGTTGGACAACTTCCTCAAGGGTTGATATCTTACTACATTATATATCCTACAGCTCGTACTTTATATATCCTACAGCTCGTACTTGTTTAAACAATTATTTTCTCAGACAATGACATACAAGTTGACAAATCTTAGCACTGACAGGGTCGACATGCTAAACATGTTCATGTTAACTTCATCAGTCATTCCAATATTCCTCGGTCATTCCATTATGATGATTATGAGATAAATGATAAGTGCACACTACAGATGAATATGGTAAATTATGTATGCCTATGGTAAATTATGGGTGCCTAAGACGTGTAAAATATCACACATAAAGGACACCCAACATACACGCTGACCCAATGCTGCTAAAATGTAAGGCCACCGTCTACGACAATGGCCTTACATTAAACCAGCATTAGGACAACGTCTCCTGGTTGATTGTGATGGATTAGTCCTGCACCATGATGCACTCCGTGACTCTATCTTAATCCCTTTAATGCTACCCAGTAGACACAAAACATTTGTACAATGTTGGACCAACGCCGAAGACGTTGAGCCGACGTTGTGCAAATGTTATACAAATGTTTTGTGTTTTTTGGGTAAGCACGACCATAGTTTTTAATCTACTTTATTAGCCGTTTAAATCGCAGTTATTGCTGAGTAAATGCTAGTCAACATTGTCAACCGGTCCCGCCCCCGGTTGACAAGCTGCCTGTTGAAAAAACAGGCGAGGCACCAGTGTGATGTCTGCACACCCGCATCTGACTGTCTAGTGGTGTACAATCAATTTGTGACGCTGAAAAAATGTATGGCCGCCACCGTTAATAAGTTTTTAAGGTCGCGTCAGGAAAATATAAACAAAAGAAAATTCGAATTGGGCTGGTATGAACAGTATAAACGACGGCCATTTTTTTTGAATTTCTGGAGTCAATAAACAACATCCAGCTCCCCGTCTGGAAACGAAGTGCCAGACAGGTGCCCCGTGCTTAAACATCAAGATTTGAAAATGTTGGATCACAAATTAAACAAATATGAATAATTTTGACACACTTGAAGTTGTGAGTCGCGGGAGCGAGACACAACTTCAAGTGGGTGAAAAATTAAATTATTTAATTTATCGCTTTAAGGATTAATACCCGCTACAGCTCATATATCCGTGTCATCCCGTGAGCTGATGTCAACCACAAATCTAAGTCAAGGCTCTAACAACCTGCTATCACAGTAAAGGCATTGCACAAGACAACCCCCAGCCACTCGTTGGTTGAATGTTTTCTGTTGTCATTTGTTCTGGAGGCCTTCCGACAGACAATTATTCAGACCCCAATTACCCGTCATGCACAGGGGTGTACGTCTGTCATATGACCAACCAGGGGACAAAGTCAGAGGTACAATGAAAACGTGGTAATCATGAGAAGCTCTTTGTCATTTATTCTTTAATATATCTAAATAGTATATTATTACATTCTGGTACTACTGTTGCTTTAAATTGGTATCATACCCTTGATAATAGAAACAAAATAATAATAATTTTTCTAGCCGATACGATATATTTTAAACATGGTACAGACAGACAGATATTTTATTGACAGAAAGAAAGTCATTACAGACTTATTTGTCAGAAAGGAGAGAGAGATATGTACATGTGTATACAAGATTGTTAACTTGTTAAAAAATCATATGACAGTGCTTAAGTGTTCAGTGCTGCATTGTCCCTTGACATTTCTCATTTATACAGAATCTGATCTTGCTGACACAGCATTTAGTTCTGACTCTAACAATTCTTCATTAATCGTGTTAATAGTATAGATAACGGTTAATAGTATAGATAACGGACATACATGTATTTTTTAGCCAAAACGTATATTAATCTCGTGTACCATGTGTGCAACATCTAAGACAAAACTTGAGCCAATCCTCTGACTGGGTGATTCTTGATATTTAAGAAAAAAATTACACTTAAGTCGATTGGTGAAACCAGGCCCAGGTGTGCTATCAGTCGGCGAATCTTGTCATGTAGGCATGAAAACATCTGGTTCCGCTACCGCGGTCATGTACTTCACTTTCACCCCTATCCTTCCTCATTAGTCATTCTGATAAACACCGAGAAACGTGCTCCAGAATTATACAACATACACAGGTGTCATTCTAGAAGCCACAATGATGTCACCCTGGTCATATCAATAATCATTGCTTTCACCACTGATTTGATAAACAAATTAATGATGGAATAAATGGCATAGAGAGGATATGTTTAGTAAGACTGACAATGTAAATGCAATAACTTGGCGTTGGTTTGGGGTTTGTCGTTGTAATTTGCATTCAGTGCTCAGATTGTTACAGTGTTTCTGTTTTATCCATTTATTGCTGTGTCAAGTGCCATCTCCTGTGGTCTGTAGGATGGTACATCCCAGCAACCAAATGTTGTTTTAATGTCGGGCCAGCGTCAAAGACGCTGGCCCAACATTAAAACAACATTTGCCGAACGTCTCGTGTTTGCTGGGAGTGTCGGAATAATGTAGAGACGCCTTGGTTTATGACAGTAAAAGTCACTGGTTCTCTGACCCCGATAACAACACTTAACAAAATGAGAGGCTGACGTATGAGCAGAAACGTGACAAGCCATTAAAATCACTGTAAAGGAAAAGTGGCAATTAAAATCACTTTGAAGAAGCGGGACAAGCCATTAAAATACATTTAAAAGACACATGAAAAGCCCGTAAAATGACTTTAAAATAAACGTGTCAAGCCATAAAAATAAATTTAAGAGACACATGACGAGCCATTAAAATCACTTTGAAATAAACGTGACAAAGCATTAAAATCACTTTACAATTACTACATGACCATAAAGGTGTGATATACTCATTAACATGCTTATATATTCTGAACTGAATTTAATATTCTGTGTCGTTTTATTATTTTAATTGAAGAATAGTAACATAAAATTAGTCAAATACGAAATAAATAAGCAGTGTTAAATCGCATTTTTGGGATGAGAGTATTAATTTTCTCGACCACTACCATTATTAATTTATATTACAACATTTTAAGCTCGTGAAGAAACAAATCTCGTTTTTTACTGCACAGATTTCAATAGGAGAGGGGCAGATTGGGCTCAGATAGCACCGTTTTTGTGGCTAAAATAGTTCTTAAATATCAGACACCGATCAGCAACCATTAAATTTGTTTTATTATGTTGATGAATTCTGTCCATGTAGGCTGTGGTGTGACCAAGAAAGTTCTTTGTGTGATAGTGTATGATACATCAGATAGATGTAGATTATAGGCTCTCAGAGACGCCCCTCGTTTCGTGCCTTATCAATCATCACATATCTGGAATATATATGACATCAAACAATAGAAGATAAATTAGGTCCAAGGTATTCTTGACATAACATTTACTTTTTTATCATGTATAAGCTCTTGATCTGTATTAGTTTCCCTTTCATTCAGTTGTAACCAGTTTCTAACTACAGCAGCTCTGTAATGGTACTTTATATTTGGTTAAAGGTGACATATCATCCCTTATATAGTATGAATAAATTTGTGACAAATAAATCAAAGTTGCCACAAGATGGGGCACAAGTGTGTCCTTATGTGGTGATCGTCTATCATGTGACCCTCTGAGAGGGTCACATGATCACCACATGATCACCCCATATAAGGACATAATTATTCATACCATATAAGGGGTGATAGATCACCTTTAATATTACATAATAAACACTGGAGTAGATAGAGACAATTTTCAACGCTATGGTTTTCCAAGGAAATAAAAACCTCCTCGGTTATGCAAAGTATGATATAATACTAAAACATTATTTCACTCAGTAAACCACTTCTACATAACTTAAATTTTCACCCACTTGAAGTAGTGTCTCGCTACCGCGACCCACTACTCCAAGTCGGAGGAAAATTACTCATATTAGTTTAATTTGAAATCAAACATTTCTAAATCTTGATGTTTAAAGACAGATTTCGTTCCCAATAAAACGGATTAAAAATGACAATGGTCGTGCTTGGCTCAAGGGTTAACCCATGGGGTCTGACGACTAGTATTTCTCTGTGGTTTATTCTTATGTAACCTGTTTTCAAAGTGAAATATGTTTTAAATTTGATATATACGTGTGGCCAGAAATTCATAATGTATTATGTATTTATGGTGTGACTTAAAATTTACAAATCCAAGCAAATGTTTAGTTATATTACTTGAAGTTGTGTATCGCGGCGGCGAGACAAATCTTCAAATGGCTGACGATTAAAAATCAATAGTTCAGAACTCGTGTGAAAAGTGTGAAACCTTGGTAAACAAGCATTATGGTCAAATTTTGTTTTGTTTTAAAACATGGAACGTTTAGCTAATGACGTGGTGATTTATCCGCCTATTTGAAATGAAATGAAATGAAAACTTCTATAGCGCCTAACTCCTCGGAGGGCCGAGCTCAGAAGCGCAATCCATCCTTATCAAATTCCAAAGAAGAGTCGAGGGAAATAAGCATGGTCGTCATCAGGGAGCCGGGACGCAGAGGAGCTAGGGCGGAAAAGCCAGATCGAAGAAATGCGTTTTTAACAGTTTTCTGAAAGAGGAAATATTTTTAGCTACACGAAGGTGTGCAGGCAGTAAATTCCAGAGAGCAGGACCAGAAACAGAAAAGGCACGCGCACCGAACTTAGTTCTGATACGTGGTACTTTGAGTTTATCTGTATTGTTTGATCGCAGATGTTTTACGGAGTCTGCAGAAAAAAGAAGGCTAGATAAATAAAAGGGCTGACCATCATTCAGACAACTAAAAAAAAGTACATATTTTGAATTGTATTCTAAACTTGATTGGAAGCCAATGTAATGATTTTAATAGAGGAATAGAGCGACTGAAACGAGGAGCCTTTGTCACAACCCTTGCTAAACAGTTCTAAACACGCTGTAATTTATGTAGATCTTTAGCTGGAATTTCGTGTAATAATGAGTTACAGTAGTCCAGTTTGCTTGTCACCAGGGCCACTGCAATTTGTTTTGCTAAAGCTAGAGGTAGACTTTTTCTGATGCGTTTAAGATCTCTAATGTGATAAAACAGGAACTGGACACCTGTCAAATGTTCTGACGAAAATTCAAACCACTGTCAAAAAAGACACCAAAATTCCTTGCGGAATCTGCTGGATTTATCTCATTGTCCGACACCACAACGGGGAAAAGGTTAATAAACTTCTCCCTTTGCGATTTCGAGCCAATGAGAAGAAACTCAGTCTTGCTAGGATTGAGTTTTAGTTTGGATTGAGCCATCCAAGCAGATACCCCGGTAATACAGCTCTGAAGCATTTTTAATGACCCAGTAGCTGTGTCACCTGTTAAGGAGATGTAAATTTGTGTATCATCGGCGTATAAGTGATGACTCAATCCATAACTTGAAATAATGGTGCTTAGAGGAGCGGTGTACAAACTGAAAAGCAGAGGGCCAAGTACAGAACCCTGCGGCACTCCATGCTCGAGCAATCTAGAGTCAGAAAAAGATTTGTCAATTTTAATTTTTTGATGCCTGCCACAAAGGTAGGATTTAAACCAAGCCAAAGCCATACCAGAGACACCATACCACTCAGTTAGACTATTTGTTAGAGTGTTGTGGTCGATAGTATCGAACGCCGCAGACAAATCAAGTAAAGGCAAAGCTGCGACATAGCCCTTGTTATTGTGAACTCTTAACAGGGCCGTCTCAGTGGAATGGAATTTCCGGTACGCAGACTGCATTGGATTGTTCAATTTGTTGGAGTTTATGTGAGCTTGTAAACGGTTGGAAACAACTTTTTTAATAATTTTAGATATGAAACTTAGATTGTAGACTGGTCTATAATTTTTGAGGTTATCAACAGGAAGGTTTGATTTCTTTAGTAAAGGTGTGACATGAGCCTCTTTGAATGAGAGTGGAAATGTTCCAGATTCTAGAGATAAATTAATTATAGTTGTTATGGGCTTTATTAAAATATCCAACAAGGCTTTGAGGATGTTCGTTGGAATCGGATCAAGGTCACATGATTTTGATGCAGACTTCATAATGATCTTCCTGACCTCGTCCTCTGATGCTGGTTCTAAATTGAAAAGTTTTCCTTTGTTAGTATATATATGTATAGAATAACTTTCAATATAAAGTCCCTGGTATATACCATCACGTCAATGCCACTTCTACTGTATGTATATACGGACATACGTGACATTGACACTGATTGAGACGTCACAACTCTAGGGATGTATTCTAAAAATACTGTAGGTTAGTATAAACATGATAAATGGACATATATATATATACAGTTTCCGTGGTGCCTGGATGGGAGTGTAGTTTATACGTAGCTACTATGCCTAACTGCCTAACAACCAAGCCATCAGCTGATATACCAATCTACCAGGATGACTGCCTGTCACACTGTCTGTCTACTTGTCAAGTATCACATAGCAATGCTTCTTAGGATAGCTCGTCCTATTTTATACTTTGACCCGAAGACATCTTTATGTTTGCAGAATGACGTGTTCGCCTTTATCTCTTTATTGATCTGCAATAATTTTAGACCACTCATCATAAAAGGTAAACATGGTAAAGGTGCAGGTTTATAGTCTGATATCAAGTCTGAAGACCTATCATCCGACTTTTACATTTCATCCCCTGGTCACTGGACCAGTTCATTCTATGCCATTTCAACTCCACGGAGAGCATACAGCCCTGCAGCCATTTCGGCGCATTAAACTTATCGTACGCATTACAGTCTCAGTCCAACAAATCAATTAGAGGTTATCATTCATACCAAAAATAGATTTCGGCAGATATTGCATAAAATTGATTTTTAGCGAAAAAATAATTTTAATTTTATGTCAAGTTTGGACGAAAAAAAAAATCAGCAACCTTGAAATCAAATATAGTGTGATCGCGAGGAGTATGTGCAGTTGACTACTGGTTGAATCACCGCTGCATAATTATCGTCTTTATATAGTATACCAATATACAGGGTGACGTATACAGGTCTGACATGACATATATTACACTATGTACAGTTACTTCAGGCCACTGTGTTTTTTTCTCTGTTTTACATCAGCGCGAGCATTAGATTAAAGCGACCCCCATCAGGCTAAAAATGATCGAAAAGCCAACATTATATTTTCGCTTCTTTATATGTCCATAATTATTATGTGAACATGTCCATAGACTATAAATATAATTGTGAAAGTTTTTTAAATTTTGGGTTGCTGTGGCAACGTCGCAAGTGTACCGAATGCCCCACTTATCAGTTATTCGGGTATTTCTTATTTATTAAATTAAATCTCCTCCGTTTTCCTCATATAAACGCGCAACACAAAAATTAAATAAAACCTACGCAATTCTAGTCTATGGACATGTTGATATATTATGGACATATTCAGGAGCAAAAAACATGTTTTTTCCGTCCAGCGCGCGCATTTCCTTGAAAAACTCAGTTCATTTCAGGAGATAAATATTTTTTTTTAACCAGCTATGTTTATTTTGTTTGTTTTTTTCATCGCCTTCATTTACTTCTTTATTAAACAAGCTCAAAGGTTGTTGTATTTCGTCGCCCTTGTTAAATTTTTCATGAAATTTGTCTAATGTTTTTTTGTCGCCCTCATTAACTTTTCCAGAAATAGGTTCAATGTTTTTTTTATTTTTGAATTTAAAACATCTAAAACAGAAAAAACATAGTGGACTTAGGCAGAGCTGTAGACAGAATTGAATACATGTGGCAGCAAAAAGTAGGTAGCTAAAAACTGCCAGTTGGTGTGTTAACACATGGCTTAACAAGCAAAAAACTAAGGTGAAGACCTGATAGATGGAAGCGTTCTGGAACATGTAGTTTACAGTGCTAAGGAAGTCCCTGTAACTTGTATTTGTACTCTGAAAGATTCTTACTTAGAACTTAGTTTTATTCGTTCATTTCATGTTCAAATCATAATACATACCTTATTATATTAGCAGGGTGGTCAGCACGATATCGTGCTGACCACCCTGCTCATATAATAAGGTATGTGTTACCAATAAAATCTTACCTTAACTTTCAGTATATTATCAGATAAATAGTTATTATGATCTTAGAGAACTTTATATATAGTTTTAGTAAAACGGATTATTCTTGCTAAAATGATTCCTTGTTTACAAATAGTTACCAAATAACATGTGTTCAGCAATATTTGACATCTATTAGTCTTGTGGTTAGTATCAGACGCGTTTATGTTTTAATATAAAATAGATTTCCACATCAATCGGGATCACGGTAAAGGGTGTTCATATTTATTTCATTATGTAAATAAGGTAAATGTTCAATATTTATTAACTGATATTGGCTCATGTCGCAACAATAATAAATCGAGATCTAAAAAGTTCAGTTTTTTTCAGGAATTTCAGATTTTTAGAAACATTTTCTAACAATATTTAAAAGAATCCGGACAAAACCCAAACATATAATAACTTCTCCTAAATCTCCTGGTTGAATGCTAGCACAGCATTGGGCCACAAGTTGATGCCGTCGGCCCAGCGTTGAGCAGACCACCAGTGCTGCAGGTGTGTCCCCCCATGTCCAAGACGTGGGAATATGTGGTGTAAAGTGTATATTGCTGACTTGTTTTGTTTACATGTCAATACGACCTGGAAATATAACTATTTCACTTTTTTTCGGTGCTTTAAAATTGATTTTTGATTTTTTTGTATTTTCAGTTAAGATCAGTAGGTTATATAGCTTCATGAATATAAATTAAATTTTCAAAATTGACAAAATTAAAAATGTCTCATCCCAAGGGGTCCCTTTAAGTTAAGTATTAAGTATTAAGTATTAAAGCATTTATAACGCGCCTCATATCTCATGTGATTCATGGGCGCCATTCTCTACTCCACTGTATGTGAAAGGAATGACGTTTTATAGAACCGAAAAACCGGATAATATCTGCGTACATAGGTAAACAGGTAGGCCATACACGGATCTCGCATTTCTAAATGTATTGCTCTGCTACATTGAACAAACAAAACATATAAGAGGAGCACTTGAACATTGCCTATACGCACTGATCTTATCGGTGAACTAAGTAATTGATTGATTTGTTCTTTCGAAAATACGCAGTTTTACGTACGAGACACATTTCATACCGTTGATGTGATTCTATATTTTAAATTGTGAGCAATGGTCTATACCTTTATGCCTATATCTGTATATATCAGGCGTTTAAATCGGGGGGGGGGGGGCTTCATTCCATTATTGTAGTGAAAATTATTAGCATTCTTAAGAGTCTGATTCTGTGTGTAAAACGATTGATTAAATATTAATGAACCACTATGTAAATAGTTATTGGTTCAGTATACAGACACAATAGGTACGTGGGCGGGTGGGCGGGTTGACCCCTCCCCATTTAGCCGCAGCCATTGAGGTGCTTAGAAAAGGGTGTCATTGCAAACTGGTGAATATTACACAAACGTCTCTCACTTGAATAATTGTGAAACGTACTTGAAGTATGTAAAATGTGACATTAACTCATTCTGAATCCAATTACGTTTCACCTTCAAATACCCTTGTTTGAAGTGGATATCACTCAAAAACGGTTTGCTGCTACTATACTTACATAACCATGATAACGGTTGTGCATTTGTTTAATTATATTTTAACCCTTTAATCGACGGTGCCGCATATATTCGGGCTTTCGTTTTTTATTAGCACGCTAAGTACCACCTTTTAAACATGTTAAAAATAAAATGTGACATCAATCAGCAATATTTGAAAACAGTTGACCTCCATTTTGTCAAATCTGAATAATGTTCACTTACTTAAAGTTGTGGATCGCTTCAGCGGGACACAACTTCAAGTGGGTGAAAATTCAGATTGAATAATTTGGCGGTTAAAGGGTTAATCTTTTATTTTAATCCTACCAAAATGTTATTTATACAAAATTGATGGTTAAATGATCAGAAATTATAATTGCCAGGAGCATCGAACCGCTGTCGTCCTGAATTGTATGTTAAATATATATTATTGTAGCCACATATAAATGACGGGGTGAAGGGTCATCGAGCTATATGAGTCATCCTCAGCACTGGAGAGTGAGGTATAGATTCAATAGTTAAGTAAATAGGTGTCAAACGGCACGTCCTGGTTCCAGCATCACTCATTATAGATTAGTTGGTCTGGTCTAAGGACCATATATCCATGTTATAGCCACATACGTGTTCACTAGCTGGACTCTGACTGATATATCTGCCCATAAATATCTCTAGTATGTATACCGAGAAACTGGGAGTACTTCTCCATGAGTATCCTCGTCAATGCCATTGGAGTTAAGTGTTTGTGTGCACGGATTAGCTTGAGCAGAATATCCTGCTATTTGTGCTATTTATGCTGAGGAATGTTCTTGACGTAAGTTTTTCATATAAAATCTGTTCACCGCATCCCCGATGTCAGATTTAAACGACAGTGACACGTGCACAAGTATCTGAGTAACATGAGACCGTGTTTTTTTCGTTGTTAGGCAATAACACTATCAGCATTATCACAGTAGATTTCTAAAAGCTATGTTGCTTTACTTCGACTTGCATTCTGGTGAGTTGTGAGGGATTCATTCAATTTGCTTGCATCACACTGGAGGTTGAAACGATCGATAAAACGATCTCAGAAACGACGATGATGACCTCGTCTGCATTGTTGGCAAATATAGGATGATTGTTTTTTTTTATTTGAATATTGAAATCAAGTACTCGCTGATAATATAATAAATATTAGGTTCACCGATATTTGCGGCTGAAGTGAACCTATAATCGAGCTTCAGACTCACTGAGTGTTCAATCACGTGGTATTCAGATGATTTCATACAAAATGACGACCATGTAATTGTTGTATAAATTATTATGTAATATTAAAAAGAAATTGTATTTATTACAATCGTTGTTTCCTGTTGTTTCAGGTTCATCAGTTGACTTGGCTCCCAGTTTGCTGAACATCTATGATAACTATGTGACAAGTACAGACGACCTCACCAAACCTGTGGTACCCCGCGATGCTCAACCTAAACGCAGCGTACCACGACCTGCCACACCGCCTGTACCGAGAGGATTTACTAAGGAAGACCGCCAGAATCGTAACGTGGTACACATCCATGTAGAGGAGGTGAACAATGTCCCCAGTCCAGGTACACCCAGGCTGAAAACCACGTGTTCTCCTTCAGGAGGGGTTAGGAAGGTGACGATGAAAGAGCCTGAGTCAAGGGGGGTACAGGATCGCCTGTCCCCCTCTGGGGTACCGGGGAGTGACCATGATCAGCATGGTCTGAGTCTCTCCGCTTTCAGCGATGCCAAGAAGAGACCTCTTAGTATCAGCTCCACAGCCTCATCCTCTTCCTCCACGTCCTCGTTACCAAGGCAACAGAGGAAGAAGATCGCGACCACCTCGTCATCTCTGCTGGTTCAGGGGTATCACGGGGAGGATGCTGTTAACAGTACACCTCATAAAGGTGGTCAGTGTGTGACTGTCGACGCGGGGCATCATCATGATCACATCTCCCCAATACGTCCCCGGGGGGTCCAGCACGCGCCAGAGGAAGCCATGGCAACGGAGGAGGATGAGTTCCAAGTGATGGATCAGGTTCCTGAGGAACAGGAGTCAGACTTGAGCAGCTCCACGGATTACCACCATTGTGATTTCATCCATTCTCTCGATCTCAACCGCTCGGATTATAAGTCACCGTCTCCATCACCTCTTCCATCTAATGGTGCGGCAGTGTTTGAGGACTCGGGCTTCTCCTACATAGACCGTGTGGTGGCGGAGATTGTGGAAACAGAGAAAACCTACGTCAAAGATCTCACAGACATCATACAGGTGAGATGGTAGCCAGTCCTGCTCTCAATTTGTAATCATTAACCCTTACAACGCTCAAATCCTATAAACCATTAACCTTTTCACTACCATACATGACGGAAATTTCCGTCGTCATTCGTCAATGAACGTAACCATAAAATGACACAAATTTTCGTCAAATATATACTACATTTATGTATTTTTCGTCATTTGAAGCTGGAAATTGCGTTAGCAATTCCAGCTTCAAATGACGAAAAATAGAACTCCTACACCAGTATATCTGGATCCTGGCATGCACCCCGGCCTGGAAGTCAAAGGGTTAAGACCAAAGTGTTATTTTCAATTTGCAATAATCATAAATATCTTTGTTAGCTCTTTCGTATCATTTGAATACCTATGAGGCTATGTTAAGGGTCTACGGCCATTAGCATGATTAGAATTATTTTAATTATTTCAGTGCGGGATCGTCTTTATACGTCAGAATTTTATGGATATTCTCAGAATTATGTTTCCACGTCATTTAACACGATTAACTAACTGACTGACTTTTTAATTCCTCAGATATATATTTGCCTTTTACCTTTTTCACCGCGAGCCACAACTTTAACTTCAGCAATTTAATCACGTGAGTGGTGAAGAGGAGATAATTAACAGATCAATGCCATTGTCTTTTTTTTTTATTATCAATTAAATTTAAAGATTCTTTGAACACTGTTGACAATTTATTGCTTCAATTAGACAAACGTGCTATATGTTATACTAGGTCGCGTGGGTCACATATAGCGATGTTAGTCGCATTTAACGGGTCACCCTTCACCTCAGTAACCCCAGGTATATGTATACAAAGACAAGTAATCCTTTGTAAGAATATTTGTAATTGGTCAGGTATTTTCACACGGATTACCACATCCTGTTACACTGTACTTAGAAGCCTAGAAGTGATGAACTGGATAAATTACCATAATATGTTATCACAAAGCATCATGTCTCGGCTGAGCTAATACATGTAATAGAATAGACGTTGGTCCAGCGCTATCTAAACTTTGAGGCAGCATTTTCTACGCTGTTTCACCTGTTCACTGTTCTGATATTGAGAGACAGAATCGGCCACTTGGCTGCATTACTCAATCAAAGTAACAGGGTTGTATAGTTGAAGTGAAAATAGAACATGTGAATTTGAAAGGTGTTACATATATCCACTTTATTGCTCGATCTAATTCACAAAATAAACTTTTAAGATATTTTTTTCACATACATTAGATTACAATCACTAAACCTAATAATTATTAACAAAACTCAATATAGTTTAATATTTTAGACTTTGAAATTATATGCCAATATACATGCATATCTAAACTTTTAACAAAAGTAGCAGATAAGATGTAATCATCGTGATCATGAATTAGTAATTATGAGGGTAGGAATGACATCACGAGTTTCTATCTAGTTCAGAATTCTAAAATTCCTTTATTCTGTTATTTATATAATCAGATAATCATAGAAGGATATTACCAGACTTTGGTGTATATCATCATGATCATATATATGTAGAACCTGTCAATCAACCACCGTGCATGCAAACATCAGAGGTTAAACGTGTTAAACCAATATTGGTTTAATGTTGGGCCACCGTCTACGACGCTTGCCCACCATTAAACCATCACCGGTTGAACGTATGGTGTTCACGGTTTGACCAGGTGAGAGAGGGCGTACCTGTCTACATGTGTGGGCAGGTACATTGTATGGACATCTTGATTACAACAGTTTACTCAACCATTGACTGCTAGAACCCAGTATATACAAGAACCTCCTTGGTATATACGATACTCTGATAACAATGGTACAGGAGACATATGATAATAATGATACAGGAAAATGTGTAAATACTTAAAGGGACCCCTTGGGATGAGACATTTTCAATGTTGTCAATTTTTAAAAGGTAATTTATATGAAGCTATATAGCCTACTGATCTTAGCTAAAAATACGAAAGAGTCAAAAAAGCATTTTTAAAGCACCGAAAAAGAGCGAAATAGTTGTATTTCCAAGTCGCCGCTAATTGGGGGATAATTGGTGTCCCTTAGTCAGGACACGGGAGGACACACCTGCAGCACTGATTGTCTACCCAACGCTGGGCCGATGCCATCAGCATGTGGCCCAATGCTGTGAAAACATTCAATCGTCCTTCAGGTATACAAATAGTTTGTTTGGGTTTCTTCTGGTTTTATAGAAATGTTGATTAAAAATATTTGTAAAAATATGAAAATTCTGAAAAAAATAAAAACATGGTCCGTGGGATACACTACTTCAGTGCGGAAGTAAAACCAAAATTGATGTCATCCCAAGGGGCTGCTTTAATATTATTCGAAGTCATTATTTTTAAACATTTTTTTCGATTAGATCAGGATATCCTCCGAACAATGTCAGGTAAAAATCATGTACTTGTCAAAAATCATATAACTTTATTCTCTAGCTATATCATGTATATAAGAGTCTAACCTTCTATTCATGTTGTGTTTCAAGCGGGAAAAGTACAAGTATCATTCAAGAGAAAAAATCTATATTATCAATATACATGATGTGTATTAGAGACCTGTGCCCTAGTATTGGTATATTTAAGTATTTTGTGAATCCTGCTGATTGCTTCTCATACTGGAGTGTTACTCATCTATTCCAGATAACATGATTCAATGATTTTCTTTGTCGTGTTTGTCCATGGACACGTTGGATGTCCAGTCTAAGTAATTGATTGTCATCGGTACTCAAGGCCTAATTGATCCCCGCCATATCCTATTTCACACAAAATAAATATACATGTACCAGTGTACCTGTTTGTCGTAAAAATTGTAACAAAAATTGTGTATTAAACATGTTAAACACGACTCTGATAACATTTCAAAAAAACATAAAACATGAAGTTTTTGATAAACATGATAAAACTTTGTGAAGTTATTTTGATATTTACAGTAGGACAATGTATGACAATGAATCGGTTGAACCACCTATATGTTCTTCTCGATGTACATTGACACAATGTTGAATTAATATTGGGCCACTGCCTGCGATCTCGGCCCAAAATTAAACCGACACTACATGTAATTGTATATCAACGAATCTAGTCAGCAGGTCATAGTGTCGAGTGACCTCACTTGCCCTGCACTGCGTAGACGAGTCTCTGACCCAATGCTGGTTTAATGTTGGTCCACCGTCGCAGACGGTGGACCAACATTTAACCACCATTGTGTCACCTTGTGTTTGCTGAGTGCAGATAGACCAGTAATCAGTTGTAAGAATATTTGTAGTTGGTCAGGGATTTACCCTGTGATCTTCACATCCTGCACTAAAGCCTATAAATAATGAATGCCTACACCACTCTTGTGTGGACTTTACTGACATCTAATATTGACAGAGACTCAGTGTCAGTACTCATGCTACACACCAATTGTTAACTTGTGACCAGTGTTGTTGGACCAATTGCCCATTCACAATAACCACTTTTGCAAACAATTCTTAATGTCCTCCTCCAAGCATTCGGAACGTTTGAGTACTTTTAAATAATGCGGCTGCAAACGGAAATGCCTCGCTCCAAGTGCCATGAGTACAGGCACCAAGTTACTTAGTTCAAATACACAATTTTCTCCTTAAGTTAAACATGTCAAATAAGTACAAATATATTCAGGCCTAATGTATGATCCCTAAAATAGAGCTGTGTTCCATAATTAAAAGTGCAACGAAAAAGATCTGCTAATTAAAAAGAATGTCAATGACACCACTTATTCTGTTAATCATAATCTCACCAATGACTTTCGCTTGCAATTAATCATGTTAATTATTAATTTAGATCACTTAGATGTGGCAGTGAACGTTAATTTGATAACTTTATTAATTTCACAGTGACATTTCCACTTGATATGCTTAACAGTTTAATTAGTTAATGAATTTTATCAAACAAACATGACTTACATCATCACCATGGTCATCATGATCATGTACATTGTGCATCAATGTTCATCATCAAACACACACCACTTTCAGTAACTCTTTTATTGATTTACATATTCCGTTTTTATATAAATATGTTTTATCAAACTTCAATAGTATTTTGCTAGCATAAAATCATGGTCATACTGCCGTGCAAAGCCAAAAGGCAGTATCTGCTTACTTTACAAGTAATCAGACACTGCTTTATGGCTTTGCAGAGTACTATACTAGTAGTGTTGTGATTACAGTGTTTTTTAACTGACACAATTTTGAGCTTCAAATGTAGGAGGTAAATAATAGTGGTATCCACATGGTACCATCTTCCCTAGATAAACCCTCGCCCACACAGCGGAGCAAATGCTTGCCAAGGGAAGATGTATATCATAGGCTTACACATTCTAGACAACAATCATGAAAATGGTTTGGCATAAAAATATTGTAAAATGTCTTTTTTAGTTCAAACACCATATCGTGAAATTGTTTTAAATGGTCTTTCTTTATCGTTTTATGAAAAGTGACATAGTTTTAAATTATATCATGTATATTGTTTGCATGTTTATTTCTAGGTGAACCCTGTGTAACCAGGTAACAATCTGTATGTCGAATAAGCAAGAAAAGTTATTATTTCATTGTGAAATTAGATATTACTATGTTGTCATTTCGTGTGTTGTACAGGGCTACTTACAACAAATCAGGAAAAGGTCCAGCATCAAATTAAGGAGTTCAGACATTGATGGTCTGTTCAGCAATATAGAGGAAATCTATGATTTTAACAGGTTAGCAAAACATTAACATGTTTAGAAATAGTATACATATTTATTATTTTGTATTCGCTCATATCTTGACTAAAACACATTATATGGTACGAATTATTTATAATGCAATGGTATTTGCATCAAATACAAAGTACAGAATATGCCATCTGGTTGGCAAAACATTAACCCTTTCACCACTAATCACGATTATAGGGTTCGTTTTTTATCTGTTTTATTTGCCTACCAAATCACTGATATTAGGAACGAATTTTGTGTTTAAACATCAATATTTGTAAATGTTTTGTCTCAAATTAAACAAATATGAGTAATATGAGTAATTTTCAGCCAGTAGAAACAACTTCAAGTTGGTGAAAATTTAACTAAGTTAGCGGGATGAGAAAATGAATACATCGACTATGACGCTTTTCACTTGTCTTATACCTCAGCCACTTTTTTATTACTATATCATGTATGTCTGTATATAGGCTGTTTCGCACTTTCACTATCCTTATTTTTGTTTTCTTTTCAGAGGTTTTCTGGCTAGTCTAGAGCGCTGTCAAGCTGATCCTGTGCTCGTGGCGGACTGCTTCGTGGATAACAGTGAAGGCTTTGTCATTTATACAGATTACTGTACTAACTATCCCAGGTAAATTTCCTTAAGTATCCCTATTAATTTGATAAGAAAATTAATCGTTTTAACGTGTTTAACTGAAATCTTTTTATGTAAACCTAGAAACATAAATGTGTTAGTTAGCACTTTTTGCTTCATTTGAACACCTATATTTCAGGTCGTAGACCTAAACATATTTTGCTCTTTCAGTGTGGGATCAAATTTGGACTATAGACGTCATATTCTGACATCTAAAGTCTGTCCCCGCACTGAAAGAGTTAGTGGGCATTATTGGTTTTGTTATCATTCTTGGGACAAATACCAGATTATGATAGGCCTACATGATTTTCATATTTCCACCTCCAATATTTATGTGTTTGTTGTATTCTGTGACCTCCACTATTATTAATTCCACGGAGTACAACATTTAATAAATATTAAAGATTCATTATACATGTATGCCAATAATAATTATTTATGCCAGGTATTCAATCTATTTGAGTAGATGATGGAGGACAGTTTCACAATTATTGTGAAACTGTCCTCTAAATAATCAAATAGGTTCTAGTTAAGAAATCAATCACACTGCCAGCCATCATTATCTATTTGTTAAACTTTAATTAATCTCAGCTGTGACGAAAAAAAATGACGAAAAAAAATTATTTTTGAAAAAAATTGACATCTCCGAACTTTAAATATTTGATTAACTGAATAGCACCAACTATGCGTATGGTGTTTGTTGCCGTCACTGTTTGTTTTTAGTTTGATTAGTTTTCCTGTACGTCTTGCTGTTTTAGATCTGTGGAGATATTAACACAGTGTATGCTGACTGCCAACATGGCCGACGTGTTCAAACAGTTCCAAGTGTCACTTCATCATAGCTTACCTCTAGGCTCCTACCTGCTCAAACCCGTACAAAGAATACTCAAGTATCACCTCTTCCTCCAGGTAATGTCTTATGCCAAACCTATGTTCTCAGCAAACACGAGACATTACACTAATGCTTGTTTAATGCTGGGCCAACGTCGCAAGTGTTTTTAATATGTTTTATTTGCATGTTAAATCACTGTTATGCATGTTAAATCACAGTTTAAACATTAATATTTACAATTGTTTAAAAATTGAAGAAATTAAATTTCAAATTAAACAAATGCTAGTATACCCCCCACCTGATGTTGTGGGGCGCGGTAGAGAGACAGAACTTCAAGTGGGTAAAAATTTTAATTAAATAAACTTAACTGGTAAACAGTTTGGTCATGTGTAACGCCATTGACTTAACCATGTTAACCACTACCAAGTCCACATAAATGTATTTTAATTGAGCTTTCCTAAATTAGTGGCCATTTATGAATACACTAATTTTGAAACATTCTATCAGTTATTTATCGTGTGAGACCTCTCTTATTACGCCTCCCATGAAATATTTCTTGAATAACCATTTATAGGCTTAATGACGGTGTTGGTGTTTTTTTTGAAGAATATACTGAACAACTATGACAAGTGTAAGTCTGATTATGAGTGTATAGAGGCGGCACTATCTGTGATGACTAATGTGGCCCAGCATATAAACGAGATGAAGCGAAAACACGAGCACGCCGTCAGAATACAGGAGATACAGAGCATACTGTACGGCTGGGAAGGGGCAGATCTCACCACATTTGGTGATATCGTCCTCGAGGTAAGAAGACAAACCGTCCCCTTGGATATGAAAGGGTGTATCTGCCACTTTACAAAGTGGCAGATACACCCTTTCGTATCCAAGGGAACGAAACGTTAACCAGTAAGCATCAGACGTTGGTCTATTGCTGGCTTAATATTGGGCCAGCGTCGCAGACGGTGGCCCGATATTAAGCCAGCACTGAATCAACTTTTCATATTTGCTGGGATATCAGCCAAGTAACATGGGGTGGTGGCCCAATGCTGTCCCAATGCTAATCCAGCATTACAGACGCCCCCTGAAGGTAGGAATACATGCCTCTTTTAACCATATAATCACCTTTGTCGCAAGAAGTCCCCATATTATGCCCTATTTTGTTGAATGTAATTAATTTGAGAACAAAATATATAATACACCAGATAAGGAGGTTCGCAGCTTTCATTCTATATATTCATGATATTACACGTATTGGTTTAAAAAACCAAACGATTTCCATTCATCTTCAGTTGGGAATTGTGCCAGGTTACGAGGTAAATGAAACTATTATAAAAGACTTGAGGTCAAGAGGGCTCAGCTGAACCATGGAGGGTTTCTTATATTTTTTATGTGTACTGACCATCAAACTATTGAAAATTGTCTGAGGCAGTGGTCGAGTGTAGTTGTTATTAAGGTGTTTTTCAAAAAGGTATTTTTTACAAACAGACTATTTTAGTATATGCGCAGTTCCCATGTTATTGATATACTTGGAGAACAAGTCTAATTACAGGGTTGCTTTTCTGCCAACTGATTGCACAACATGTACTTCGTCTCTAAACATAGATATTCAAGATAACACAAAAAAAGATAACACACTGAACAGCAGTCACGTACGCTTTAACCACTGCCAACTACTGCAAAAAACATTTTAGAAGTGTTTTTTTTTCAGTGAACAATATTTTCTTTACTTTTACTAATACTGTTTAGGGCGCAAATTAATATATATAGATTTTCTCCCGACATCAATTCTGCAGTAAAACGTAAAAATCCAGTAACTACTTATTTGAAAAGCAAGCAGTTAATGGAATTTGGCTTTGCACGAAATGATTCTTTTACAATATCCTCTCAAACATTGTTATGAGATACTACAGATGACTTTAAATATATTGCCGAAAGTTCGCTTATCAACATGTTATTTTGATGTTGAAGTGACGAGTGGTTGGTTTGATGTAGATACGGGCCGTAGTGCTGTCTCGAGCTCTCGGCCTCGGGCTCTAAATGGCCCACGAGCAAACACCACCGAGTCCCAATGTAAATAATTGCCGACTCTCCCCACAGACTGTTTATGTGAGTGAAGTGTCTGTGATACAGACAAAAATCAATTTACAAATGCTCGACAACAGAACAAGCTACCGGACTGACGCACGTGCTTCTAGACCGGCGATATCTCAAGAAACAAATTGTTTTAACCACTACAAGGCTGAAATATTTTGTATAAACCATGGAGACCGTTTTTCAATTTGAAATCAGCAGAAATTTTAAGCTAGCTCATTTGAATACCTATATTATGAGCCTTTGGCCATTATAAATATATTAATTCTTTCAGTGCAGGGAGCGTGTTTAAACGTCAGAATCTGACGTCTACATCTGACGTCTACATATTCCGACATATAAAGACGTTCTCGCTCTGAAAGCACATCTTTTGCTTGGGTATGTTGGAGTATCTTAAAAATAAGTGTTTCTTTATTTTTATGACATTATATTTTACTAATGGATCAAAGTCATCTCGTCTATATCTAATGTTTCTCTTGAGATTGAGTAAGTCACTTTTTTGGTGTCAGATGTTAAACAGCACTTAGGATTTGGTGTGTTTTTTATTGTCGCTCTTGAGGTTGTGTTTTACTGATTTGCCAAACACTTGATTGTGTCTGCCAGGGATCGTCATGTATCTCAGAAAGCCAGAAGGAATGTAATACTGGAGAAATAAGCAATGCTCTCAAAATCAGAAAAAGTTCATGTAATAGCCCTTATTTCATTGGTACGGAATACTGCCGCTGTCAACAGTTTACTTATTCAGGACACCTACATAATCTGATGATGTGTCACACAGTTATTAATGTAGAAATGTGTTCAAGGGTGTGGACCTATATTTGTCATGTCCATTGGTGGCCCATTAGTGTCCATGGCTCTTAATCCTTTGAAATTGTTTTTATTTCGTAACGTTTGGCTACAGTTAATAATTAGGCTTTAAGTGGTAAAAACAAATGATGAAATAGAATTTTTTTATATATGTGACTGTTATGTGTAATCTGATATCAGTGTAAATGGTACCATCATCTGGTGTTATCTTAGGGTATGGAATAAAATAAATAATCATTCCTCGGCGATTCGTTCTTTAAAAATGCTTACAAATAGACGTAGGCTAGTTGAATGCGAATTTGTTTACTTCTTTTTAGAGGACTGCTAATATATTGCTTAAAAAGTGTATGTCACTCCCCACGCATTTTGTCTGCATGGTCACATTTCTGATCGAAAAGATTTTCACAAAGACATTATTACTTACCGGTAGCGTAACTTATGAACCTGAGAATGAAAAAAATAGGATATTACAACTATAGTTATTATGTCTATAGTGTAATATTATTACATTCACACTCACTGGATCAGGTAGGCCTACGTAAATATATCACGAATGAACTTGAGTAATAATCAACTGTTTTAAACACTTATTTTATTAAACATTTTAAATAATTGTTTAGTTGTTCAAGCGTTGCTGACATATTTAGGACTGTTTCACGATCTCTCATTCAGCGCCATGGTGGAAAACGCTGAATCCTTGGGTAATGCGTTTACATATAGGTAGCGGACCGAGTGTATTTAGTTTATGTTGAACTACTAGGATTTGCTCTTATTTCCACTAGAAATTTATCCTAACTTTTCTAATGGAAATGAGAGAAAGTTAAGATGATATTAATTTTAAGATTCTTAGTGAATGGGCCCCTGTGTTTTATTTTCAATCCCATACAACTGGTACGTTGACTCGTATCCAATAATAATAGGAAAGTATAAAAGGACGAAGTGGTACTAATATTTCATGAATTGTGATAGTGATACTAATGTATAACTTTATTTCCAGGACACGTTTCGTATGTATGGGGCTAAAGCTTACCGCCATATCTTTCTGATGGAGAGAGGGCTGCTGATCGCCAAGAAAAAGGAGGACGGAAATCTGATGTGTAAAGCTACAATCATGGTAAGATTCGCCATCAATAAGTCTGTTACTTTGCGTGTAGTACGTGCATCTTCTCTATACTAGGCAATGTCTACTCTTCAAACAGCCGAGAAGATATGTAGATGGTTGGCCTACTTTTAATACCAGACTTCTGGGTTGTGGACTCAGATCAATGAGCAAATAAAATTGCAAGAGTACTTTTTGATTTTGGTGACATTTTTGATCTCTCATGAATATACAATCACGTGCATTTATTCCAAGTATTAAAACATGTAATTTTCTGGAAGCTGTAGTAGCTTTTCTGTATCATTTTCGATAGAATGTTAAAACACAAGACTACATGTAGTTATATTGTTTATTCCCACATTTTGAGTGTTTTAGAATATATTTGTAGTACTATTGGCCAAGACACTGGTTCATTAATATATTGTCACCACATTGAAATTTGCATCCCCAGTCGGTCGCTGCCATTTGTTATTTGAGTGCAAATGGGTAGGGTTCAAAACAGGATTCGATAAATAATACAATTTCATAATAGCTCGTTAATAGGAAGAAATAGGAATACTATCCCCGTCAATTTGTGGGCGTATCGGCTACAGAGGCTGTTTATATAACTCCCATCACATGAATAGTGACGCCATTGTTCACAATGATTATTTATATACTGTTCAGATACATAACAAATACTAGACATCAACCCAATTCTTATTAGAGGTTGGGCCATCGTCGCAGACGATGGGCCAACCTCAAATAAGCATTGGGTCAATGTATCGTATTTTCTGTGTGACATGTCTACCAGAGCGTGTAATAGGACTGGCGACTAGAATGGCGGGCTAGTCAGCGCTCAAAGACTGGCCTGTTTTTGATGAGTTTTGCAAACGAAGAAAAATATAGCCTTTGTATCAATAGTGGACCAGCATTGACGACATTGGTCCAGCTTTATGCCAACTCTTCCCAACACAATAGAGTAGCTGATGTAATATGACAGTTGACGATAATGGCGGGCTATACGTTACTCAAAGGCATGGTTTTGACGATTTGACGCAAATAACAACAACTAAAAACGTTGATCCAATGCTGGGCTAGCGGCATAGACGTTCACTCAGCATTACCAAGCCGTTGGATTTGTACGTATATTCAGATTGTCGTCATGGCAGATATGGCGGGGTGATATCTCAGGGGGACTGGTGAAAACCTTGGGGTTATCTGTGTGTATATGACATGTTATCTAGAGAAAACTTCCTGCTCCGATATAATAACCCAACCCTATAGGTGCTCTGGAACGGGAAACTCAGGGGCAAGGTGGTAGCACGTCTGGCTGCACTTCAACTGGCACTGGACCCGTTCTAGCCCACCATTGAAACATAAATTAAGCCGTTCTCAATTTCAATGATCATGATGATTGGCTAAGCAAGATCCTGTTGCCTGTGTGTTCTTTGTACCACTTTGTGTTTTAAATTTCCAGAAAGAAATATGAAAACTCTTTGTTTATCTCATCAAGTTGCTATGTGAATCTATTCAGTTGGGGCTACTCGTTATTATTATGTTATATCATCTGTTAGAGATAGTCCTCAACATTTTGGGGACAAAATGAGAACCTCAATCAATATTTAAATCGTTTACATGTAAGCTGCTATGGTTGATTCAGACGCAGTCAACATTGTACACTGCCCAGATGACAGCTCTTCTCAGATGACGTCAACAACTCGTCCCCCTGGAGTTAGAAGGTGCTAAACTGTCACTTTATCAAGTGGCAGTTTAGCACCTTCTAACTCCAAGGGGACGAACTATGTTTACACGGTTGTTGATTAGTGTGGCTATTTTATACTTCGGGTTTTACAGTTCTAGAAGTTTTAGCCTCTACGTAAAGTAGAACAAGGCTCATTTCTCAAAAACTCGTGGTGATTCGACGTTAACTGGGTGCACCCAGGCCATACTAACAGTCTGTGAAGGAAAAATCACAGAACATGGCACATGAGAAAAGTTTCCAACATCAGTAAATCCACAAAAATACTGACACGAATGAAGGACTGTTTCACGCTGTGCTCCAACGGTGTGTTAAGTATACGACAAAGGCTACAATAATATTTTTGTTGTTCTTATCAATAATATTTTACTTTCCGCTTCAGCAACAATGTTAGGTTATGTTTTTAAGCTGCTTTATACGGTTCTTTAGTTCAACTGAACGATGCAAGAAATAGTGACGGATAATCCAACATTCAGCTTGAAAAGGCTAAATATTCTATTTGGTTCCTGTATACAATCATTAATTCAAGACTTATTGCAGTATTGCAGTATTGTGATATTCGATACTTTAACCTCAATTTGGTAACTGGAACGGGTTTGTTACTACTGCCAATAACACATAATCCGATATTCCATGTTCTTGTTACCATGGTTACTACACCGAACACATAGAAGACCACACAGAAGGGAAAAATAGTAGCAGTCCAATCTAGCCCCTTGACAAAACGCAGGTGGTAGAATTTGAGAGGGTTGATCAAATTAAGGGGAATTGGTAATTTCGATAAGAGCGGAAGTATTGTTGATCAGTGCTTACGTTGGACAGTGACCTAGGTAAATTTAGAAAGCTCTCGTCTCAGAATAGAATCAGCTCCTCCTCGGGCTGGTGTTGTATTCAGGACAAAGGAAATCGGAGCAGTACAGCCGTACAGCAAAACGGGCTCTCAAGGTCATCCACTCCTACAATCTACTTAACCATTACAACGCCGAATTATTTTTGTATAAAATATGGAGACCGAAAGGTTTTTTCGATTTGAATTCATCTTAAATTTCTTAGTTAGCTCTCTCCGCTTCATTTTAATACCTATGTTATGGGCCTACGAGTAGTATAAATATTTTAATTCTTCCTGTGCGAGGACCGTCTTTATACGTCAGAATCTGACGTCTGCAGACGTCAGATTCTGACGTATAAAGACGGTCCCCGCGCTGAAAGGGTTAGGACGTAACGCAGGAGGTATCTGAGATGCAAAGCCTTTCTCTGAAGCAAAACCGTTACAGCGCTAATTTAGATATTTTTAATTTTCATCCAATCCAAGTTGTGTCTCCCTAGCGCGACCAATAACTAGACGTGGATGAAAAATGACCTCGTTTGATTTTCATTGATGTTCAACCACAACTTGAAGTCATTGATAAATACCTCGTTTAATTACTATTAAAAACGTGTTCACTCGTGGAAATAAAATACAACACAAATAAATTTCACGTTGAAAAAACACCAATGTATTGTTAAATGTAAATGAAAACGTTTGAAACGGCTATATTATAACCTGATAACATGATCGTTGTTTACTTGATATGGACCACTTAATTAAGCTTGCAGTATGCAAAGAGACCCTAATACAACGCAATAAAATAGGCTGATGGCAATTATTGTGTAGTCACACCCAAAGTGTTATTTTGTCGATAATTGAATGATTATCACTTGAAACAAAGGAGCAGCCATTACTTTGCTTTGACACGTTCATAATCTGTAGCTGACCACAAGTATCCGTCTGATACCAGTGGTGAATCATACCACTCGAATACAGCATTCTTTGACTCGACCTTCCACATCGTCAGGGAGGCTAATCAGTAGAGAAGTGCCAGGAACTAGAGACGTTGAGGCAATGATGTTTTAATGTTGGGCCACCGTCGTAGACGGTGGCCCAACATTAAACCAATATTGGTTCAATGTATCTTGTTTGTCAGGACTGACCTTCAGATTCCTGTATCGCGGGTACGGCACCCTCTGCGAGTCCCCCATGGCGAAATCACGTGCCTACACTCAACATTTCTGGTATTTCAAATCGAAACAGTCTATTTTGTCTTCTGTGATCTAGAAAGATAGAATATCATGTTTTTCTGGCAATGCGTGTTTGAAGCCCCGCGCGGGCGAGTGGTTTTGTCTTCTGTTCTCCATATATCACTAGTCCTAATCACCGTCTTGGTACGAAATAAAGTAGGCCTGGTGGAATAGTAATATTACAGTTTTACGCTCAGTGCGTCTACAGTTTATTTTACCTGGATGCCTCTGTAAACAAAAGTTTCTACTGTTCTACCCGTTTTTGCTATAGAAGTAGTAGAAATTTCGGAAATGGCTCTTCAATCTCTTATAATATGAACATATATTAAGAGCAATGGGCCATGGATTGGAGAGATTACCTAGTGTAAATCAACGTGCCACTTGTATAATCTGAATAAGACATAACTACAAAATACAACACAAATGACACAATCATAATAACGCCGGTGAAATACACTTCCGAGTGGACACAGTAAATTCCTCAGATATCAGTACTTAGCCATGTTAACGCTGTACCCACTCATACAATCTATATAATTTTTTCCATTTGAAGTCATCATAAATGTCTTAACATGAAACTTATTGGTCATAGTTAGCTCTGTCCGCTTCATTTGAATATGGTTCTACGGCCATTTAATTTTTAAATTCTTTCAGTGCGGGATCGTCAGAATTCTGACATCTAAAGTCGATCCCCGAGCTGAAAGGGTTAATTTTGTGCAATAGTACTTCGAATATACAATGAGCTCAGCTCGGGCTGCAACGGGCATAGCTGAAAAAATAGTGGGAGCAGTTCCATGCCAACTACCACCTATCTAACTGTAGATTTTGTCATCGCATTACGGATTCGTCCCGGAAGCAGCTTAGCTAACTAGACACGCTGGGCCTATGTTGCTGTGATGCTGGGCTAACGTTCGCACCGCTGGCCCAACATTAAACCAGCAAGGTATAAGCGTATCTTGCTGGTTGCGGGGGGCATCCAAGCAAGCGCGACACGTTGAAACGATGCTGTTTTAATGTTGGCCCAACGTCTGCGACGCTGGCCCAACATTAAAACATCATCGTTTCAACAGGTCGTGTTTGCTGGGATGTATTGGTCAGTAGCGGACTGGGGACTGACCTCGCATCTCCTGCATTCCCTCCCACACACAATCAGCCAGTCCTTAATCCCTCCTTCTTCTTCTTGATCTACATCTGGACACGGTACAGATGTCAGTCCATGGACAGGAAGCGCTTTCACCACCACCACCCCTCCTGTTTATACTCCCCGTATACTTACAGTAATCACGTCTCAGTCCCCAGTACCAGTCTCCATTTATAAACCCCAGACATTTGTCCCACATTCTAACCGTGGATTTTTAGCTCCCGCCGTCACCGTAGGTGAGCGAAGGGAGCTATGGATTCTACCTCCGTTTTTTTTTGCCTCTTCTTTTGCCTATAACTTTGTGAGAAAATAAGCTAGGATAACAATTTTTGGTATGTGGGTTACTTCCAGGTGGCTAATGGACGGGTTAAAATATTTTTAATCTGAATTCAATACGCAAGGTTGCAGAGGAGAAAATGATGATGTGACGGCGTTGGGCCGTTGGGCCGTTGGGCCGTTGGGCCGTTGGGCCGTCCGTAAACAATTCGTTTCCGGAGCATATCTCTGAAAGTACTTGTCCGATTGTCTTCAAATTTTACACACAACACCACTAGGGGGTCTAGTTGTGCCTTTTGGGGTATTTGAACTTTGACCTACTTCTGGTTCAGAACTATGACCTATTTAGACGTTTTGACGCGCACTTCGTTTCCGGAGCAGATCTCGAAAAGTACTGGGCCGATGACAGTCATATTGCACATACATGTTCTCTAAGGTCCCTAGTTGTGCCTTTTCAGGTTTTTGGACCTTGACCTGGAAGTTGACCCAGCACTTTGACCTAATTTATAACATCGGTAAATCCGACTGAAAGATTTTGCGGAATATCATGAAAACCGCTCAAGATAGCTACACCATTACTATAAAACAAATTGTGAGGTTCCAGGAGAGGATGCATCTTGAAAAAATTCAAGTTGATAAAATCAAAAATGGCCGCCTATCGGCCATTATTCACCTCGACAGGCCTGATATTGCGGAATATCATGAACACCGCTCAAGATAGCTACACCATTAATAACAAATAAATTGTAAGGTTTCAGGAGAGGATGCATCTTGAAAAATTTCAAGTTGATAAAATTCAAAATGGCCGCCTATCGGCCATTATTCACCTCGACAGGCCTGATATTGTGGAATATCATGAAAACTGCTCAAGATATCTACACCATTACTATAAAACAAATTGTAAGGTTTCAGGAGAGGATGCATTTTGAAAAAAATCATTTTGTCCAAGTTCAAAATGGCCGCCAATCGGCCATTATTCACTTTCACATGGCCGTTATTTGGTAAACCGTGCTAGATGGCTAGACCATTACTATAAAACAAAATGTGTGATTTCAGGAGAGGATGCATCTTGAAAAAATTTGACTCGATAAAATTCAAAATGGCCGCTTATCGGCCATTATTCACTATCACATGGCCGATATTTGGTCAACCGTGCTAGATGGCTGGACCATTACTATAAATCGAAATGTGAGATTTCAGATGAGGATGCATCTTGAAAAAATTTGACTTGATCTAATTTAAAATGGCCGCCTTTTCGGCCATTATTCATTTTCACATGGCTGATATTTGGTAAACCGTGCTAGATGGCTAGACCATTACCTGATTACTATAAAACAAAGTGTGAGTTTTCGGGGGAGGATGCACCCTGAAAATTTTTAACTTACGAATTCAAAATGGCCGACAATCAGCATTATTTACCTCGATAGGCCTAATATCAGGTAAACCGTGCTAGATAGCTAGACCATTACTATAAAACAAAATGTGACGTTTCGAGAGAGGATGCCTTTCAAAAACTTTCGACTCAATCGAATTCAAAATGGCCGCCTATCGCCACTATTTACTTTCACATTGCTGATATTTGGTAAACTGTGTTAGATAGCTGGACTATTACCATAAAACAAAATGTGAGATTACAAGAGAGGATGCATCTTGAAAAAAAATGACTAGATCAAATTCAAAATGGCCGCCTATCGGCCATTATTCACTTTCACATAGCCGTTTTTTGATAAACCGTGCTAGATGGCTAGACCATTACTATAGAATGAAATGTGAGATTTCAGCTGAGGATGCATCTTGGAAAATTTCGACTTGATCAAATTCAAAATGGCCGCCTTTAGGCCATTATTCACTTCCACATGGCCGATATTTGGTAAACCGTGCTAGATAGCTAGACGATTACTATAGAATGAAATGTGAGATTTCAGCTGAGGATGCATCTTGGAAAATTTTGACTCGATCAAATTCAAAATGGCCCCCTATCGGCCATTATTTACTTTCACATGCACAATATTTTGCAAGCTGTGTTAGTCCATTACTATAAAACAAAATTTGAGGTTTCGGGGGAGGATGCACCCTAAGTTTTTGACTAATTTATATCGAACTCAAAATGACCGTAAATCAGCTATTAGTTACCTCGATTGGCCTGATATCGGGTAAACCGTGCCAGATAGGTAGACCATTACTGGGATACTGATTAGGATCATTAATTTCAATGGAGGTTTGCAATCTCTGACAGACTGTTTAGTTCTTATCTTACTCTTAGACTGGGCTTCTTAGATCTAGTTGTCTTGCGTCTTGTTGACCTAGCTTAGGACAACATTAAAAACCCTACACAAAATTGCTTAAATCAAATTCTAATTCGTCGCGGGAGCTCCTGGACTTATGTAGTCTTGTTTTTTTTTTTTTTTTAAATTGCCATAAATTATTCTATTATCAAAGTGCCGCAGCCCTAGGCTACTAACATGTATTTATGGAAAATAATCTGCTAATTCAAGATCGATGTTACTACTAATTTGAGTAATTCTAAGGAACAATTCCCACTCATATTTATTTTAAGAAAATAAACGAGCAGATGAGTTTTCTTTAAAATAAAAAGCATGGGCTTCCTTCAAAAGCTGCCAGTCAGTCACCCAACTAACCAGCCCAGCCAGTCAAACAGTCAACCACCCAGCCCGCAAGCCAGCCCATCGGCAAGCCAGCCAGCCAACGAGCCAATTAACTGGCCAGTCAGCTAGCCAGTCAGCTAGCAAGTCAGTCATTCATTAAACCAGCCAGCCAGACACCAGACAGTCATCCAGCAAGCCATCCAGCCAGTCAGCAAGCCACTCAGCCAGTCAGCCAGCCAGCCAGCCGGCCAGCCAGTCAGCCAGCCAGCCAGCCAGCCAGCCAGCCAGCCAGCCGGCCAGCCGGCCAGCCAGCCAGCCAGCCATTTAGCCAGCCAACCAGCCATTCAGCAGGCCAGTATTAGTCCAGCTTTTCCCCTTTTCCAGTGACACGTATTCATTGCGGGTTACTGGAATGTTTGGCTTTAGGGCTAAACAAGCGGTTTTCTACATTTGTTATCAATCTGTAAATTGGACTGTATGTATTTTTTTGCCTCCACGCGTATAGAGTATGGTCGAGATAAGCAGAACAAATAACAGGCAGAGATAAGGCATAACAACCCTGATAAAACAATGCATGTAATTGCTACCAGATACAAATGTACAGACAGATAGATCTATGTTGTACACTGGGCTATAAGTTAGATATAATAGCTCAAACTTTTGTTGTAGTCGTCTGACAGATACAGAACAATTCGATGAAAATGTAATTAAAACATATAAAAAAACCCCATAATTTTTTGTATGATGGTCACGTCCTAGATCCCAACATCTCTGGGTCATGTTGACCTGGTATTATTCATCTCTGGGTCACGTTGACCTTGTAATATTCATCTCTGGGTCATGCTGACCTTGTAAAATTCAACCTCAGGTTAAATATATCACCATGATCACCTGAACATGATAATTATATGAAACTCTTTTATGTCGTGCTGTCGAAATATTACTATAATGTTTTTGTTTTTGAAGGGATTTTACACCGTCAACCATCATCACATTTCCTTCCCTTACACATCAACAGTTACTATTTTCGTGTAGTGCTGTCTGTTTGAATATTGGTTTTTTTTGCTCCTGATTGATGTAAATACTGTTGATTTTATAACTGTTCAGAATAATCTTTCTGATCCGAGTAGTGTTGCAACCTTAGATCACTGAGCTACTCAATTTAATTTTTTTCAGTCACTTGAAGTTGTGTCTCGCTACCGCGACACACAACTTCAAGTGACTCAAAATGTATGTTATTTGTGAAATTTAAGTCCCAATATATATCAGTGTTTCAAGATTGAAGACATATTTTACTTTTAACAACTTGTTATCAGGGGTTATGCAAGTGCTAATAAAAACACAGAATGTCTACTGCAGTCGACATCATTGTTCTAGGGGTTAAGATAGTTATGTTTGTTTTGTTTAATTGTGTTTGATCAATGAAGTCCACCATACGGTGTGCAGGGGCCTTGGATCAATCGAATGTACTTATTCACATTACTGAGTGTTTTATCGTTTGTTTTGTTGCAGTGTTCTAATCTGATGTTGATAGAGAGCATCCCTAAGGAGCCTCTCAGCTTCCATCTCATCCCCTTCGACAATCCCAAGATCCAGTACACAGCACAGGTATGGTAAAACTTGATTTTCGCTGGATATTCCCTAGATATTGTGCCTCCCTATATCTACATACAACCAGAAATAAATAAAGAGAGACCTTATATTGGATAAAAGATGATTGTGTAAATATATCCGTATTGGTGATACTGTATATTACTTCTCGTTATGATTGAACAAAATGTATACATTTTTGAGCTGGTTAAAGCCACGTAAAATGACAATGGAATTGCTAAAACTTTTCTATTCAAAATAATAAAATCTGTTTGATTTTCCGTCATTTGAAGATGGAAGTTGCGTTAGCAATTATTCCAGCTTAAAGTGACGAAAAAACACAATTTGACCCTTAAGCCGCGAATTTATAGGATTTCAATTTTCATCCACTTGAAGTTGTGTCTCTCTACCGCGACCCACATCTTCAAGTGTGTAGAAATGACTTGCATATCGTCGCCTCGGAGCTGAAGGATCCTATCTGCCACTCTGACAAGTGTCAGATAGGATCCTTTAGCTCCGAGGCGACGATATGTACAATTGGAATCTAAACATGGGGGTATATACATACGTTTTCAAGCAAATGTCAGCCTAAGTGAAATACCACTAGAATGTGTAACATAGGTTGTGGTAGATGCTCAGTTAATCATGTTAATCAAATAATTCAAGTTGGGAAATGACCATTTTTCATAAATAATAATAGTTTTCATTCATTTGAGGCTGAAAATTGCGTCAGCAATTCCAGCTTCAAATGAATGAAGAATACTCAATACACAATTCAGCAGCACCAGTGTTAACAATCCACCAGGACAAGGAATAAAATGTGGTTGTTTCCTGGAATTGAACCTTTGTGGTTTTACATCTGCAGACTCCAAAGTGTTTGAGTCTGAATTGTAGCCCACTAGATTCCTGTGTCATGTATATCTACACGGTGTGCCGCACCCCGTGGTGTAATCATCAAAGTGATTGTACAATGTTACCTGCAGGGCATTGTAACAAATCTAAATGAGACGTCAGTCTTTGTCCAAGTGCAAAAGGCATTTATTGCGTAGCTTCTTTTAAACAAAGAACAATTGAACAAAATTACATTTTATCTTCTGATTCAAGATTGCAGTTATTAGTTTGAATTTGTACCATGTCAAAGTATGTTATTGTAAATTTATTAATATATCGTCACATTGTCATTAAATGGCCGTATCTGCCTCATTACAAAGTGAGAGAAACCTATTTTTGACTGAATCTACGTCATAGCATTTTAACCCTTACAGTGCGGGGATCGACTTCAAACGTCAGAATCTGACGTCTTTACATGTCAGATTCTGACGTCTAAAGTCGATCCCCGCACTGAAAGAGTAAAATATTTACATGCAACATATGTATTCAACTGAATCGGTAAGAGCTAACTAAGACATTTATGGTGATATCAGATTATAAAAGCCCTTTCGTCTCGATGGTTTGTATAAAAATATGTCATCGCTTTAAGGGATAAAATAATTTTACAATGAACTTTTCCCCTCCTCACAGGCCAAGAACTTGGAGCAGAAGCGTCATTGGTGCTACGAGATCAAACGGCTGATCCTGGAGAACTATAATGTAGCCATTCCTGATAAAGCCAAGGAGCTGGTGATGAAGCTAGGCAAAAGTAAAGAGGAAGAAGGTGGGTCTCCTTCTATATCGTATTATATGTAGGCCTATATATACATATATAATAGGAGGACTTAGCCCAATACTTCCCGATGTTGGGGCAACGTCTTAGACGTTGCCCAACATTGGAGAAGCATTGGGCTAATTTATCTTTGTTGAGTACTTGCTGTGATGTTGAAAGTGAAGAATGAGCTCTCAACTGAAATCATTCTCGCTTTGCCATTATTAGAATTTGTATATTCACTAGGTGGTGCTCTAGTCTACTGTTATTGGACTGTTCGCTCAACGTTTTGATAATAGCAAGTGGTAAAGCTGTGTTTTCTATGCCACTCCAGTCAAGTGTTCTGTCGATTTTGAATTTCAATATTATATTATAATTTAGATAAATATAACTGTAAGTCTGGTTTGTGTATATCATGGACGATTCCAATGTGAATTGATGAGATCTCTCCCACCCACTGTGGACAAAAAACTGTATCCACACTCACCATAAACCAAAACTAGGGTAACGTCCGGGGCAACTTGGGCATTGTATACTAATGACAAACTGACTACATATTTCTCATTCATAATTTGTATAGTTAACCCTTTCAGCGCGGGGACCGTCTTTATACGTCAGATTCTGATGTATAGAGACGGTCCCCACGCTGAAAGAATCAATATATTTATAATGGTCGTACAACCATAACATAGGTATTTAAATGAAGCGGAAAGAGCTAACGAAAACATTTCTGATTTTTTTAAATTAAAAAAACCCCTTTGGTTTCCATGGTTTAAACAAGAATAAGTCAGTGTTGTAAAAGTTAAGAGTGTGTTTGTTTTTGTGTTGTTCCAGGTCTTTCAAACTTCCAGTTGGAGCACGCCACAGAGACCCCCCGTAAACAGCACAGTGCCCCAGAATACCTGGAGAAGAGGAGAGAGAGACGGAGACGCTCTACTAGTATAATACCAGGTAAGTCACATATGGACAGCTATAATCAAATAATAACGGTGTCTTGTGTAACTCTCCAGGCGACCATGTCGCAATTTTAAACCACATGATGTAAAATATTATAATCATCATTTTTACCCTTAATCCGCTAAGCACGACTAGAGTCGTTTTTTATTCGTTTTATTAGCCGATCAGATCACGATTATTGGGAATAAAATGTGTTTTAAAATATCAAGATTTGCAAATGTTTGATCTCAAATAAAGCAAAAATGAGTTTTTTTCACCCAACTGAAATACAAGTAATTTTTACCAACTGGGAAGTTGTAGGTCGCGGTAGCGAGACACAATTTCCAAGTTGTTTAAAAATTTAATTATTTAATTTAGCGCTTCTATGGTTAAGTATTCTCTTCACTTTTGTTTGTTATATTATACTTAGTACATTATATGAGCTGGACATTTGTATTCATATTTTAATAAATATTTCACAGAGAACGTAAAAATAATGTATGGTTTATTTTCCTGTGTTTCAGGTGTGAGAAAGGTAAGGCTCAGCTTCTCTAGCTTGTCATTCAAATAGTCAATAATCAAACCAAATGTAGCTTTCTTTTATAAGTGATTCACAATATTATTAAAACTACAATAAATATTAAATTTCAAATAAAGACTTGTAAAATGTTTCAATTTGACTTTTGAGTTAAGAACATTATTTGCATTAAGATGTGCATTTTTTAATTTTTGTCACGTGCTTGTTTTTACAGGGTGACGGCAGTCCAAAATCGGTGAGTAGCAGTAACAGCTAGTATAGTCTGTTAAGAGCATAAGCAACATAAATATTTTATGAATACTTCTGCCGTAATATCTAGCTAACGACATTATAAACACATGATATACAAGTAGTCCACTTGAAGCTGACACATTTCGATCATATTTAACTATTTAACTAACATATTTATTAGATAATTAAATCATAATATTACATTTTTTTCGCACTTGAAGTTGTGTCTCGCTACCGCCACCCGCAACTTCAAGTGAGTGAAAATGATATACTTATGCACCATTTGAATCAGAACAGTATGTCAGTGTAACAAATTTAATGTTGATTTCGCCTTACTATTCAAAATTGTAAGTATAAAAAAAACTGCTATTGACATAATTAACACTTTGAAGGCTAACAATGTAATATGTGTGTTCCAGTCGCCCAAGAACAGACGTCGTTCAGATTCTAATCGCGGCCAGTCGCCGTTAGCATTAGCTTCATCAGTGTTAAATATCACCAGGGTAAGTATGGCATCATTTAAAAACTTTAAACTATAAGGACCTACCTTAGTCATACCGATCCACAATAATTTTATTTTTAAAATGGCATTTTCGGAAAAAATCATTACAATTAGTTTATTAACAGAGACATGCTATACAACTTTATCATGATTGAATGTTTCATGTTTTGATGATTAACAAATACTATCTTGATATACCACATGATAAACTGTTGACGCTCAATCATCATTGAACCTAGTACTGTATATGTATTTACTGAATTCAACAAAATAAACATGGTATGTATATTGTATGAGTTTGTTGATTGTTGTAGGCTGTGAGAGGTAAAGGTACCAATTCCAGAGACAACACACTGACCCGCAGTAAGAGTCTGGAGAGCGTACAGCAGGAAGATGTGACAGAGGAGACTGTGGTACCCAGCGTACAACCTGATGAACAGTCTCTGAAGAGTTACGATGACGCCTCTGAGCGGGCGAGTAGGATTAGCCAGCTACTGGATCAGGAAGGTCTAACTGCTCAGCTATCCGCGGACAACCTCCAGCAGGATATAGAGTGGGACCAGGATATGGTGTCATCAGTCCTTAACGTGTCCACAGTAAAGCGAGCAGAGAGCTTCCGTATAGCCACACATCTCAATAGGGTGGACTCCACGTCCGCCGCACAGGCACGACGGCGGCGGCGGAAGTACGGAATATATGAAAAGCGTGAGAATGGGGAACACCTTAAGCCTTGTGGACTTACTAACGGTGTAGACATCGCAGCGCTTGACGATGGTTATGTCACGGTGGTACATAACATGTCAGGGTTTCACATAGATCAAAGTCAGGACAAACCTCTGTATTCCAATGTTGTCCTCCATTCAGGATGGAAGAATCCGGCTGTGAAATCGAAGGATACCAATGTCAACACTCCATTACCCATGTCACAAGCCGCCAGTGTGATAGCTAATGACTATGCCAAAAGTACTGATAGCTTGGATGGCAAACCACACCATAATCATGGTTGTGTTAAAACTCGAGAGAGCTGTGGGTGTCCTGATAGCACAAGCTGCAGGAATGTCAGTATCTATGACAATGTCCCTAGTGGTCCTTATGAAAATGTTATATTAGGAAGCACAAGACATCCTAAGTATCACAATAACAGGCCTGTGTCAGGGTCATCTACTGGTAGTGGTGGCTCCCCTGTCAAGGTGGTGTCCAGTACAAGCAGCTCTAGCCTTATCTGTAATGTATGCTCCCCTCAGACCCGCAGAAAGCTACCTGCTGGGTCGGATACCAAGGAGAACAATGAGGTGACGGATCCCTGGATTCGCCGTACTCCGGCCAGATCCCGGAATAGACCTCAGCCAAGACGTATCTGGCGTCAACACAGTGTGGGTGCTGCCGACAATGTGATAAGAAACGGTGAAATGATCCAACCAAAACCCAACAAACTGTATCGCTCTAATTCCTTATCCTCCTTGACTGAGAGTAAAGAGAACCTACTGAAGGAATGTACACAGAAGGGCCATCATAGGAGGACTTCAGACACCCTTATCTTCTCTAATCGTAGTGCTTTTCTTGCTTCTAATTCTTCTAGATCTTTCCATCCAGATCGTGATGCTCAGAGAATTATAGATCGGCTGGGTACGCCTCCCCGGGAGATAGGTCCTAAGGACATCCTCAAGGATATAGAGACGTGTAAGGAGCACGGGCGTGTTGTTATGCGGTATGCCACACCTCCCAGGACCTTCTCTGACACCTCGTCCGCATCATATGACAGTACTGTGCTGGTGAATACTTACAGCTGTGATCTAGATGAAGTACCTCATCCATCTCATCTCCTAAGGCTGGACAGCAATGTCAGCACCCAGAGTCAACCCCCATACCATCCGCAGAGACATGTTACATCTCCCACATCCCGCCTTAGACATTCCAGTGTGGACTTTTCTTCACCCACACATATAACAGTGACACAGGACTACGATGATTATGGTCATAATATATCATCAGGTGAAGTTACACCCCATCTACAAAGCCCTACACATCGCCTCAAAGGACGCTGTTCGAGAGCTGAGAGTTTCCACATGGCGATGTTAAGCAGTCCTCCACATAGTAGCAGTAGCTCAGCTCAAAGCCCCACCATCTCCAGCCCCACCTCTACCTTGTCTAATGACAGTCTGATGGACTCCTTGAAGCACGCTGTCATCAACCTTACCTCTAAAATCACGGGCCGTAGAAGCTCTGATATCAGCCCGAGTTGTACGCCCCGCACTAAGTCAGCCAGTGCTCTGGATCAGCTGGGTGTATCACATGACATCACACCATCTCCATCAACAAGGTCACCCAAACAACGCCATAAAGACAGGAGACATAGGTTCGTGTATAACCTGGCAAGAGCTTACAGTGATAGAATGAAGAACCGCAGCGGTAAAGTGATGTGCGAGAAGCGCAAACATGACTTACCCATGGCGAAGGAACTGGCAGGGCTGTTCCATCTTAACAAACAGGGTGGTCGTAAGATAGGCGCTAGGATGGCTGTCAACAAACCTATTGTACTGGGTACATACACACTACCCAGACATCGACCTCCAAGACCCAAGAAGTCTTCTTCTCTTCCACCGTCTGAAGATGTGTCTGCTCAGACAAGTACCACTGACACGCCTGAAGAGCGCACTCTGCCTTCTGATTTCATCGACTCTGTTCAGGTGAAGCTGGAGATAAAGCATGACTCTGGCTGTTTGGAGGACGCAGACATCCAAGATGACTCTGAACTAGATGAACATATTAATCCTTCAGAACCAAGACCGATGACCCTTGACCTTGGGGAGAAGGGCATGTTAACACTACCTTCAGACGCGTTCAGGAGTATCATGATGCCATTAGAAAACACAGAATCAGACACTAACGACGAGGTGGATTCTGAGTCATTCTATGAGGACAGGTTTGTCCATGACTTAGAGGAGGGTCTTGGTGATGGAAGTGATGTACTGAGGGACTCTGCTGTGTATAGTGATGATGGTGCAGTGGGTGGAGCAGAAGGTGATAATATGATAGTTAAAGGCACCATAATGGATACAGTGAAACTCATAGAAGAGAAGAACCGACCCAAACCGGGTGTAGAGATCCTGCAGGTGAAGCGTAAGGAGAAGGCTCAAGGCATACAGGACATCCTGCGTACACTAGAGGCGGCTGCCAACTCTCCTGTAGGCCGGGATGAGGTGAACACCACACTCTCTGCTGTAGATAGCGCTCAGCTCAAGTCTGTCCGTGAGAGGACGCGGGAGCTTGTACAGTGTGCCACCCTGACCCGCATCAGGCAGAGCAGCTGCACCGTGATCGAGGAGAAATCTCCATCTTTTGAGGAGGAGGATGACGAGGAAGATGACGACATGCTGGCGGCAGTGAAGAGAGGGTGGGTGAGACAGGTCGTGGATCAGATACAGAGTGGTCCCAATGATTGCTAACACTACCTCTACCTGCTCTATGCTGCCGTGCAAAGACAAAAGGCAGTATCTGCTTACTTAAGTAAGCAGATACTGCCTTTTGTCTTCGCAGAGCAGTATACACCTCTACACTCACACTGTGATCCTACTACTACTACTCTGCAATGCATGGACAAACAGCAGTAGCTGCTTACTTTACAAGTAAACAGTTACTGCTGTTTGTCTTTGCTATGCAAAGTCGAAAAGTAGTAACTGCTTACTTTACAAGTAACCAGTTACTGCTGTTTGACTTTGCAATGCAAAGTCAAACTGCAGTAACTGCTTACTTTACAAGTGAGAAGTTACTGCTGTTTTTCTTTGCGCGGCAGTACTAATATTAACCTAAGCACACGGATCATCTAGTTATGTTCACGCTGTATGTACATATTAATTCTCCTCTCCACATCACATACGCTCGCTGCACACTATGCTTTATTATATCGGGTTGCTTGTTATTGAGTCACTGCTGGTCAGTGATTCACACTGTTTTCAAGTTATGTATAAATATCTCATCGCTCTTGCTTTGTAAGTTTACAGGTTGATGTGCCTCTGTGGTCACCTTATTGTAATTAAAGTGTTTCGTGTGACATATCGCACCTTAATTACAAGGTAACCATGTCCTGTGCTAACCTCACATGAACTCTGAAATGCGAAAATATATATATACGCAAAAATGACCTGAGATATTGAAAAGACTTAAACTTTTTCGTGGATTTTCAACGTACTATAAGTCGAATATTAATCGAATATTAATATAATAACCATAACATATCTTCCTTAGTTATTTTCCTCAGTGTGTGTACATGTGTGTTCTGTTTGCAACAATTACTGGAATCCTTGTGTAGTACTTTTTTAATTGGCTATATGCACCAGATCAAGAAGGACTAAGTAGCTGATATTATTAAACAGTATGACGAATGATCACCTATTAAATCAATTAAACAATAGGAGTTTGTTAATTTTGCGCCAGTACACCCATGATGCTGGCCAACGCTGTCTCACTGTTACTCCGGCATTCCCGTAGCCGCCCTAATATTGATGCATCGTTGGCCAGTGTCTTGTGTTACCTGTTTGTCGTGCCATAGGCAGAAGAGATATATTAATTTTAGTGTTGTGATCTAAATACCTTTTTTGTCAGGGCACATTTTGCATATTCTCTGCTTTCTTAGCTGCACTAGATGTAATTATGCATGTACAAACCTTCACAACATTTTCTGGTTTCTATCTAGTAGATCTTTTCAACCTACTATATTTTTAGACACTCATCAATTTAATTGTTTATATCTGATCAGATTATCACAAGTAGAGAACTATTTATAATGTTTTCCAAGAACAGAAACGTATTAACCATGATAATTGTTTCGCTAACTGAATAATCTATTCCATTGCACTAACGTTAATTTTATACAAATTTAATGTCTAATGGATCATGGATAGTAAAACACGAATATTTTATAATTGATTTGGCTGGAATAATTTATTTCAGCGTGATTGTCAATTATTTCTAACAATTTCTTTCTTTTTAAAATTGACAAATACATTACAAATTACTGATGAAAATACCAATACAAAATCTTGAAAATGTTTTGTGAATGTTTAGTTAGATTTTAAATGCATGTCTCCGTATTGTAGTGCATGAAAATGTTTATTTTCTCAAACTTATTGCATTTGATTTCACATTTGCGAAATAAATAGCCGATGGAACGAGTTTCAATATTCAACACGTTTGCATATTGCATGCTGATAAAATATTAGTACAGTTAAGATCATATTTATGTTCGTTTATTTACTTTATAATGATATTATAATTCTTGGAAGGTATGGTAAACACATTTTTCGAATTGTTATATTTTGGCTATTTAATAAGATTGACAAACTATAAGGCCACAAATTTATCACAGATAGAAGTAATTAATTACGTTCTGTATTTTCTGAAATGAATTATTTTTATGTTGTCACCACACACTGCATGTTGAGATGTATGTTGTCACAGTGACGTTACAACAAGTGTCCATGACTTAGACGTGTTGTAGTAACGTTAGCTTGATTTTCAGAGAGCAGACAATCAAAGCTATGGTTTTCCTTGGTCCAGAGCCAATCCCAGAGGAGGACGATGTGACCTTTGACCCCTCTGTGTCACACGCATGACATTCTTCACTACCACTTTGTGTATGCCCTCACTGGAACAGAGACATCTTTGGAATGCCAGAATAGCTTTAGAGTTTATTTTCTTTCTGGAAAACGAACTAGTTCTATATGTGTACCATCTAGGCCTATTATTCTGCTGTTGTACAAATGCATCCTCTTTGCTCCTTTACTATTGCTGTGCTGCAACTCGTTCATTTGCCCAATAAAAACAACATTGGACAGACATTTCGGTTTCAGTTGACACATGGTATTAAAAGTATCACGAATAACAAGCAGCAGAGAAACAGTGAAAAGAGTACTTTCTATTGTTGTTGTAGTCTTGAAAATATTGTCACAATCGTTTACGATAGTATGATCATAGCAAGATAAGCATTTTGTTTTGGCATGGCACCCTAAATACAGATTTAACTTATATTGAAAAGATGTAGTGTACCAGTTGCCTATAAAGCAGAATTTATTACACATAGTTTATTGCAATAGGCTAGACAATAACTGCTTTGAGAAGACAAGTGTCGACTGCTGTTAACCCTTGTCGTGCTGAATTGCTTCAATTGCTGGAATTGCTAACGCAATTCCCAGCTTCAAATGACGAAAAATATTACTTTTTATGAAAAATAGACATGTCCGCAATTAAATTATTGGATCAATATGCATCTACTAAAAATTATTTTATCAAAATTAAGTGATATTTTTATTGATCTAAAACACCCTAACCCCGTATATATACGGGACTAGCAGGACAAGGGTTAAAATAATATTTCTCCGCCCTGTGCACGTCACACTTCACGATGCTAACGTTACAGTAGATCACTTAAATCACCAGGCTGTAGTCAGATTAACAAATTGATATTGGTTCGTTTTACATAACTGTAATTAACTTTCAGCTGTACAGGCCATCTTTGATTGTAATTAATCCTGTATGTTGGATCTTATTAAATAACTTTATGACGGATACTTTCAATCGTATCACTCGTATAAGGAGTCTTGTAATCCTGGAGTGTTATTGTTTTGGGAGCCTAGACTTTACATGCAGCAGATGACCAGCAATGATGAGTGCCAAACTACAACTATACTTTACTGAGGTAGTGTTGAATATGTTAATTTAAGGTTTATGTAATTATTATGTTATGTTGCGTTTAGACTTAATAATTACAGTTGGAGTAACACGCCACATTTCCGTTGTATATTGTAAATGGTGCTGATGGACTTCTAACTTGCACAAAATATTTTTGTTGTTGTTGTTTGTATTTAAGTTACCCTTGCGCCACCTTTGTGCCATTCATTTCATCTGTCATACATCATATACACGAATTCGCTCAAAATAAACATACTTGCGTAATATAATAACGATTCATTATAAATAGACAGTTAGTGAAGATTTTATGTTAACTTTATCAGGTTTTTATATTTATAGCTACTTGACAAGTGTCGTCCTAATAAATATGTTTGACCCGTTAACCGTCAAATTATTCAATCTGAATTTGCACCCTCTTGAAGTTGTGTCTCGCTGACGCGATCCACAACTTCAAGTGAGTGAAAATTATTCAGATTTGACAAAATGGAGGTCAAGTGTTTTCAAATATTGCTGATTGATGTCACATTTTATCTTTAACATGTTTAAAAGGTGGTACTTAATGTGCTAATAAAAAATGAAAACCCGAAGATATGCGGCACCGGCGGTTGAAGGGTTAAACCAAATTGAGAGTGTGAGTTTAGTTTAGCCTCACCGGCTTATGGATCTTTAAAATTCACAACACTCGTGAGTGTTTAGAATGATAATGTAAGACGATCAACGCGAATCCTGTGAATCATTTCTCACAATTGCGGCTGGTCTACAGCACCTAATTCTTATCTGTATTACTGTGTACATATCTGTAATTTTTTTACCTTTTTCTTTGTTCTTATAGAAAGTTCTTTCGGTATGATCGCACAAATTTGAATCAGCGGATCAGCACTGTAAATAATTATCATTATTGGGATAAAAACTTAAATTAGTATATTTCATACTCATTTCCACCTTGTGTAAGCTATATTTCAGGCTCATTGTTGAAAAAGATGACGTTAATTCATTTATATTTATGTTTTTTATGACATTGACATGTTTCTTTGCTATATTAGCAAATCCTACATGTAGGCCTATATTGTAACATTTTGATGAAGATGAATCTATCAATTCCCGACTACCCAGCAAACACAATATGTTAATCCTCATGTTTAATGCTGGAGAAGCATCACAGACCACTGACCAACAATAACACGACATATGGTCGACGTATCTTGCTCGGTAGTAAGGCATAACTGAACCGTGGCAAAATCAACATGTTTAAATTCTCAATTGTTAGTCAGTGTGTATTGCTGAATATAGCTTATGTACAAAATAGCTTCAGCTTATATAAGAAATACATTCTTAAAGTATGTTAAGTAGATCTCAGAATTCTATAATATAACATTTACTGTTCTGAAGTTAGTCATTTCAGACAACAACTATATTTCACTAAAAAATAGCCTATGTACATATTTAAATTTCCATTTTATAAATCACTTTAAAATCATTTAATTGCCGTAAAATCATAATTAAATTTTATTCATAACCTTACGGAATATCATGTGTTCGTACTTCATTCAGAATAGTATGTACTAAATATTTCATTGACAAAGATTGGACTGTTATAAAATGTCAATTTCTATCATGTACTTTCCCTTTCGGGAATATAATGTTCTCTTTCACATCCCTATACGGTGTGATATCACAGCAAACGCGAGACAGTCACACAATGCTGGGTTAACGTTGCGCCAGCGTCGCAGACGTTGGGCCAGTGTTAAATCAACACTGGGTGTACGTTTGTGTTTGCTGGGAAAGCCTCTCGAATGTGATACATGATTAGGAGTACCGGGGTATGCGGGAAGTAAAGCACTGAGCAATGTGTGTATATTTAACACATACAACGCTGAAATAATTTTCATATGAACCATGGAGACCAAAGGGTTTTTTCAATTTGAAATCATCATAAATGTCTTAGTTAACTCTTTCCGCTTCATTTGAATACCTATGTTATGGGTCTACGGCCATTAGAAATATTTTAATTTTTTCAGTGCGGGGACCGTCTTTATACGTCAGAATCTGACGTCTACAGACGTTAGATTCTGACGTATAAAGACGGAGCGAGTGGACGTGAATTAATGTAGGTTTGATCAAGACTTTGATGTAAATATAACCCACTGCAACTTCATACAATTATGTAGCGTAGCTTGTGAAGTTTTATTCACAGACTTATCAACTTTAACTGACAGCTGCTGTAGCATATAATGCATGAATCATCAAATTTATTGTATGTATTTTGTCAGTTACAACTATATTATGTACTGTGTAATTATGATGATATCCATATAATATATATATATTATACAAACAACATCGTAATCTGTGTTGCTTCACTTTCTTTTATGCCGCTTCAAAATTCATGTGTAATGTAGGACAGGATGTTCTGTTCGTCCACGAAAGTGTCCAAGTCTCTTCCAACCAGTGGAATCTGGCGAAGTTGGTAGCGGAGAGTTATGGCGTCACCCCAGTCGACGTCCGTCTGTCCGCATTTTCGTTCGGATCATATCTCTGACGGGGGATTTCTTTTATATTACATGTGCTTTTTGGGATTATGACCTTTGAACTACTTTTTTATCTACATCTCTGAGCCAAAACAAATCAGACACTAACAATCTTGTTTTCGGAGCATATCTCTGAAATCCCTTGGGGAATTTCTTTCATATTGCAAACACTCTCAGAGGGTGCAGATATGAGGGTCAAGGGATTGCGTGCGGTGGGTTATTGGGTGTTTTCTTTCGCTCGCCCGATAAGGTGTTCTGGACATGCATCCAGGCGGCGAGAGATTTAGGTTTCACTGTGCAATGTAATCCTGAAAGCCGTGGCCTGTGACTTACGCTCAGATCCGCTTTCCTCTGGTCGGAAAGTAACAATAGTTAAAGGTTAACTGCATTCATCCTAAGTGAGAGAGACCTAATGCCAAACACTATTGGAGATTTTTAAGGTACTATCCCGTCCACATGAGTAATATCACTGCAGCGAGAGCTGCATTAGCTCCGATGCTGAGCAGAGGAGCCAGGGTAAGCTGATGGCGATCCCCTCTGAAGATTATGGCCTGACTAGATGAGGCTGCAGCCTTTCTTGGATGGTTGTTCGAAAAGTACTGCTACTAAAAACCTTACCAGTATCAGGAGTGTCACTTGGAAGAATACCCCAGAATCATCCTAGATTTGGGTTCCGACACCCGTTTTGAAACACATGCCTTTGAGTGCGGGAATACTAATACTATGGCTGCTTCACTAGACAAACATATAATTATATTGACAATTCAATCTGCCCCTATTAGCTGGAGACGGACGATAGCTAGTTTTTGTATGTCTGCAAAACAAAGGTAATGTCGGGAGCTGAAGGATAAAAAAATGTGTCCATCTATCAACAACACCACTACACCTTCCGTGATTTCTCATTTGGTTGGTATGTAAACTGAAGGTACCGTGGTCGAATCCCAGCTGTGTTGAATGTTAGTTATCATGACTGTACATAACACATAAAGTGTGCATGTTGCTTGGTATGATTTTGTGTTTTACAAATGTATAAGGTAGTCTGGCCCCAGTAATAATTCTCGTAACACAGAATCCAGACTAGTAAAGACCTGGAGTGTGCAGTGATGCCCTCTTTAAAGGTTAATCAAGTATTTAGTAGTCAAACACGATTTGACCAAGACGGAAATTGAGTAGCTGGAGAAATAAATATTTATCGTCGACGCCATACCAGACACTGTAAACCCTTTTTTTATCTTGCGATATGGTGTACCACAGTCTGTATTAATCCTTCTATGTGTTCATTTGTACATCCTCACATGCATCATATCATAACATCTCTCATGACCCAGTAGATGTGATGTGTAGACATTTTTTTCACCATGATGAAAATATCATAGGTGAACTCTGTGCTGACGGAGTAGCTTAGCGTTTCTAATGTCTTTGACACTAGTTTTTACAAAGTGTAGATAAAGATGAAAATGAACGTATAAATGATTGAATTTAGACGCTGTTTATTCCACCAATAACTATCAACTAATAAACTGACCAATTAAACTTACCCTGCATGTTACAGAAATATATAATAAACGAGAAGGTTATTAAAAATGTTCCTTAATTTGTAAGTATTTCAAAATGTTACCAACATCGCTTATATGTAAATTAAGGAAACTTAAATAATGCACCAACATGTATTATTAACGTTAGTTGGTATGACTTCCATCTCTAAACCAATGAACTTCGTTTAATTGTTTTAATTTTAGACTTATTTCTTCATCAAATAATAATAAAATTAATAAATCAGTGGAAACCTGCTGCGCTTTTGTGTAGGCCTATGTGTATCGTAGCCTACAATAATGACTGGAAATCCATCCAATTTAGCCTACTTTATTTAACAGATATGATTAATGTAACACGTGAGAGTTTTACGCAACACTGATTATAGTTTGATCCATTGAAGGGCTATTTTACTCACCAGAAAAACTGTTGAGCGCTAATTTCAGTCGATTTGTAGCCTACGTTACACACGGCAGCTTAATAGCATGGCATATAATGGTAGACATATTGATAGTAGTAAATAAGCTTCCAGGTAACGTTAGAATACACATATTGTTTCACCTTGAGACATTCTCATGGCTCATTGAGGGGAAATTGAGACAGTGACTCTCAATGTGCCCTAGCCAAACCATCATATAGGCCTATTGTTATATAGAAATAGCACTGACTTTACATATTACTGAAATCACGAACAGGTTTTTTAATCCATATATTTATCATTCAAAATAAATAATTTTAGGCTGAAAAACAAACCCAATACCGATAGTTTACATATAGCTGACAATGATGTCTAACAGCCATTCGCATTAGGATAATAATCTAAATATGGTATTTTTTGACCCATTCAACAGATCGTACCTGAAATGCAAAATAATTTCTGTTTCAAACAGGCTGTTTTTGGTGGGGTCTACTCTATGCCTCGTGGTGCCCCAGTCTCCTACATTGAAAACACACAATTTTCATGATATATATATAATATCATCCGAACGTTATCGGTGAAGCATTCGTTATAAAAAATCCTTAGTCAAATAAAAAATCAGCGTGTGCCATAATTTATGAGTGACTGAGTGAGTATTGCTTCACGTCACTTTCTGCACAGTCATGGCAATATCGCGACAGAAGGAAGCCCGAAGTCACGACTATTCCCCACTCTTTTTGAATGCCTTCACGGGTTCTTTATAGCTAAACAATTGAAACAGCCGACGCAGCAGCACATTATAGCATATATTCGGTTTTTTTTATTAGCACATTAAGTACCTCATTTTAAATATGTTAAAGATAAAATGTGACATCAACCAGCAAGATTTGAAAAGAGTTGACCTCCATTTTGTCAACTCTAAATAATTTTCAGATTGAATAATTTGGCGGTTAAAGGGTTAACACGTGGAAACCATTTTTTTAACGTGGTTTCCGTTGCCGCATCATACGTTTTTATATTATAAATATGCTTATATGGGGGTGTCTATATTTAGGGGGTTGGGTTACGTAAGCGTCTGTCGTTGCTGTTATAATTTACTAATCAACACATGTAATATACCAGATAACACATAATTACATTTCTGTTCTAATGATGTTTTGCATGTTGCCGTGGAGTAAATAGTCATTTCTCTACGACGTTGAAACATAATTGTTATTACAAAATAATTAGAATCAACAACAAAACAAGTAGTCAATATGGTCAATGGAAACGGCTTGATACAACATGATTATTGGCCATATCTGGCCTATGTTTTCTGAACCCAGACATGTAGGCCTATGTGATTGAACCTGAGTGGTATTTAGATTTATAAATGTCATAGTTTTTTTATGGGAGATTAAATTGCAGTATTTTATGAAAATGTTTGTATTTATGCTGGTATGAAATATGAAACATTAAACTTTGCTCGGCATTTAAGTGTAAAATTTAGTATCCACTTGTTTAGACATAATTTGATGTCTTTCAACTTCAAATTAGCAAAACAAAAAATGGCCACCAAAATGCACAATTTTTTTGCGTGATTTAAAGTTGAGAAATGTATCATTTGTTTCGATTAAAATGACCTATATTTGACCTTCGAATACAATATGGTTATCACAAATAGAACCGTTTTCATGCATCTGAATTATAATATCGTCGCCTCGGAGCTAAAGGATCCTATCTGCCACTCTGACGAGTGTCAGATAGGATCCTTTAGCTCCGAGGCGACGATATTATAAAACTCATTTGTTTTATGAAATACGCAAATTGTAACACGGAAGATTAGGTTAGAAGGCATCCGAAATTATGACAATTAGTTTAAAAAAATCTTGTTTATGGGCAATGCCTGCCTAATTGGCATTAAATCAATGAAACAACAACCCTGACAACTTCCGGCAATAAAAACCGTATTTTCCATGGGTATTGATAAATCCTAAAGAATGGTTTCCGTATGGTAACAAAAACTCATCCCCACAGTGACATTCTGTGTCATGGCTAATATACAATATGGATAATTTGTTAAAATCATGTGACAACATGGTAGGACATACAAAATTAAAATCATGTTAAGCGGCATTGCCATAATAAACACTGGATATTTCGATAATAGAAATGATTACTACTGAAAATAAAATTAAAAGGCATTGACAAGATATGAACATAGGTATGTAATGTTCAAAATTATATGGTGTTAAAAAAAAATCATCCAAGTACACTAAATGTGGCAATCCGCGAAACAGGCAGCTCGGAGATTCCCTGATATTGACTTGTGGTGCAAACTTTGCAACGTAATAACAGTAATAATGACGGATAATAATTATTAGTGCCATTCACACAGGACATGGCCCTCGCACAAAAACATTACAGCTTATTTTAATTAACTAGGCCCCTACATTGTTTAATTATTACCATTTCAATCACGACCTAGTTACCATCAGAAATACATAAACATAAATACATATGTATTTCTGTTACCATGGTTAGTACTGGCCCATACTCGGAGTTGCAATTGAAGAACTACATTCCCGACCTCATGGAGAAAATCAGGTGAATTAGCAACTCTGAAATCCTCCATGTTCCGGAAAATAATTACATGCCAAGTATTTCATGGTGAAGGATTTAATCCATTACGTCTTGAATTAAAAAAAAAAAAATTTCAAAGTCACAATAGCAATAAAATATCACTATAGCAAGCATAAAAGTGTATCTGGTCTTTTTTCAATTATAGCATTTTAAGATGAGCATGGCGCTCTTATAAAATCTCCCAAATGCTATCAAACTAAATGATAAGGTGTCGTTAGTCTTACTATGTTGCTGGGAAAAATGTCGATGCCATTGTCACTTGTGGATACATGATAAATTTCTTTTGTCTGTTTGTCACGATGGTATATTTTTAAATAATCTTTTTTTCTTGTAACATACTGTATTTCGATTATGTTTAATACTATTTGCTGTGAATGATGTGTAAAGTGATTAAAGCTGCTTATTTTCTTAATTTTTTCAGGCTATTTTTTATATTATTTATTCAGTTTTTTCATAAGTTATGTCCAATTGCTATCGTGACTTCTGCTATCCTGATTGCTTTGTGTAACGATAGCCTATCAATCCATTAAAAAAACGAAAAAATAGCTCAATTATCTGTACAAACTGCCGTTTAAGGTGGATTAGATGGTTTAAAAAAATATACATCGAAAGATTGCCTTCATTACCCGATGCATGCTATTGTTTCAGTGCAAAACGATATTTTTTTTCAGTATTTTACATTTAAGAACATTAAAGTTTATTTTCTATTGGATCTGTTCACAGAATTTATGCTTACAGACTCTTTTTGAATATAACCAAATTATATAGGCCTATTGATGCACTGATGTTCAATACAAATAGGCCTACATAAGTGACATAGTTTTCTTTCATAGTTTATTTCACATCATTTTGTGAAATCAGCAGTGGTAACGTTACGAATATTCTGTGAAACGCAGTGACGTCACCGGAAACCGTTTTGAATGGGAACTCGGTGAAAATAAAATTATATAAACCCCCCTCCCCCATAGTTCATTGTATTAGAATTTAAGTTTTTATTCACCAGATGTCACTCACGCATAGAAGATGTTGTACTTTATACTCACCAGGTGGCAATCATTAAATCGTGACCATCCTTTCAAAGTTGTAGGCTACCGGTACAATATATGTAGGCCCAGGGGCGGATCCAGGATTAAAAAAGTTGGGGCGATCAGGGGCACGTCTCCAATATTATTTTGGCATATTTAGGTCAATTTCGACGACTTTTCAAAGAATTAGGCGCGAAAAGGGGTGGGCGTGCGCCCCCCTTCTGTGGTCATGATTTTCTCAGTAAATACAATGGTACGCATGCGCAGCATGGTCAACGTCAACAGGTGGGGGTCTGCCTCAATGTGAATATTATGATTTATTGACGTACCGGGTATATAATAGCAATTTCATCGGGACGTAATCCGCAGGTAGGCTATCCCCTCACGGTAATAGGCCTATTCTTAGAAACCATTTCTAATAACAAGTAATTACAGTTAGGCCTAGATTTATTAATTATATTAGCGTATACAGATTAGGCTATGTTGATAGCAAATAGGCCTATCTATAGGCATATGGTTATCTTTAGTAGGCCTAGGTCAGATAAATCAATAAACTCGTAAAAACCCAGTTTACATAACAAAAAAAAGTAAAAAATTCTGAATGTACACAAATGAATAAGTGGGGCTCGGAAATGAAAATTTGAGCAATAGGCCTATTACAATACTGAATCTACACCATGGAAATGTTAGGAGAAGGCCTAGGCGAATAAAGAGTTATTTTTTTGAAACTTGCATGAATAGGCCTACAATAGCGTGGGACGAACCTCCATCTTCTGGTGCGACGGACGGCAAGCTTAGCCACAGAAATTTGGTAGGCTACCGGCCCCACAAGTTTTTGAGATATCTCACGGAAATGCTACGAAATAATAGTATGTTAACTCCATGGTCTGACTGACGGCCATACGTTGTTCGAGCATAACCCCCCCCCCCCCCGCACAAACACACACACGTCACTGGGGGGATTAAAATATATATTTTTTAATGTTTTAGCTTACTATCACACATCGCATAATTTATTTCACACGACACCTGCGTATTTCCCCTACTAGAGACCAGTCAAGTACCCCTGATAGAAATCCCCAAAGCCTACAGGCAGGAATAGCTGAACCTAAAGCAGCTGGGTCGTTATGCTTTGCTGAACCATAAAATAATAATTACATTGCCGCGGACCCTATTCCTGTGGACGTTGATCATGCTGCGCGCCGCATGGGTACCATTGCATGAAATGTGCGCCCACAATGCTTACTCATTGATCTAGGAACATAAATATAAATACCATGCAACAGCATTTAAATAATCTAAACATACGGGATGGATGTGCTGGAGGTTTTTCTCACCATCTGATTAACCCTTAGAGCACTGAGCCAAGAAATTTAAATTTTCAGCCACTTGAAGTTGTGTCTCGCTACCGCGATCCACAACTTAAAGTGACTAAAAATTAGTTTAATTTGCACAATCTAGGTTGAAATGTATATGATTATCACAGATTTGAGACATCTTTAATTTTTTAAGCCTGGTTATACAAGACAGTTAAAACATGAGAAAACAATACTATAGTCAACTATAGTCGACATCAGTGTGCTAAGGGTTAATAATAGTGGCCAGTTCTTATATAGTGCACATACAATGCGCTGTGTGATTCACATTACCCCTGGTCACTGCACCTGTTCATTCATATACCATTTCAACTCCCTTTTGGAGCACTGCACACAGTGACATCTCTATCCTACTAGATACTCATTTACACATGAGTGAAGTGAAGCACACGAGGGCAAAGTGACTTGGCCAAAGACACAAGAGAGGAGAAACATGATATCTATTTCTCTGAAAATCCTGCATCAAGCGGGTATAAACTCACATATGGCAGGCTGCGATTATTGCAAAGCGCTCAGCTATAACCATTGTGCCACGCCCCTCTCTATATAATATTATGATTAATACTAATCATTGTGGCAAGAGCAAAGTTAAACCATCTGTTCAAAATTGTCCTTATGGACTAAAAAAACATTTCTTCACATATATGGTATTATAAACTTGAACATTATTTTTTATTAAATGCCTATACCTATTACCAATATAGTAAATACCTTGATGGAGTGGGGAGTGTAATGACATCACATACTAGTATCCTGCGACAGGAAAATGCAACAACAAACACAACTGAACTTATAACTACATTTTATTACCATAAACACATGGTACATAGTTAGCAAATCAAATTAATCTGGAGGTATTATTCATGAAACTTATCACTTACATTAATATGTACATTCAATATATTATTAATACCTGTCAACCTTATCTTCTGTCAAATAATTTTTATAGTGCCAATACTTTATTTTTGTCTATTTTAGATGAATATGGCAATATTGATTATAGGCCAGTGTCTTATAGTATGACAAACAATAAACCAACACTCTGCAATATGCCACCTATGGCTGTAGAGATGTGCATTGCATTTAATTTGAGACAATATAGCAAGAGAAGTGATTAAATGCTAACTTTTTATTGCCCTTATTATATTTGCCATATTTTATTATCTAAATTTGGGGAATTTTTTCATGTGTTTGTTGTTGGCCCTCCCTAATTATTTTAAAAATATTTCACATCTAACACAGACAAAAATAAAGTACATGTAGTGACTTTAACCACACAAAAACATATAATTATATATCTTAACTGCTTGAAGTATGTTTATACATATTGATTCTTCAGTAATCATTCTTTTTATGTCTATAAATATTGATTCTCAAGTAATTCTTGTTTGGCTTTGGCAAAGGTTATAGCCATCACCAGTTAATAACCATTTGAGCACTAATACTTATTATCAGTAATACCACTTCTGGACTTTAAATATGTTTTCAATCAGCCAAATGAATACCAGACCTGCATTTTGACAGATCTAATTAATTTTTAAGTGGGTGGAAATATAACTTAATGACATTTTAAAGGTTAGACTACATGTATTATAACACATTTAACACCAAGCTGATGATATCAGTGAGAATACATAGAGGTAATGTGACAGAATATAGTGGGCACATTCTAGAAGTCAGATACATGGAGAGTTAAAGAATACAACATAATCACAATGTTACATTTGGAACATTGAATAATCAACTTGAAGCAACAGTTAGAAAAATAATAATAATTTCAATGCAAAATAAATGACAAATTAGGAGGAACATTGTTGTTGTAGTACCATTTCATTGGTTTATAAGAAGTATCTAGGTTAACACTTACATTCTCAATATAGTTGTATTTGAAAGTATATTTTTTCAATTTTAAGCAAGCGGAGAATTTAAAAATAAAAATAACATCAACAAATAATAATTAACAATGTACAGAAAATCAACAAACTATAAGCTTTAACAAGGAAACAATTATGACATAGTTTGTAATTGAACTGTATGCATCAAGTAAGCCTTGCTCTTGATAAAATCACATATCATGGGAGATAATTATTTTTTGTGCAATAATGCACCATCCATCACAGTGTATCAACAGAATTCTATAATGGAGCTGATATCCTCCATATATACATGTACAATATTGTGCTTCTTAACCCTTGAAGCGCTGAAATAAAGTTTTTTTTCAATTTGAAATAATCATAAATGTATTAGTTAGCCATTTCCACTTCATTTGATTACCTATGTTTAATATGGGTCTACTACCATTATTACTCTTTCAGAGCGCGGATCGACTTTAGCCCGACTTCTATAGACCATGTCTAAAGTCAGTCCCAGAGCTGAAAGGGTTAAACACGTTCAACATCTTAACCCTCAAACCTCTAAATTAAATAATTTGAATTTTCACTCACTTGAAGTTGTCTTGCCACTGCAACCCAGAACTTCAAGTCAGTGAAAATTACTCATATTTGTTTAATTTGAGACAAAAAATGTAAAAAACTTTTTGCTTAAACCAGTGCATAATTTTGCGGCGAGTCCGCGTGGCCTGTCATTGTTCTGAAGTTGTGGGACACACTGATTATTCACACCAGTGTGGCCTGTGACCACACTAGCTTTTAGTAAAAAATCAATATACTGTAACTGTAATATGGGGAGTCTGATTTCAGATATCTTAAAAAATGCAAAGTTAATTTGCACTGATTAATATTGGCCCCATACAGTGTTAGCAAAATAATTCAATTAAAAAAAACCTAGATTAAACGTGTGAAACTATAACTATAACAAACGTTTATGCTGTGCACATGACCCTCAGGACTCTTCCAAGTAGGACAGGACTCTCTCATTTTTACAAGAGAGAGTCCTTCTGCCACACTGGAAATCTGGTTCAAAATTGTGCACTGCTTAAACACACATTTCGCTCCCAATAACTGTGATTCAAACAGCTAATAAAACAAATTAAAAATTCTAAACTCCCGCTGATCAGTTTAATGTTTAAGGGCTGAAGTTCCACAGGTCATCATGTTACAAGGCCAGAAAATAATTAACGATAAACAGGCTGAAACAATATGCCAAATATATGCTTGGTTTGAAATTTAATTGTGCTAACAATTATTTTAACAAAGCGATCAAACTCTGAACCACATTTGTAGAAATATCTTCAGATAATATAGACAGGGATCATGATGGAAAGCAAACAATTAATTACTATTATCCTATTTCTTCATAAGGGGATATGCTTGTATTTAACATCATTGTTTTAAACCATCGTCATTCTGGACTTTTTAAAGCAGAAGTAGGCTAAATTCTATTGTTCTAAATCATGTAAATAGAAAGTGTCATCCACTTGAATTGTGTCCAACCACCTGACCACATTGAATTTCTCGCGGTGGGAATCACTAAAATCTTAAATCATATTTATAGGTGAACCTTAATGACATTTATCTTTTCCAAAAAGCAATGTTTTCAGTGGTAATAGATGTCAAAAATACATTTTCATCTATAATGAGGCCTAAACCACACACGTAAACTAGTAAATACACAGTTTCTAACCCAAAGAGCTATTAAAATAAGCCACACCTCATTATTATAACTTGATAACTATACATAATCCACAATCTACACATAACATTGCATAACATATTATACATCATGTACATACATCTTTATTACAAGCTTAGAGCTGATGACAAAAAATATGACACCATAGTCTTTCAATAGATGAGTAAATTAAAAACACACTATTATTAAAGGATACTAATCATGCGAACTGAGAAAACAGTTAAACTGTTACTTTTCTGACCTGTTGTCATATAGTTACCAGTACACTAAAAAGACGCATTGTACTACAAATGAACAGATCCACAGCCATACTGTAAATTATAATACTGGAGTTTGCAGAGCTTTAAAAGTTGGGTAAAAATTGGTCATTTGGAAAATAAACCTTGACTTACAACTGTTGGTATTAAAATTTTAAATATTATTGCATAACAATATAATGCTTATTGTAGCTGTTAAGAAATCATAACCATACAATACATATAAATATCCAATCAAATATGAAGCTGATGACAGTGTTTTTTATCGAATGCAAAGTTAACATATGTATGCTAACAATATATATTTCGCAGCCATCTTGCAAAATTCCTGATAATGTAAAAAAAATACACCCTGAGTGAGATGAACAAAATTTCAATTTTAATAATGTTAATTAGAAGTAATGTCAATGAAAAGAGGCTGTGGCAGAAATTGAGCAAACACTATTAAAGCATCCCGCAGTCAAACAATGCTTAATTATAATTTAGGTAATAAACAGAGTACTGAACATTTAAAGATCAAAGAACAAAGTGACTATTTTCTATAAATCAGTTTTGATTTATGATCCCTGAAAGTCACTTAAACGGTCATACACACATAAGATTAAGATACATTTGAACTACCAAATCAAAGCTTTAGCTATAAACCAGCTCTCAAGACAGATTTTAATTTGCATGGCTTTATGTTTCATATGTCATAAAATTAATCAGAACATATGCAATATCTAGCATATTACCCGATAACTCTACTAGTAAACAGTACCAAAATACCAATCTTTCACTCAGTAAGCCCACAACATTATAACCTAATTCTAACTAGGTAAGAATAAACATGATAAAGTAGTCATGTTTATAAATGTTTGTGGACTACAACTGTACAAAGATACATACCAGCTGGAAATAAGTACTGTTTACATCATAAGTCCATGGATACAAGACCTTATAATATTAATATATTGACTTAATATCTGGAGAGCCATGCTATCTCCTGTGTAGCCATCTGCAATGGTTTAAATGATTTTGTTAATGTCAGCTAAAATTCATGCTGGCATTATTTTCAGAAGAGCATGCATTTTTCTTGATATAGAAAAGATGGCTGATCTAATGTGCTAGACTTCCTTACAACACATTAACATGATTAAACATGTTAAACTGTTAAGTTACTATGGTTACTGTATACATCATAACTTCACCAGTTATATAGTATTCCATAACTAAAATAATTATCGATCGAAAACAAACATTACAATTTTACATGTAACATGAAATGTAGTTGGAGAGAATACTTAGTTGAAAAATCAATGGGATTCCAATGATCCATAGATCTGTTATTTCATTTATCATGTTTATATGAGGTACACTCTTTTACATGTACATACTCAAATCCTATAATTACATAATGTATAATTTATATAATTACAGAAACAGTCCTGTAGATTGATAACTATATACACAAATTAGACAATTGAGTTATGGTGGATGATGCCAACATGGTACTGTATTTTATGAAGCTTCGATACGGTCTTCACCAAAAAAGACAAAGAATAAATAAATCTCCTGCATAATTGTGATGTAAGTGCTTGTGATACATGTGGATTAATGCATTTTTAAATTAAGTCTATTATCAGATTATGGATTTCAATGTGTATGCTTGGTTTTGTGATTGTGATATTCATGCAGTTACAACATATATGTGGGCATAACAAATCAGTGAGAAGATGTGGTAATTATAATTATATTGTAATTTAATAAAATACATGTGTTTAACCCTTGTCCTGCTGAATTGTTTGAATTGTATTTTTCGTCATTTGAAGCTGGAATTGCTAACGCAATTTCTAGCTTCAAATGACGAAAAATATTTTTATTTTTTGAAAATATACATCTTCTTAATTGAGTTATTAGACTAACTGAACATCTCCCACGAACTATATTATCCATTTCAGTGACATATTATTTGGCCTAAAATATGCTTAAAAACGTATATATATCCGGGCATAGCAGGACAAAGGTTAAGTGTGGAGGTGTTCCATGACAGGAATTATATTCAAGCATTGATGGCTCATTGATCGCTAGTCTTTCAAGATACAGTCTCAGAAGGCAAATGATGAAAGTGGACGTGATGAGTGAGGAATGGGGATGACGGGAAAAGTGGGATGAAAAAAAGAAGGCTGATATAATTATATGCCACAGTCAAAAATAGTGGGCTATCATATCATTATGATCAAATCCGGATGTATGTCATATGTGTTAGTTGTCATTGCTTCCGTGATCATCAAAGCTTTCACTTTCAGTCACCAGGGCTCTCTCGAGGATCACCCGTCCTTCCTTGTATCGCTGATTCTCTTCTGTAGCAAACTCATATATCCAGCCCAGCTTGGCATCACAATTTTTGCAAGAAACATCCCGCACCATATGACGCCCTGTCAACATCACCCGATCCTGGACTTCACTAAAGTTCAGATTAACAACTCTCTTAAACAGGAAAGCGCGGCCGGTTGCTCCGGTGAATCGTGTTGAGATCAGCTCTGCACGGTTTGTAAGTGAAGTGTCACAGCTTGCACATGAGAAGAGACGAGTTCCTCCAAGATGATTCAAAAAAATCCTGCCCATTTTAGCCACAGGTTGCTGACCTCACACTCTAAAAGTTTTCAACAACCAAGGCTACCAACAGGGGTAGCCTATTTTGTCACTTGAAAATGATGTCTCAGGGGTTACTGAAATCATAAAAAAAAAACATTTTAGTTCAATATGACAGGTTAACATGGTAACGTCACTGCCTAGAAGCCCTATGGACAAGCATAGTCATTAATAAATGTAATTTGTTTTATCAACCGATCAAATCACTGTTAGGCCACACAAATTAATTAAGTTGTTTTACTGATATTTTTTTAGCAACAACTAATCTGATTGGTCGACAGTACAGGAAGCGACAAGTTTCCTGGGTGTGGGTCAATCACAAACACTGACATAGGTGGTCAGCAGTGCATAGATCTGCTACATTCTGTTCTTCCAGAAAAATAAAAGGGTTTATCAAGGAGTCCCTCAACAACCCTGTGTGTGCTCTGTGGAAGTAGATCTGAACATGAAAGAAAAGAGTTTTCAATTTTTTAAAACTTAGAAATGAAGAAATTGGTGACAACAAAAAAATTTGTGTGGTCTTATTGGAAATGAAATGAGTGTCTGAACATCAAGATTTGCAAATGTCTGGTCTCAAATTATACAAATATAGGTAATTATTACTCAGTGGGTGAAAATATAAATTTAGTTTAGTGCTTTAAGGGTTAAGTATAATATGACCTTTAAGGGTTAAGATTTTGCAGCTAGTATAATCTGATAATCTGATAATATCACCATTAAAATGTTGATCATGTCTTAAAATTATAGTTATCAGGTTATAGCCAGATATATATTCCATAAAATAAGACCTGTCAACATGGTCAATAGGGACTTATTAGGATTTTTTAAAGCTTTATAGGAAAAAATATACTGTTACAATCAGTGCATATATATAAGGCTACATTTTTTTACGGGCCTGCCCCCGTTGATTCAACCAAAATAAAATAAAATGGTCCTTTGGATTATTTTATCCCCACCGATGCTGATTTTCAATACTCCAATGTGTTATTCAACAAAATATTTTTTTTCTTGTGAGAACTCTGACTTTACCATGTTTTGCAGTCTTGAAAACCAACCCACATAACTATCCGTGACCTATAAAGCCGCCCCACTTGCCTACTATATACCGAAGTCATTCCCAGAAACCGCTCTTACATTGGTCTGGTCTACTCCCTCCAAAGAATTATGCCTTCCAACACAGTCCACAGGCATGCTGTCAATTGATATAAGAGCCGCAATACTAGTGCTGGAAACACAGCTGGTTATCTGCTTGGCTTGGAGTATTTAATTCTTTGCAATTTTAGTCTTTGAGGTCCGCATTTTTAATATATATCTGAATTTTAATTTCATTTTTATTACGAGTCCCGGCATTGCATCCTTTAATTTTTCAAAGGTAAAACATAAATTAAAAAAGGTCTGGCCTAATGTATATGGTATCCAGTGTTGAGAATTTAAAAAAAATTAATATTGCCAAAAAAATGTCAGATTTGTTTTTCTGCCATTGTTTTCTAAATTTCTGTAAAATTAGAAAAAAAAAGATAGAAAAAAATGATCTGACCTCCCTACAAGTATCACTAGGGCCAGGCCTGCCAGTATTGTTTATCATTTTATGTAAAATGTGATTTTATGGTGATTGTGTCCCTGGACCTGGTAGGTCTAAATGTAGATCCATTCAATTCCCCACCGGCACCTTCCTCTTCAGACATAGATCTATGTATATGAAGAGGGACAGTAGGCCTAGGTGAATAGATCTTCTATGATTGCGTCAGACTGAGTTTCTGAATCCATTCTACCGTCTGTTTCACCAGATCCTGGGAAGAGCCTTTTTGCAATTTGCTCGGTTGCTGTTGAAATATTTTTACCAAAATTTTTCTCGAAGCATTTTTTCATCTCCCCCAAACATCGCGAAAAATTTGATCGAATTTTGTTGTGTAATTTGTAAGTTAGACCATTTGGCATGTTATAGAATTCTTGTTTCATGGTAATGGGTGTTAAAGAGAGCTGTAATTTTGCAAATTTATTACATGAATGCCAAATGGTCTAACGATAATACACGAAAGAAATCCAACAAATATTCAGGGATGTTGGGGGAAGATGAAAATATGATCCGAGAATTTTTGTTAAAACATTTTAAACAGCAATCTAGCAAATTAAAAAAAAGGCTACTCCCAGGGCCAGTATCTGGTGAAACAGACTGTAGGCCCTACGACTACCCAAGCTAGTTAGACATGTTAGAAGAATCTCGCCCTTCACTACGTTCTGGCTTGGAATGCAGCATGTATCTGAAACATAAGATAGCCTACTCACATCGTCACAAATGGCTTAAAATGGGCGAAATACTTTTAGGGAGGTGTTTTGAAAATGCTCTTATACGATAAATAACTGAGCGGATGTTTCAAAATAAGCTGAGGGGCTTCATAAACATGATAAAAGGTCAGTAGGCCTAATCACATATGATATGATAATGATTGACACTCGGTCTTACGTTTCACCACACATAGACTAGTCATAGCCTGAAATAGGTATTGCTTGCTATAGTATAGGTCGTACGCTGAATATCGCGAACCACGTTTTTCGCCATTTTAAAAATATTTATCGGCTGAAATTATTTTTTTTCACCTCTATTCAACTCAATAAAATGTCCGGCGATCTCCAGGTATAATTTTTGTTTAAAATTATTTTAACTTGGGAAATCCTTTCTTTGTTATGTATACTGATATTCCCGAATTTCACTTAATATCGCCCACCGCTGTAATGATGAATGACTTGCACCTGTCATCATACATTACAAAGAAAGGATCAGATGATTTAAAGTATTTTTTGCCGAAAAAACGGCAGAAATTGTCGCCATATATACTCGCCGTCAAATTAACCAGGATCGCATGATTTTCGGCGATTTCTCCGTCAATTCTAAACCAATTTTCTTCAAATTTTGCAAAGGTCATTTTCTATTCGAATCCTAACAGCCCTGAAAATTTCGTAAAATTATATAGCGTATTTCAAAAGTTAGACCATTTGACATGTAATGAATTGAAATTCCGACGTCCCTCTATAACCCCATTAAACTAATTTTAGAATTTTATTACATGGCAAATGGTCTAACTTTTGAAATATTAAATATTATTTTGCGAAATTTTTACCCCTGTTAGAATTTTAATAGTAAATGGCCTCTGCAAAATTTCAAGGAAATCTGTTTAAAATTGACGGAGAAATCGCCGAAAATCATGCGATCATGGTTGATCATTTTTAATTTGACGGCGACTATACCAAGTTAAATGGAGTTGAAAAAAATAAAATTTAGTCACAAGATATTTTTTAAATGGCAAAAAACGTCGTTCGCGATATTGGGCGTACAACCTATAGTTGCCAGGCCCAGCCCCGGGCCAGGGCTAGGCTTACCAGTAACATGTGGAGGGTGAGATTTTGCTAACTGACCCAACCCAGCAAACACAAAACATTTGTATAACATTTGTACAATGTTGGACCAACGTCGGAGACGTAGGGCCGATGTTGTACAAATGTTTTGTGTTTGCTGAGTAGCTTAGGCTATTCCACGTGGAGGCCTAGACCCTATTCAGCACTGCACTTTGGCCCTGCAGCCACTGACCTGCTGTCACTGTCAGTCAGCAGTCCAGTGGCAGTGGCAGTGAATTCTAAACTTTCAGCTGATCAGCAATCAGACTGTCTACATTTAAACAGCGAAAATAGACAACATTGAAATATATACCCAAGAAATGATTGTTCATACATACACTCTATACATATAATATTTGATTTGTGTGCAAAATGGAGCTTACAAAGTGACTGTAAAGCCACCTTATGTGAATAGTTTCAGTGTTTTGCTTTTGTTGACGTCGTAATAAATGACACAAGATTCCTGCATCATAACATCTGACGTCATGTGAACACGTGGTTTCCGTGACAGGTCAGTGGACATGCGCGGTGAAGTTATTGGGGCGGTGAAGCCACTTCCGGATGTCATTTTAGCCGGTGACTCGCCAACTCAGAGGAGGTTGTTTGGTTAAATTCTTGTCATTTGCGACGGTGTTTTCATCCCAAACTCCATAATGTTGAAGTGGATGAACAAGGAAGAGTCGAAGGAGCCTGAAGTGTTTGGCAATGTCACAGAAGGCTTGAAGAAATTGTACAAACAAAAACTGTTACCGCTTGAGGAGTATTACAAATTTCACGATTTTCACTCGCCGTCTCTCGACGATGCGGACTTCGACGCCAAGCCGATGGTGCTACTTGTTGGGCAATATTCCACGGGTAAAACAACATTTATTAGATATTTGTTGGAACAGGATTTTCCTGGCATTCGTATTGGACCTGAGCCCACAACTGATAGGTTTATAGCTGTAATGTGGAACAAAACAGATGGCTGCATTCCTGGAAATGCGTTGGTTGTCGATCCCAGCAAACAGTTCAGACCCCTCTCTAAATTTGGTAATGCATTTCTCAATAGATTCCAATGCTCACAACTGCCTAACAAAGTTTTAGAAAGTATTTCTATTGTTGATACACCCGGTATTCTTTCCGGAGAAAAACAACGCGTGGACAGAGGTTATGATTTTACAGGTGTAATAGAGTGGATGGCGGAGCGAGTCGACAGAATTATTCTCTTGTTTGATGCTCACAAGCTTGACATTTCAGATGAATTTCGCAGAGTTATTGAAAGACTGAAGGGATATGATGAAAAAATAAGAATTGTATTGAATAAAGCAGATATGGTAGATCACCAGCAGTTGATGCGAGTATATGGGGCTCTCATGTGGTCTTTAGGCAAAGTATTGAACACTCCAGAGGTTGCGAGAGTTTATATTGGTTCATTCTGGGATCATCCACTTCATTTTGATATGAACAGAAGATTGTTTGAATTGGAAGAACAGGATTTGTTCAATGATATACAAAGCCTTCCACGCAATGCAGCTCTGAGAAAATTGAATGACCTCATCAAGAGGGCTAGATTAGCCAAGGTATGTATTATATGCTTGAGCCTTGAACAAGTTGAACCATACTTACCATGCGTCACATGTACAGGGTTCAATTTGTTCAGTGTCGTGTAGCTAAAAGCTACACAATTTTGATCAATTAGGCCAGACTTTTTTATTATGTTTTACAGGTGGAAATTGTCAGGATGCAATGTCTGGATTCAGAATAAAAATTAAATTCAGAAATATCTTTTAAAAATACTTTGTCAGTCTTTCCCAATAATGTCAAAATTTCACTGAGCAGTAGGTCCGGTAAAGTTGAAACTTTTACCAGACTAAAAAGAAATTTCACCGGACAGCATGGACAGTAGAATGTCAATGGCCGATTCTCAACTTGTGAGACAAAAAAAACGACAGAAGAACAAAACTGACCAAAAAAATAACCAGATTGTAGGTCAGATGTGGTTGGGTATTTTGCCGGTCCGACGTTATTGGGTAAGACTGCTTTGTTGAAAGACATAACAAATGTGAGAGCGGTTTCTGGTAATGACCTCATGCTTTCTCAACCAATTTTCATGTCATTTGCAAGTACCATGTGCATTAATTATGAGTATTCATAGGCCTTCATACATGTGGCGATTACCAAGATAATTTTATGACATTTTATTTACATTTATAGATCTCAGACGTTATATTTTATAATTTAACATGTGATATAAGAAACAAAGTTGATGGGTTTATCATGAGAGTGGTGTCATATACTATGTATGTTAATTGTTATGTAGAGGGTGCTAATGGTGAAGGAGTAAAATTTACTTTTTGTGACACCAACACATGTTGCTTCCATGAAGTCTTCTTCCGGTAATTTATTGCAGTATAAGGCCTGAAAAAAAATATTGTTTGTTTCCGATTTCCGACCGACCCTATTAAAACATCTGTGACCCAAATCAGCGTTCACGACTGACGGTGGTCCGGTGGTCCGAGACCACCAGAAATTATGTCGGACCACCAGAACATTCTATCCAGTGGTCCTGTGGACCACCAAAATATCTAGCTCTAGTGTATAGACTACTCGCCGTCAGATTAACTTGTATCGCGTGTTTTTTGCCGATTTCTCAGTCAATTCTCAACTGATTTTTATGAAATTTTAAAAGGCCTATTGTCGGGTCACCCGCCAAATACTGCGCAATTTTCATCTAAAAAAATTAAATAGTTCAAAAGTTAGACCATTTGACATGTAGTAAATTTGTAATTACGACGCCCCTCTATAAACCCATTAAACTGGTTAGATTGAAGTTTAAAAATTGCATTAGGCCTACATGCCAGATGGTCTAACTTTTGAACCATAGAATATTTTTTATGGAAATAATCTCACTGTATTCGGCGGATGACTCGAACAGAGTCCTTGCAAAATTTCATGAAATTTGGTTGAGAATTGACTGAGCAATGGGCGAAAAACATGCGATACACGTTAATCTGACGTCGAGTACCATAATATAATCAGAATTGTAACATGCCCCGATGATATAAACAATCGTCGCAACTCGCGGGTGATAATACTAGAAACACTGTATCCTTTCTCATTTTTTTGAAGGAACAAAACACGTGTTCCTAATCATGAGGGTCAGGAATTTTTTACATTGAGATCGATCATCATCCTTGAATTGTCTCCTGTCATGCCTTTTGTGGTTTTACAAAATTAACGATGTGGAAACACATGGTCGCAAAAATGAAAAAAATTGGTTCAAGATTTCCAAGTGTTATAACGTTAGTTGTTGTCAGGACCACTAATAAAATTGTAGGACCACCAGATCCTCTGAGCTGGTGGTCCTGTGGACCACTGCTCATAAAAGTTTGTGTCAAACCCTGCAAATTTATTTTATGGATTTTCTAAAAAAAAAAAAAAAAAAAATTTGATGAGTTACTGGCTGTAGTCAAAGTAACTGAAAAAACGTTACGAAAAGGAGAGGAGAGGGTCAAAAAAACAAAAAATAGTTACGTAAAGTACAGATAAGACATGCATGGAAGTGAATCTGGCCCCAAATAAACTAAAAAATAATTCTTACCTACCGATTTGGTTAAAGTGACAAAAAATAAAATAAAAAATAAAATAAAATAAATTTCCTACCTACCCACTGGTTAAAATGACAACAAATCGGAAACAGACATATATTTTTTTTTTGGCCTAACAGTACTGTACAGGGCTTCCACCAGGAATGTTTGAGTGGGGGCTTCCAAAGAATAAAAATCAGACTTTTTAATTTTAGTGCATAAAATGGCCTATTTTAACTGAAATGTCAGCAAAATATGGAATTTATTTTCTTTTCTTTGCCAACAAGGGGGGGATTTAGCGCATCGGTACGGAGACGCTCCCGTTCAGTCTGAGACGCTAATGGAACGGAAGCGGGACGGGAGCGTCTCCGTACCGATGCGCTAAGACGCTTTGGGGAAAACACTGTAGAACCATTCAGAAAAATACAACAATTTTATATTTCGTCTCAGACGGAATGGAAGCGTCTCCGTACCGATGCGCTAAGACGCTTTGGGGAAAACACTGTAGAACAATTCAGAAAAATACAACAATTTTAAACATGCTAAAGGCGTATAGATGACATCATGCAGTGGTTATGCTGATTTATAAAATTGTTGTATTTTTCTGAATGGCTCTACAGTGTTTTCCCCAAAGCGTCTTAGCGCATCGGTACGGAGACGCTCCCGTCCCGTCTGAGACGCTAAAAAACCCTTTAAGTCCTAATTTCTTTTGAATTGGCCATGAATTCAGCCACAAAAAAACATTTCCAGAAGGCCGATCCTCTTTGGACAAATCCTGAGGAGAACACTGGGTCTAGCACTGTAACTGTAAGAATAACTTCTAAGACATTTAATTATATGATTTGAAGTTTTTATTCCTAGGAGAGTTGATGTCCAAGCCAATTCACAATGACATTATGATTGCAACTGATCGTGTAAATCATAGATACATGGCGGGCCTACATGTTCAGATGCTGTAGATTGGTCCATGGATTATCACTAAATATTTCAAATCCCATGTACATGGTGTAATCATGACAATATTAAAAAGAAGGAAAGGTAATTTATATATTGGAAGTTTAGAGCTCTATTAACAGTTAAACAGTGATTAAATTATGTGGGAAAATTTAAAATTATAAGGCGTATTTTAAAGCTAGTTTAAAATCTCCCCAGATTGTAACCTGAAAGGTGGTGGGAGATGAATGATCTGAAATTTTCAGCTTTGCTCGACTGACCAGTGCTGCAACAAAATTGACCTTTGCCCATGCATTAGACATTGAACATGTTGAACCAATCATCAATTCTGTTTAACCTTTTCATCAGCGAAGTCCACGTTTGTATGTCAATGACAAAGCAATTCAACATACAATAATCATGATAATTTTAACGAACTCTGTTGGTGAAAGTGTTATCCTGGTTATTGTGGGAAGTTTGTCCAATATTAAACAGTTTGTACAGCAGTATTGGCTTGGCATCTGTTGTTACGGTACAGTTCAGAGCAGACCAACTGACTGCATCATCAGCAAAAAACAAACTTTATTATGCAGGTCACCTATTTAACGTTCTGGTGGCAACCCAGTAAACACGATACGTTGGTTGACCCAATGTTGGTGGAATGCAGGGCCAGCGTTGCAGACTGTGGACCGACATTATAGCAATTCAAATTCATTGCATCAAAATATTGTGTATTCTGGGAAATGAATAGCTGGCGGTAGCATTGGTGGGGGACTTCAAGAACTTGTTTGGCCCCTAGTTCACTCCCGAAAATTCTCATTATTCAGTTATTGGTGGCGTGTAATTTTGGAGGCCAGATACACAAATTATTGAGCAGCTCTTACATGTCTCATCCCCTCCCCAAAGGCAATGTTTAAAATGGTAAACTGGTAAAGGAGTTGTCGACTCTGTGCCAACAGCGGGCGGCCAAATCTGTACCCGGGCGCAGATTACAGAGTCCACTGGTGAATTATAACTATAACCAAAAACAGGCATATAGTGGTCTACGGCTTTAACCAATAAGCCTCAACTGCAACAATATTGCTGCATGTATTCAAAAATATATATAGTATTCTCTGATGTACCGTACATGTATGTATATCATAGACCTATTGGTCTCTGCCATATATTAAACCTGTTAACCGTTTTGTCCATGAATAGTCAGTATTTTGCATCATATAAAATACATGATATAGTGGCCTGAGCTTGACCATGTTAACGCATGCATATTACATATATTTCGATTAAAAAGTCTATACCATGATCATGATGATATCTCGGACTATTGATTAACAAAAACCCAGAAAATCATTATTCTAATTTCTCCAGATGGTTTTTCTTTCACACTTGCAATTTATGGATAAACTGGTGTATATAATATTTAATACCCATTTATATGTTTATGGCGAATGCTAGAGCATATATATTTACTGAATGCATGTGTCATGTGGCGGCCATGTTGAATATATATCGCCAATATATCACATTTCCTAAAATTTATGACAAATACTAAGATTTTGAGGATATCTTTAACATGTTTATATTAAGTAATATTTAACATGTTCAAAGATATTTGTTCGGATGATTACATGATTACACACGGATAATTACATGCTTACACACGGGCATCGCAGCTGAGAACCTAACCCTTTAACCGCAGGTGCCGCATTTATTCGGGTTTTCATTTTTTATTAGAACATCAAGTACCACATTTTAAACATGGTAAAGATACAATGTGACATCAATCAGCAATATTTGTTGACCTCCATTTTATCAAATCTGAATAATTTTCACTCACTTGAAGTTGTGGATCGCGTCAGATTGAATAATTTGGCGGTTAAAGGGTTACTTAAGGTCACATTAATTTTTTTTTCACTTTTAATCACCAGCAGCCGAGCTATTACCATGCTTACGTCATCAACATGGTCCATTTGCTACACTATTTTTATTGGTCATGGTGAATGCCATTATTTATCGGGATTCGTGGACATTGTCATTGATCCCGTCTGAGGTCAGAGATCTGTGGGCTAGATCCACATACTCCTGATACTGGTCAGATAGTGTACAGTATACTGTGGGCGTAATGTCTTAAGAAATGCTCACGTGTCCCTGACACTGTACTGAGTATAGACCAGGCTGATTCATACAGGCATTGCGTTTGTCAAAAAAGATCGTCATGACAGCAAACACATACATTGACCCAATGTTGTTTTAATGTTGGGCCGACGTCGGAGACGGCGGGCCAACATTAAAACGACATTGTGTCAATGTATAATGTTTGCTGGGACAGATAACATTAACCCTTGAAGTGCTGAAATATTTTTATACATGTTATATATAAAACCAAGACAATATTTTTGTCCGGTCGTGATATTTTAACATGATTAGCATAAATATATCATCTTTTAAAAATATTTTAAATTTTATATAATGTAGAGCATGCCACATTTAAAAAAAATGTCATGATTATGAAGTCTGTAAACATTTATATTCCACGAATCAAGTTCAACATGTAGTCAGATGATACACGCTATGAAGCTACATACTTGTCTAATTTTATTTATAATTGAGAGATTGATTAAAAAGATTTTTATCACAACATCGATTTGGATACATTTTGTTATTTGTTTATTTTTATGATCACAATCCGATTGATGACAATCCAATTGGTCTACATGTATCATGTGACATGTACACAATAAACAATGAATCATTCACTATTCCCATGCAGCCTGCAATCTGTGAAAACAGAAATATAGTTTAGAATGTATGTTTATTATGTACTATACACCTGATATTTATATTATTTTTTTAACTAAAATGCAGATCGAATAAGGAAATGTACCGTTGATTATAATATTCAGACCAATCCTCTGAGCGAAATAATCTCGTTCTGTATAGTGTTACTGTGTCGAGCCAACATCAGTCCTAGAATGTGATTCTGGTATTCGTGGTATTATTAGACTGTCAGACGTGTACACAGTGTACTTTGTATGCGGTGTGTGTAGTCTACAGATAAATCCAAAGAAGTTGTCAGGGATTCAGATAAAACAAACTCACAGTCTGACCCGAAAGTTAACATTAGAGATTAGCCGCGCCGGGATTAGCCACGCAGTGTCGTCATGACGCCAGCGTCTTTATATCAGCACTAGTAGAATTTTAGTAATCAGGATAATCTGCTTTGTTTATATCGTGTGGAATAAAATAGAATTCTCAAACTTCAATCACAATTCTCATTTGATAATTATTTGTAATTGATTTTTTGTAGCTTAACCTTTAAACCGCCAAATTATTCATTTTCAATTTTCACCCACTTGAAGTTCTGTCTCGCTGATGCGATCCACAACTTCAAGTGAGTGAAAATTAATCAGATTTGACAAAATGGAGGTCAACTCTTTCCAAATCTTGCTGGTTGATGTCACATTTTATCTTAAACATTTTTAAAATGTGGTACTTAATGTGCTAATAAAAAATGAAAACCCGAATATATGCGGTTATATTAGAGTTATAAACATAAAGCCAACTGAAACACGCTATTAACCTTTTACATCCCATGTCTCTAGTACAGTGATCTCCTGACATGAAAACGAAACGCCACAGTTCTCATATCATGTAACAGTATTATAATTTCTGATATATTTTTTATGATAAAGATAGACTAATTATGCTAATATAAATTATTATGTTAGCATATATTTTCATATTTAATTAATATAACGTCGTATTGATTAGCATTATCATGATTATTAGTCAATAGTATGATGATCAGATGATGAGTCATTGTTTGATGCAGCAATAGAAACACATCAGTACGCATGGTACGTTAACTGGTGTGTGAGTACATGTACCACAGGCACACTAACATCTTATCAGGGTACTTTATCTAAATATTATAGTACACTGACTATATGCATGCTATAGCCATGATAGCCTATGTGGCACATTCTAGAACTTGGACACTATAATTACATCTATGTATTTTATATTATCTGATTATGAATTGTGGATAGTAATTTTTAGAAAAAGGTTTGGATAGTCCAAGGGTTGTTATTGTTAAGTACAGTTCGTGGTTTATAAAATGGTATAAGGGATTGAATGTAACCTTGACTTGATATCTGACGGTTTTGTCCAAGAAAGCAAACCATAAGGCGTCGTATGCTAACATGTGGGCCTATCACGGTCGATGTAGTTTCCTCATCATCTCTATTTACATTGCTCAACAAATTCACACATATCTTTGTGACAACATCGAGGTCATATCTGTATCAGCGTATGCATGTCGCTGCACCATTGGCGCATTGCATGGTATAGTTATAAATACGACCTTCCATAGTTTCATTTCAAAGCAAGGTTTTCAATGCATGGTCAACTCTGTTTACCACTTGAGATGAATTTTTCGAAACAATCTTTAGGAATGCAAGCGTTCACACGAACACACTGTTACAGTCATCTATGTACAGTGTGGTACATTGTTTGCTTGTGATCAATATATTTAGCCCTTCAATCGCGACTGCATAGGATTATTGCGTTTTTTTGTATATATCAGCACATAAACATGACCAAGTAACGATTATCTGATAATTGGGAGTACAAATTGTGTTTGCTCTGTTATTCAACAAGAATCGGAAATGCCCAGTTTTAATTTAAATATATAGGCCTAGCAATCAATGTGTTTCTGCTAATTTTCTATGTTAAATATTAGTGTAAAGCTCGGACAATTTGTATCCGTGTGGTCACCATAGCAACCATATGATTATTGTTTATATTAACCCTTGGGTTTCCAAATCCGAAGTTTGGGTACTTTAACATGTTTAACTTATAAATTTAACACACATAAAAGTGTGGGTCGCGGTATCGAGACACACCTTCAGTGGGTGGAAATTTAATAACTTGGCACTTAAAAGGTCAACGACATACATAAGTCCCAGCGACATCAATTTATTAATTGCTGTTCTGTCGCTTATTGGTAATTGGGAGATGGTGTTAATCTACATGATCTATGGTGGTCAAATTCTGAAATGTATTTTACACTACTAAACATGCTAAACATGCTAAATGCGCAGGTAGTCAACAAAGTGTAGAAATTCAAAGGAGTTAAAAAGCTCTATCTTGTACGTTGTTAATGTTATAGGAGAATTGTAGACAGTCAATTGTGTATTTTATGTACATACATGCACACGACGTTACCTGAGCGGCTGCCATCCGTGATATCTGTAATATTGCGGTTCATGGGATAAATGAGAAATTATCTTTCCGCTTGCGCACAGTATAGGTAGTGAGTATCTATCCCCTTCAACTGTTCAACGGTTATGGCTGATTAGGAAGCTACACTACAAGCCAAAAGGCAGTAGCTGCTTACTTGTAAAGTAAGCAGATACTGCATTTTGGTTTTGTACGGCAGTACTGTACTACCACATCTGAGATTATCACCCGAACTAACACTTACAATAGTTTTTTTATGCCGATATAATATACATAAACTACTTATTGTATCCCATCTGCATTATCAGTGATTATCATGATAATTAATCATATATGAACTGTTGATAGTAATTAACTAGTGTCAATGCATTTAAAGTATTTCCATCAGTGTCAGTTTGAATCTGCAGTAGTCAGCTTGACTGCAGGTGGCACGTTTAAGGTCAACATGGACAGTTTACATGTCGACGCCAGCAAAGCTGCATGATAAAGAACAAAACAATGGAAATGGACGTAACTCACCTGCTCACAGCATTAGTTTTGTTATTATTATTATAACTCACCACTGGACATAGTTACAAATTATGTATCTTATTGGATACGCAGACTGCCTACACGTGTATATATATACGTGTAGGAGTTGCTGGGTATTTTCTTGGAAATAGAGTGATTATCATTGTCAGTGAGTGTGTTTATCAGAACCCAGCTTCTCCCTGGCAGTGAATGACCTCCAAACCCTGACTATATTGACCTGGCATCTGGTGCGGTCTGCAGTCAATCACTAACCATGCTGCAGCCAGTGATAGCCTGCGCCACCTCAATATTATAGATCTGTTTTCTATAAAACTACTTTAACTACTCCCTCCTAGTCCTATGCAATTATTATATACTCGGTCACATGATTAGTTTGCATTATGGAATGGTTGACTGTACGCGTAAAATGATCATAATTACGACCGGTGTCTCAGCAAACACAAAACATTTATATAACATTTGTACAACGGCGGCCCAACGTCTTCGACGCTGGCTCAACATTGTACAAATGTTCTATACAAATGTTTTGTGTTTACTGGGTGTTATATACACCAATACAACCTATCCAGCGGATACGAGGCGTTGGACTAATCCCGATGTATAACAATCAACATTCCCAGTCTCTGGTCCAACATTCAACCATTGACATATTCAATCAATGGTTGAACGTCTGGTGTTTGCTGGTTTGTATCAACGTCTCAATATCTGCTTCACATAATTACTATACCAAGCATTCAACAAACAATATGTTGATTCTATGTTGTTTTAATGTTTTCCCAGTAGTGTCGACGGTCGCACGGCATTGACTTAGCGAGAGCTCAACATGCTCAATGTCTCCTGGTAATTCCGGGTATACAACATGTACAATACCCCATGTGATTCCTATATGTATGTTGTATGCTTCAGCTGGTAACATGTTTTATATTCTAATGTAAGCCACAGTGACACTATGCTGACTGTCCAGACTGGTTGACGATTGTTTGATGGTCGGCACGTGCTCTTCTCGACACACCTCTTACATTTTGTTGGATTTGACATGTATATATAGCTCCCAGTAAACACGGGACGTTGTCTCAAAGTTGGTTCAAATGTTGTGTCAGCGTCAATGATGGTGGCCCAATATTAAGCCAACATTGGGTCAATGTCTCGTGTTTACTGTGAGGTATAGTTAACTGCATAACATGTGCGACGATTCACTGATATTTGATATTTTATTAGATTGATTACTTGCTATGTTATGTACAGTCAAGGATACTACATATGGGTTCTAGTATCCTTGGTACAGTGTAGATATGTTCAATTTGCACTCATGAATATAGCACAAAAGAAATAGAAAATAAAAATCTCTAAACAATTTGTAACTTTTATTGATGTAGGATTTGACAATATAAGACTCACAATCATGTGTATTTTTAAGAACTCGTTCAACATGTTAAATGTAAAAATTATACAGTTATACTGAAATGAAAACCACAACTTATCTAGCTGTGGCGTCTGAGGGGTCTAGGGGACAACTGAACTGATTTTCATCCTATTTGAATGCCCGCGACGCACAAATTGGCTCCGTGCTGGTTTAATGTTGGTCCATCGTCTGCGACGCTGGCCCACCATTGAACCAGCACCGGACTCAACGTGAGTAAACTCTTTTTTTATATTTTATGGATTTAGTCTGTATATAGGCCTGGTATCTCGCTTGAAAACAGGCGGTTCCCACAAAAGTGTCAAAACATTCTGCAAGAATAAACAATTATCAATGGAAACTATCGCAGCTGTGCTATTATAAAATGCTATCAGCGGGACACACGGTGTAAGCGTCGCCTTTTTATATCATAAACACAAAATAATTTGTCGCACACCAGTTCAAATTGCTCAATGGCGACGAATACCTTGACTACCAGAAGTTTATTTAATAAAACAGCATAGAAAACTAATCATGCTAATAGTAGGGTCACATGTATACATAAAGTTCACAATAGAAAATATACGTGTCAACATTGTACGGTACCTACTCAATTAATTATGTGAAATAAAAACCTGTACATCAGTTTTTTCCACTCAAATACCTCTCCTATATTTCGGTGTTATAATACTTTCACCTTGTGAGCGCAACAATTTCCATAATTTCCTTCAAATTATTACTGAAGATAATCATGATAATCATGATAATAGCCAGTTTTCTAGAAAGTTTGACACAATCAATAAACAAATCCTTATCTCAAATTGCCGATAATTTCGTTTTACATCATATGTCTCTTATTAAACTAAAATCGACTTAAATATTGAACATGTTTAACTGTGTTTCAAAATTGACACATAGTCCAGCTGTCTTAGACAGTTTGTAGCGGTCACTTGATTTTTCAGCTTTTTTTCTCGAGATAGCAATGTTTGTACCAGAGATTATTTAATAAAAAATATTAAATAATCTCTGCCTTTATCTTGTAAAAGTGAAATCAATCTCTGGTACAGATATTTGTCGTAAGTAAAATGATAAAATTCTAATGATTTTCAATCGTTTGAAGTTGAGTATAAATAGTATTTTTATATCTCTCCGTTATATCTAGTGTTAAACATGATACTGGTTTTGGCAGATGAAGGGTTTCTCTTAGATAGTTGTATCGGCGTCTTCACTCTGTATCTCCTCTGACCTTGTTTCTATCATTACGACCACTAGACTTACAGTACATGTATCTGCCTGGTTGGATTGCTGAACAGTCACACCAAACAATGCTGGTTTGATGTTGAGCCACCTTCTCGTCTTTTCTTGGATGCTGTCCTCACTTGACAGACTCTATATATATATATATATATACCACTGTGAACCAGAAATCATCAGTGATCATGGTGATCATGTAGGCCCTATGCATATCGAAAATATGAAAACATTTTTCCACAAACCGCTGAGTCCACGCCCGCGATGCGCCCGCCACCCGTTTCGTCTGACATCACACTGATTGAAAGTGCGCGAGGGGGCTTAACCCCGTCGCGCCAGGAAAATTTTAAAATATGAGACCTTCCAAAGTAATTTATAGGACTATATTTAACCCAGTATTTACATTAATGGTACATTTGTACAGTTGACAAATTTTGGTTTTGGTTTATAATTTATCTCCCCCCTAAAATGAACACTGCACTTTAATTTTGAGTTTTGTCTTTTATCATGCGTGTGTATTTTGTTAGGTCAGAGAAAAGGGGCTAGACTAAGAATCCGTGATTTCTTAAACCGGATGCATACCACATGTATAAGCTGATATTATATACTGACAGCCACACGTTATATGAACCTTCTCATTTCAAATATGTACTCTTTTTAAGTTTATTATTTGAAACCCGATATGGATAACTTATGCAGTGTAATACTTATAATACATGATCATCACATGTTTTATACATGTGACATTTGTTTACTCGCTTCTCCTTATACTTAAAGGGTCTGTTTTGATATGGATATGGTCTTGTCACTAAGTTTTGTATAACTACCATCACATTCCGCAATGCCGCACTCATTGACTTAACTTGTAATATAGCTATTAGCATTGTACATTGTTGTATACAACTTTTGACATTGTGAACGAACATATACATCTTTCGATTAGAAAACCAACAAAATTCACAAAATGCTAGTAATCATGCTTATTAGTTCTGAGATATTATTACTAATTAGTTCTGCTGCTATCGCTAGTGCTGCAGAGCTGTTACATCTGTTTACCAGTTACAAAGTCTCCTAGCGCTGACGATTTTTGTGTGGTCTTGTCTGTATTTATTTGAATAACGGTTCAGACTTTAGATTCATTCTGTGACTGACATTTTAAAGGTTAATCTGGCCTGAATAGATAATCAGTGTTGACCGCCTGTGAGAGGGACATACAGGTTTAGCAGATCGTGTTGACCGCATGTCACATGGACACACAGGCCGATCTGATGTTATTGTTGACACACCCCTTGAGTATCTGATGATGTCATTACGGTGGTCCTCTCTCCGTCTGGAAGCAAATCTAAAACGTTGAGTCGATGTTTGCTTAATGTTGGGCCAGCGTCGCAGACGGTGGCTCAACATTTAGCAAACATCGGCTGAACGCTTACAGTTTTCTGTGATATCGTGTTTTTGTTGTCTACTGTATTGTGTCTGTGATGGATTGAGCAAACACTACTACATCATAATAATGTATATAATTCACTCCATACCAGCTACTGGCTGCAAAACGCATATAGCGTGCTGCTATATGCCATGCCAGCTGGCATGGCATATAGCAGCACGCGTGAAAAGGTTTACAGTCAAACAGTAGTAAATGCTTACTTGAAATGTAAGCAGTTACTTCCCTTTGCAGTTCTACAGTTTAGAAATGACTAATTTGACCGCTGTCTAAGACAACTATTTCTATGTTTCAACTCAACTCAATATGGCCATGACAGGCCCAGTTTAGCCCTGGATTCACTTTTTAACACGTCACTAATACTTGTAACTAGCTGCTTAATATGTTTAATGCCACATAGATGACATTGCATATATAGTTGATAAAGAAGATACATATCGTTTGTAATATTAGTGATCATCGAGTAATTCTGCTTCATGCTAACTGATAAATACTGATAAAAAGATGATATTAATTTGTTGCAGGTGCACGCATACATCATCAGCCACCTGAGGAAAGAGATGCCGTCTATGTTTGGTAAAGATGCCAAGAAGAAGGAGCTTATTTCCAATTTGGAGTCTGTGTACAGCCAGATAGAGCAGGAACACCAGATAAGCCGCGGGGACTTCCCCAATGTCGCCAGAATGCAGCAGCAGCTAGAGCACCACGATTTCACTAAGTTCCACGCGATCAAGCCCAAGCTGCTGGAGACGGTGGATAAGATGTTGGCTCATGATATCGCCCGGCTGATGCAGATGGTGCCAGCAGAAGACGATGTGCGTAGCGCAGAGCCCTCAGTGAAGGGAGGTGCCTTTGAGGGGTACACGGAGAGTCCGTTTGTCCTTGGTAAACACGAGGGAGCCGATATGGGGCGTGGGGAGACAGAATGGGTGGTGTCACAAGATAAATACAAATATGACGATATGTTCCAAAAACTAAATCCCGTTAACGATAAGATATCCGGCGCCGCTGCCAAGTCCGAACTGGTGAAATCCAAGCTGCCTAACTCTGTACTGGGTAAAATCTGGAAGCTTTCCGATGTAGACCGTGATGGTCAGCTAGACTCTGATGAATTCGCCCTGTCCATGCATCTGGTAAAGCTGAAGTTAGACGGCCATGAACTACCTAGTGAACTACCCCCTCATTTAGTGCCGCCATCCAAGCAAAACAACTTCTCTCCTTAACTTATAATAAGGACATTGACATTTCATTCTATCGCTATCAGTAATGATCCGTGAAAATCCTTCTCATTCAGATAATGAATCTTGCTCCGTAATCTTTATAACTAGATATTTTTCTGATTATCATTTTTAACATAGAGGCTAAGAGCACCGTGGCAAATGCCTCTATATGAATGATATGTGTAGTAAAGATTAAAATGATAATCAGAAAAAATATAGTATCAAGAGTTATTCAATTATGTATGACAACATCCCCAAGCCACAGTCTGACCCAGTATGTCGATGTGACACTGTGACATATTATACGAAACTTCTGTGTTGTCGTTAATTGACGAATAATAGCGTTTCGATCCCATGTTATAATTATGCAGGTTTTTTTTTCGTTTTCACATCGTCTAAATATTTTATTCGGTTTATGGTTCTGCAATGTTTCTGGCTCTTGCTCGTGATGCTAGCAGTACATAATTTGCCTATTTTGTAGAGTGTAATTATGCAATTTACCAGAAAAGAATATATCACTTTACCTTAAAGCTAGATATATTTATCCACATAGGCAATTAAATGTACATCCAGCACATGGAGGGTCTTAACCTTTTCACTACCATACATGACGGAAATTTCCGTCGTCATTCGTCAATGAACGTAACCATAAAATGACACAATTTTTTGTCAAATATATACTACATTTATGTATTTTTCGTCATTTGAAGCTGGAAATTGCGTTAGCAATTCCAGCTTCAAATGACAAAAAATAGAACTCCTACACCAGTATATCTGGATCCTGGCATGCACTCCGGCCTGGAAGTCAAAGGGTTAATAAAAAATTATTAAAAACACAATATTGTATTATTAAATAAAATGCCACAATGATGCTATATTTAGTATATAATAATAAATTGTCAGTGCAATTAATTATTTTTTGCAAAAAATGTAGGCCTATATTCAGATATTCAAAGTGACCATTGTAGCTAGAGAAATATCCGGCTTCTTCTTATTATTATGCCTTTGGAATTAATGTGATACACCATTGTTATTAGAACGGGATTATGTATAATTGTGTAGATAGTAATATGGGATGATTAAACAATTAATGTATTTATGTATTAAAGCTGCAACAGTATTTGTCACGTTCTTATCCACAGCGAAATTCAGCCTATACTAAAGTCTCTGATGAATGATGATAATTAAACAAGATAGTTACACGCCCGCTCTTGTTTCGATTTAGAATGAACAAGGCTGATGCGCATGTAAGATCACTTTTTTAGTCCCATTCGTGTCATGCTCACAACTGCGTACAAACATGGTTCCAACGTAGACGGTGTACATTGTTGTCGTACATGTATTGTATATAATATGTAATTTTGCGTATTATTTTATACCACAAGTATCACAATACTTTATGAAATATCAGGAGTGGCGCATACGGCCACAACTCACTTCAATTACATAGAAAATGTAACCACATTTCTCAATAACAAACAATGATTAGTATATTACAACAGAAATGTGCTAATATTTCAAACAAATGTATTTGTAAAATAATTCATGTTTCGTAAACACTCACTTCAGACAATAGGTGATAATAACTACTAGTAATCAGAATCGAAACAATTACTGCGGAGTTTCGTCCGGAACTCTTTGCACAATTAATTGTCTACTGTATAACTTTGCAATATACCCTATTCTGAGAATAACGTAGTATACAGCTCGCTTGTGGGGTAATGACCCAGTAACCACCAGACCTCAACCCAATGTTGGATTACTGTTGGGTCAACGTGGCAGACGGTGGCCCAACAATAAGCCAACGTTGATTTGATGTCTCGTGCTTGCAGGGAAGGGTGATATACTGATAGTGATAACGGCCACTTTTGTTTACTAATGAGTAATTAGAGACACCAATTATCACTGAGTGATAAGAACATGTTTAGTCTTTATTTTATGATATTTAATCTTATGGATTGTGATACTCTGCGTTATACCAGGAGGTTATACCCGGGGGTATACCAGTCAATTCTGTCATTTTATGAATGTCAGTTGTACATAAGATTATAGATTTAAGTAACCATAGGAATACAGAGGAATCAGCTGGGTTTATGTTGTTTTAGTTTATAATGATGCGAAGTTTTTGTTGTTTTCACAGATTGTGTTTTTTGTTTATTTATTGTCGACAATCATTCTCTGGTGAGCAAATAGTAATATCCAGGGCAGTGGTGTGAACCCTTGCCATGCTGAGACCTACATGGTGTAGCCTTGTCATTAACCCTTTCAACCCTGAATTTACCTTTGTCATCTTCATCCACTATAAGCCGCGAATTGCTGTCGCAATTCTCGACTTGTAGTGACTGAAGATAATTCAAGTTGGTGGCAAATGAAAAAAAGATATCGTTATTATTAAAACAGTTCCGTGAAAATGTTCGTTCTAAAGTCCCCTAGTATGTAGGAAATTAAGTGAGTCCCAAGATATGCAAAATGCTGCATCGCGAGTGTTTAATAAGTTTTATAAGGTGTGTCTTGTCACAGACATCCAGATCTATCATTTATATCTTCTGTTTTTCATTCACATTTCGCTGTGAATTAACGTCAGAATTACTATGATTACCCAGCTCAAGGTGAATGGAAGTTGTCTGATTTTATAAAATACCAGAGTCTAAGAACGTGGTTATTTACACAGATTGTACCATCTTCTCTGAATTAGCTTGCTTCACAATTTGCCATATCATGGTAGATACAAACCCCATGGGTGTTTAAAAAAATTCAAAATTAAAACATATAATTGCAAGGTGGCAATGTATATACTTTTTAAAACAGGTGTTGATTGTGATATTTGAATGTTGAATTTATTTATTGACTTATTTTACCTAGATTAGAGAAAATCTCTTTTACTTGTAGTTTACTTGAAATTCCTCCTTTTGTTATGGATTCCATTCAGCATTGACAAAGGCGAGGTTATTGCAAATGAAATTGTTATAAACCTATATATCTTGTCACGTCTGTACCACTGAAGCTTTTTCTCGCAACATGACCAGTCTCTATGTACTAACAAGGAATCTCAATAGAGAGATTCCTTGGTACTAGTATATAGAATCACCAGTTTATTGATCTGTCTTTTCTCTGTGCTGTGTACAGTAGTATAACACCAACGCCTCCATTGTACCTATATCAATTTACAGGTCTTGTGCTCGTCTTGTTCAGTAATCTCAGTGTAAATAGATCGCCCCCTTCGATATGAAAGGGTGTATCTGCCACTTCACAAAGTGGCAGATACACCCTTTCATATCCAAGGGGACGAGATGTGGTCAGCTCTATTTTGAGTGGTTAAATAATTCTATATCGCTATAAAAAAATACATTAATCATTTCATGGTACACAATTTTACAAAGGTTACATCGAATACATAGATATGCTTTTCCACGAAAATTGTTTGAGATAATTTTCTCACCTATATACATTGATAGGGTGAACTGACTGATCTTCTAAAGTGGCAGATCGACTTGAGAATTACAGAAAATGAATCTTAAATGGAAATATGTTTACTGGACCACTGTGCATTCACTAGTTACCACACTAAGTCGGTTCATGTTTTACAGTCTGCTGCGACATAGCGATGTATTATTAGGTATGTTTTGTGGCTGTATGGACTGTGCCTGTCACTGCTGATAAACGGCACAAAAAATAGCCGATGATGCAGCTACCAGCAGGCACAATACATTGACCCAATGCCGGCCTAATGTTGGCCCACCGTCTACGACGCTGAGCCAACATTAGGCCAACATCGGGTCAATGGCTTGTGTCTTCTGAGTTACCAGGTCATACAACGCTCAGGATACCACATTCAACTGACAATGTAGTAAACAACTACAATTTTATTTAAACCTATCTTGCACCTGCTATGTACAGGTAAAGACTCAACTACGTAACTTTTTAATAATGAAATTTGCTATTATTTCATCCATTCCAAAATCAAGCTTCAAACTAACAAAATAAAGGCATTAACATCATTCTGTTAAACCCTGATTCATTTGTCGAAATGTTAAACCCAAATTGAGATTGTCTCTTGGTGTCGAGAGCTTGACAAGTCAGTTGAAATAGTATCTCTCGGAGCGTGCTGTAGCTGACTCTAAACACTTACGTGTCGCAGCTGTCACGCGTTGTTAATTACAATGTGTTTGTTTTTGTCATATCTTGTTTTTTGTCTGCCGTGATTTTCCCATCAATGACTTGGTGGTTTGCCCGCAATCAGCTTCCAATCATACTGGTTATATTACCCCAGTGAATACGAAACATTGACCCAACGTTGGTTTAATGTTGAGCCAGCGTCAAGCCAACATTGTGTCAACATTGTGTTTGGGTTTCTCGTCAGACTGCATGCAGATGATCCAAGTCTACTTTGTAACTACGCAGAAAGCACTATATTCTGAACCAATGCTGGTTTAATGTTGGGTCGGCGTCGCAGATGATGGTCCAACATTAAGCCAGCATTTGTAGAACGTCCCGTGTTTTCTGGGTCCTCGGCTAGGCTACACCATGTACACATGTTTTATTCAGATCTCTGAATACCAGTTGACATTATTCTCATTTTCACACTTGGTGAATATTTTATCTTTTAACAGATTCTGGATCAGCTGTGCTGATTACATCCGCTCAAAAAAAGTGTTGACATTTCATTTATTATTATTATTCTTGAAAAAAAAGACAAGTTTATACTCACGGTGATGTTAGAATTACAGTATCAACTTTTATATCTGAACAGTATTGGACATTTAAAAATATCTGTGTAAGTATGGGACTAGTGGTTACATTGCTTATTTTTTTGTTGGTTCCACGTTATATAGTAAGGTACATTATAAAAACCAAGACATGATCACATGAAGAAGTGACATAACATATCTGCATTGTTCCATCTGTATTCACTCCAGGCTAGTAAAATAATAGTGTCGCAAAAGTGCTAGGTTATGTGACACATACAACGCGTTGCGACAAACCATGACATCCATATAACATTTCAATAATCATCTCGACTGAAGGCCTAATATTTATGAGATTCCAGAGACGAATGACCTATAGTTGAAAATGTAATGCATTGTTATGAATGTGTGTATATATTTGTCTATATTACTTTTGATGTCTAATTGCGAAGCATAATTGTGTACAGATTTAACGATTATTTTTTCACGGAAGTATATTGGAGCGTCTATTGTGGTGTTTTGTGTTAGTGAAACAATGAACAGAGTGCAGATTTTAAAGGACTACTGTTGATCCAGATCTAGTCATCTGATTGGTGGATATCTTTCATCTTGATCAATCAGCTGTTGCGATCTAGATTTAAGAATTCGGAAAATAGAAGCACAATGAAATAGGAGCACAATAAAGAATGTTAATGGCGTGGATACCATCGAAATTCTGTTGTGATCTCGGCAAACACGATTGAAACAATGATGCTTTAATGTTGGCCCAACATCAAAATATCATTGTTTCAATGTGTCGTGTTTGCTGCGATGTGCTGTTCGACCAGTTAACGCTACAATTGAACAGTGACAGCTAAATATGCTGTGGTACTTGTTGATATTGTGTCTGTATGGTACAGAATTGAATGTATGGTAGGGTGATCTAGTTACTCAAGTAAACTATAGTTTGTAAAATATGTAACCTCCCATGATCAACATGATCAATCCTACATTATTGTTCTCAATAACTTTTTATTCTACCCTAATCATCAATACTTAACAATGGCTAAAACTATTTTGACATGTTTGCCCCTCCAGATGTATTACGTTACATACCACTTATTGAAGAGCTTTGAATCCAGCCTTATAATTATGTAATCAAATCACTATTCAGCTCCGCTATCTATAAGTATATGGTAATTAGATGTACATGAATTAAGAATATAGACTTCTGATCTTTGTTCTGTACTGATGACAGAGTATATATCAACCCTAGGGATTAAATAGATGTCCTTTTAATCTCCAGGGAGCCCTGTTAATGACGATGACGGACAAATACATAATTGTGTAAAACTCCAAATACAAGTTGTTAATGTGAAACTGTTAGAGCACATTGTTTTTATGATGTAGATAGATCGTGCGCAGATATAACCAGTGTAAGCCATATGTCCCGTATGATATGCAAATGTTTGGAAATCATCCCACATGTAGGACTGAGTGTACTAATAAAATGTTGCTAATTATTTTATGATTGTTTTATTTTTATTTCCGTTTGTTTCCGTTCTAAAACTGTGTTGCATGTACTTTTTTCGGACTTTTTTCTTGTTTTTTTTCGTTTTTTTATTCCCTTTTCAACCTGATTTTCAGTATTAATATATTTAATGTCAAAAATCCTTCAAATTTGTCGGTAAATTATTCAATATATTTTGTATTTATAAATACTGGTACGTTGTGACTTGTCTTTTTCTCGAATTTAGTAGAGACCGCGGAATTTAATAAATCCAATAAGACTTTCAGGTTATTGATCTAATTCTGGAAACCTTTACTATGACATAATAATTATTATAGCATGTAATGAGTATATAATTAATTTCGACATTATCGTCTCTAAACTTACTGAGGGAAAGTATCATTCATATAGAGACATAGAGTGGGCGTTATCTCAACATTATCTGTTCAGTACAGGTATATGGCGGGTATATATATGGGTGAACTAATAATATACGTCACAGATGTAGCTCAAGTACATCCAGAGATATATAAATAGGAATCTTAATCCATTGTGATAGCAATCCTCTCTCCATAACAGAATCCACCATATATTCAACGCGTGAAGACTGCTTGACATTTGGCTTACTGATCATGTAGATAGGAATGATTATCTCCTGGTCAGGTCAAAATCCCTCATACTAGACAGATTGGTCCAGTTACGTCAGTATCTATATATATAAATATAAAGTTGTGGAGTTCGGAAATAATAAGTAGTTGTATATGAAGGTATAAAGTATCCCGTTTAGTTATTGATGCTCCTATTCCTCCACTGGCCAGTTGATCTGCGATGACATTTTTCATCCCTATTTTGTATTTTACCACCACGTTGTTGAGACCATCGATTTATTCTCTATATCTTCTATTGAGGCCACACAAAATTATTATATGGCTGTGCATCTTGTGTTTAAAATCGGTGTCAAATGTCGCACAGGGGGATATCCTGAATGAATGACTATATTATTTGGTGCTACTCTCACATCACACATGATACGTTGAGCCACTGTTGTTTTAATGTTAGCCCATCTTCTGCGATGCTGGCCCAACCTTAACCCTTGAAGCATGAAATATTTTTATATCAACCAAGATACCAAAATTGTTTTTTTTCAATTTTAAATCATCATAAATATTTTTTTTTAGCACTTTCCAATTCGTTTAAATAACTATGTTATGGGTCTACGCCCTACGGCCATTATAATTTTATTAATTTTTCAGTGCGGAGATCGACGTCTACCGACGTCAGATTAAGTTGGTCACCGCACTAAAAGGGTTGAAGCAAAATTGGCTGAACGTCTCGTCTGTTATTCTTCCCGGTAAGGTTATTGGTGTTGTATGACAACATTATTCAAAGGCTGGTAGAACCTGTGAAATAGCCCTTTGTTTAAAAGTGTATAATATGTGGCGATTGTCTCCTGTTTTAACCCTTGAGGTGCTAAACACGTCTTTAGCCGTTTTCAACCTCTTTATTTGTCTTTCAAACTACAAAAGTGGAATGAGAAATGAGTTTAAATTGGCTATTTTACCATATGCATTGATTCAAATTCTACAAATGTATGAATTTTTACCCACTTGAATTTGTGTTGCGTTAGCAAGGCCCTACACTGCCCGCCGTAGACACTGCTACTTCGCATGTTAAAATTTGCAGATGGATGACGTCATATGTCCCCACTCTCAATTTCAAGTATTGTAGTAAGCTTGTGATTGGCCGGCTGAGGGGGAGGGTTGGGTGTAGACAAACACCTGTGTGGAGCCCAGCAAACACGAAGATTTGACCTGATGTTGTTTCAATATTGGCCCACCGCCAACGGCGCTGGACCTACATCGAAACAACATGGGTCAATTCCTCGTCTTTGCAGGGAGAACTGTCGGCATTTGGATACACGCCTACCGTCTGTGTCTGGTTGGAACAGGCTACACATAGCTCTGTGTAGCAAGCACAACTGTTGAACTCCGTGTGGGAAAAAAATAAATCTGATTTAGTGCTTTATCTGGTTAGCTAGCACATATAGTAGACAGTATGACACTTTGGTCGCCTGTAGATTACGTGTAGTCATTGGTCATATATACCGGTCACAAACTGAATGTCTTCATATATAATAATTATTGTTAGCGAGCATAACTTAGATGGATGATGATTGTGATGTAAAGCTGTGTTGTGGACAGTCTCACAATACTAGGATTAGTACGTTGTGTATATTTGACAGCTGATTGATTTATATCCCAGCAAACACGACACATCTACCCAATGTTTGACCAATGTTGGGCCATCGTCGTAGACACCAATGTTGGGCCATCGTCGTAGACGGTGGGCCAACATTGGTCAAACATTGGGTAGATGTGTCGTGTTTGCTGGGATGGTAAAACCAGGGCTGGTATTCTCAAAACGATTCACCCGGTTCTTAGACATATGATTGGTCGACATGGACATCGGACCAATCACATGCATTAGATTTTGTTCTGGGTCAAGCACTTTCCCAGCTAACACGAGGCATTGATCCAATGCTGTTTTAATGTTGAGCAAGCGTCAGAGACGATGGGCCAACATTAAAACAACATTGGCTTAACGTCTCGTGTTTGCTGGTTTGGGAATACCCTCCTATGTGCCTTGCTATTCACCATTCTGATTATTCTCATTGTATGCGATTGGAATTATGTAATAATAAATGAAAGCCCAACTTCTTTTCGAGTCAATGCAATAAATATTATTTTCTCAATATAATCGTCACCTTGCAGTAGAAAGGGTTACACCTTTACAATTCCAAGGGAACGTTGATGTGCTCATGATATTCACCCAAGTTACTTGTATATATATAATCTGTTTTCTTTATGTTTTTGGCACCGCAAGTATTATTGCCAACTGACTGCAATCCACCAACACAACAGCTTGGCCCAATGCTGTACCAATGCTGTTGTTTTCCCTTGGATGCTGACCCATCATTACACTGGGGATGTTGTGAGCTTGAAGTCTGCTTAATACTACCCTCCAGACACATGATTAGAAATTCGAGCCCTGGCGATCTGAAGCCGAGTGCGCTACAACTCGGCCACAATACCGAATCTCTACGAATGAGCGGGGAGTAAAGATTTTGTTTCTTTCAAATGTTAGAATTAAGGTGACATTAAAGGGCTGGGTTGTTCACAATCTCAGTCATATTGATCTATCTATAAGTCCACCATTGGCAAATAATTACTTACTCTGAATGTGGCTGCCCGTGTGTTGTAATCTACATACTAACTCTACCCCCCCCCCCCTCTGTGACAAACCATCGCTTGTAAAATAAATCGATATTGGTTTAAAATAAATATATATATATATACTAGAATCCAATGTATTATTGGGTCTTACACTGTATTATTGGGTCTTTTGGAATGACCCAACAATACCCGTCTTTTAGTTAAGATAAAAACTTAACTAAAAGACGGAAAAGTTATAGATTGGTGGCGCCACCTCCATCCGTCTTTTAGTTAGGTTTAGATTGGTGGCGCCACCTCCAACCCCGACCACCGACCGTAAAGCTACTATATTAGAAGTTTATTTTAAATGTGTCTAAATTATGATTCCTTTAAAAGACCCAATAATAACAAAAGAAAGACCCAATAATATAGATATATATTGTTTGTTTGTCGGCCTATGCAATGTACAATTATAGTATAGGGTACATTTAAGTGATACACAGTGCAGCTATTACATGTATGTTATTGATTTTTTTGAATGATTGATTGCTCGGAAGTGGGCTTATAATCTCATCTACATACAATTGAAACAATCAATCAAACAAGATAAATTTACATGTAACGGGGGGCATTATCATCTGTTAATGTGGTGTAACGTTAGCATGTTGGAGGATTGTTTTTTTTATTCTGACGTAATCACAAGGCTGTGGAAGTAGGCCTATATTATTTAGCTTATCTTGGACAGACTGGTGAGATCCTGGTTCACCAGAATTGGTAGGCAAACCGGGATGAAATTGAAAAAAAACCATATCCTTTAAAACAACATTTGTACAGGAATCAATCAATCTGTGAGTAATATTTTGTATGTGATGTTTCCATTTTTGTGTTATTTATTCAAAGATTGACACTTTTACGTGATAATAGGCCGACTTTTTCCATCAGACAAAAAAGTGAGACAGCACCTCGAAAAAAAATCACATGAGAAATGAGCATTAAATATCATGTTATGAGATACATATATCTTGTTTATCTTGACAAACCGGACTGGTGGGATGCTGGTGTCCTGTTACAGATGTAGTGAAACCAGATGTAGGCATACTATCATGCGTCTCTACTTCCTCATTCACAAAATCTGTTATGATTATAATCCCAACTAGATTTTGAATTTATATCCTTTAAAACAACACTTGTAGAGGAATGAATCAATCTATGAGCAATATTTCGTATGTGATGTTTCCAATCTTTAGTCATTTATTCAATGATTGTTATTTTTACGTGATATGATAACAGCCGACTTTTTTCACTAGACAAAAATGTGGGGGGCGTCCACCCCCCCCCCCTCTCCTTGTCCCCGGATCTGATGTCACTGGGAGCTTCTGTGAAGAGTGAACTACTGTATTGTGCGTTTTGGAAATCTTAAGGAGTGATTGCTCTATTGCTCTTTCTTAATATATTTAAAACGTCTTGTTGATGACATTTTGTAGTATACGGTATAATACCGCGCTGGGAGAGGTAAATATGTCAACCAAAGAATCTCCTTCCTAACTTTAGACATTGATTCAATGTTGGCTTTAACCACCGGTGCTGCATATATTCGGGTTCTCTTTTTTATTAGCACATTAAGTACCGCCTTTTAAACATGTGACATTAATCAGCAATATTTGAAAACAGTTGACCTCCATATTGTCAAATCTGAATAATTTTCACTCACTTGAAGTTGTGGATCACTTGTGGATCACTTGTGCAACTTCAAGTGGGTGAAAATTCAGATTGAATAATTTGGCGGTTAAAGGGTTAATAAGGAAATTATTGTTCACCTGCTACGATGCCGGCCCAATATTCAATCGGTTGTCAGATAGGGGGTATCTAATACACAATATTTTTTTGTTAGTTTGCTAAGATAAATCGCTCCCCTCCCCCCCCCGACTGCATGAGTGAATGAGTAGGACTATTAATATAGGAATGAGTCATGAACGGGGATTCCTAGAGCTCACACGTCATCACATGGTGACTAACTGACGCACTTCACTGACGCATGTAAATATGGTCGGCTAAGATAGGCCTAACCCAGCATACATGACATGCTGTCCCTGTGCTGGTTGAATGCCGGGCCAACTTTACAGACGGGGGTCCAACAGTAAGCCAACATAGGTAAAACCATTGTGTTGGAATGCATTGTATCTGGACTACTGTGTTCGTGGACAAAATCCCCTCATTTACAGAATAATGGACTTTGCTGAAATATCCTGCTCGAGGTGTTAACCTTATCAGGTTTAAAAGCTACATTAATTGAATAAAAAATAATTATCGATTCTTTATTATAATCACACATAATGGTAAATAGATCTATACTATGCAATACTTTCTGTTATTCGATTAAAGCTAAGATTCCATTATGAGCATAAAAGAAAACTATAGGCGTATGCTCTCTTGCTAAGACCCGTCTATATTGTGGTATGATTCTGTAGGTGTATATCAAAGTAAGTATGTCGTAGCATTGGTGAAGTCTTCGGCTGATTGAAGATAAGATATAGTGACCCACATAGACCCATTACGGAACGTGAGATAAATTACCAAGAAATCATCCATATTGATTTGTAGTCGTCAGATGGCCAAACCCATGCGCTGGTAAATTAGGCTATAATGTTAAAACTACAAGTATCCAAACGAGCGAATGAAGACACTATCCTTTTTGCGATTTTGTCCTGGCTCAATGCTACACCCGGATACCCAACGAGCAGCAGACGTAGAACCGATGTTGATTTGATGTTGGGCCAGCGTCGAAGATGGTGGATCAACCTTAAACCAACATTGAGTCAACCTTTTCGTGTTTGCCGGATACGTTCCATATACGTTTCAGGCAAGTTTAAAATCAAATAAAATTCCCCTAAAAATAACCAAATATAGTTTGTGATGCTTAATAATTACTAATCCCTCAAGTAGTTTTCACTCACTTGAAGTTTTGTTTCGCTACCGCGAACCACAACTCCAAGTGAGTGAAAACTACTCATATCTGTTTATTTTGAGACAAAGCATTTGCAAGTCTTGATTGCTAAGCACACATTTCGTTTCCAATAACAGTGATTTGATCGCCTAATACAATGAATTAAAGGTGATCTATCACCTCTTATATGGTCTGAATAATTATGTCCTTATATGGGGTGATTGGCTATCATGTGACCCTCTCAGAGGGTCACATGATAGCCAATCACCCCATATATGGGAGTGACTGGCTATCATGTGACTCTCTCAGAGGGTCACATGATGGCCAATCACCCCATATAAGGAAACACTTGTGCTCCATCTTGTGGCAACTTTGATTTATTTGTCACAAAATTATTCATACTATATAAGGGGTGATAGATCACCTTTAAACATGACTAAAAAGTCATGATAAGCGCTTTAACCCTTAGCGCTGAAATATTTGTGTATAGACCATGCATGGGGAGCAAAGGGTTTTTTTGAGGTCATTCTAACTCTCTTAGTTATCTGTTCACGCCTCCTCGCACTGAAAGGGTTAAGGGGTCGAGATGTCTATTTTTTGTTTGAATAAAATATTTATCTATAGATTCTTCCAAGTAATAAAAGACTAGTAAGATAAAAACAGTAGGAGGAATATTACCATATTAGCAATAATAATATAACAATTATTGTTTCCCGTATGTCATAAAATATATTTAGATTGCGTTGTATAATGAAGAAATGATGATATTTTAAACTGTATTCACCCTTAAAGTGCCAAGTTATGAAATTTATATTTTACCCACTTGGAGTTGTGTCTCGCTATCGTGACCTCTAACATTATATTACTCACATAGGGGCCTATACACAATTTGGATAAAAAAATGCAAAATTTAACACTTATTTCTCGTTGAAAGACAAAATATGACGACTGAAACAGCTAAATGGTGTAAATTAAGTGGTAATAATGATAAAAGCTTGTAAAGTAGCTACGAGACTACAGTGCTCGATCCTTATGGAGGGTTTCGAACAATAATGTTTGGGGAAAATTATTGGACATTTATATTACCTGTATGCATCATTATTATTCAAAATATATAATAAAATTTACGAGTTCAAGTCGACCATACTAAATATTTGAATTGATATTCGTCAGTTTACAGGAGAAAATATTTTCATTTAATTATTTAAAATTATATTTTTCTGATTAATCAATTTTTTGGATTTGAAACTACATATTTTATTCATAATTGAATTTAATTGGAACTTTACACTTGCTTACATTTAGATAAAACTTGGCTCAGAAAGATGGAAAAACATTTTATCATATTATTATGAAACGTTCGAAAATTAGTCAGCTCCCAAATACTGTGATCCATTCTTTACCGGCTTGTGACATATAGATAGATGTCGTCTTCTAGGTATTAGAGGGTCGTATAGTATCTGCCACTTCACAAAGTGGCAGATACGACCCTCTGATTTCTAGGGGACGAGTTGTGTCATGGGGCATATTTTAAGAAATCAATTAAATGATACAACTCACCGAAATATGTATCACACTTACATAATAAAAATGAATACTTTTTATTCGCTGTCAGGTCAGCTTACAATAAATGAAAATACGATGATAATTATTTCCGTGTGTTAGGGCTACTCTGTATTACTGTTCTTATAATATGTGGAATGGACCTGTAAATAGATAACGATAATAATGATCTCTATAGGCTACTTAGATCAACTGAAGATACGTAGCATCCTATGACGTGAATCATAAGAACTCTTATGAACACAGTTTGCGCAGATACGGTTTCATGCGCCTCGATTTATGATTGGGCTTATCACAATAGCCTTTTTTGCAGATAGAACCCCTCACTTTTTTAGTGTCTCACAATGTATTGACGTTGTATGAATGTTATACAAATGTTTTTGCGTTTGCTCGTTTTTGGCGGTTTAATTGGGGAATGAAAACAATTGGTAGAGATTAGGCTAAACTTGCCGGTTTCACTCTGGTGGCACGGGTAGGCCCCTAAAAGTCATATACAATAAGAACACGCAGTTAAGTATGTATTAGCGTTTATTTATCACACCGCTAAAATCGTAATATATTATTATGTAATGACAAGCATAATTTGCATTTTACCTTATCGGCACCTGGTGTATGAAAATCTAACTAGCAGTTACCTTGATCTCACCAGGTGGCACTCACATCAAGGTCGAGTATACAGATTAACATTAACAATCATGATGTAAATAATTGATTTCAGTCCAGATTAGCTAAAATACTGTAGAAAAAGCATCACCCGATGTATCCAAAATAATGTTAAGCTCCAATATCTTCAACCATCAAGCTGTGCCGCTTTAATTGACGAAATCACTGTGTCTGTGCCCGCCATCACTTGTCATAATATGCCTAGTAGTCCAGGGCATTTATGATTTGAGGTGGAACAAATTGCAACAGGAGATATTTTTGCATTTTTGAATTTATATATTATATCCAGAATGACCAAAAAAAATCCCAAGACGTAAAAATTCAGATGACTGTTTTATAGCAATTTTTGAAAATGGCGCGCAGAATAGATATATATATATTTTTAATGAATAATAATTTTTCGTTAAAGTACATCCAATATGCTACTTATTATCACATATATCGTAAAAATATATCAAAAGTCTGGTGTTACCCAGTTTTTAACCCACAATGAGATCTTTCTGAAAAAACCCAGCACTAAAATATCAGCATACTCTAGTTGCCTTTCATGTTTCATTTTAGTAGGCGAGCTAGCGCACTTAGCCGAGCAAGTGCCAAAAGTTTAATATGTGATTTCATGTCACCAAATAGTGTTTTTTTGGGAAATCTATTTATTTCAAGTTCCGATTTGTTGGACAATTTTTTGTTGCTTTTTTCAGTTTTCAAGCTAAAAAAGTGAAAATCACAATTTTACAAAAAGTCATAGAAATCGTATATTTTTTTTCACTTTTAATCATCCTAATACATTGGAAGAGAATGAAACACATACTAAAAACCATTGCAAGTATATTGATTGTAATCTAAGTAAAGCCAAACAAGGTTCCATAATTTTGCAATCTCGAACATACACAAATCGTCTTTAATTTTCCCATGAACATCAACTCATATATATGTTCACTTTATAAACGCCTACATTAGATGGGAGTAAGAATATAACAACAAAATAGCTATATCAATAAAATAAAATTGATTGAGTATGAAGTAGTTACATTACACCCCCCCCCCCCTCTTTAGAAATAGACACTTTCAGCGATTGACATACGTGTATGGTGTAAGTAGGCCCCTATGGTGTAATTGCCCTTAGGTTATTTAGAAATAAGCATCCTCAGTCGCAAGCGACACTGATTTGGTACTTCTTTGAATTTTTTCATTCGAATGTGTTTTAATGTTGTTAAGTAGAACGAAAAGTGATATTAGATTAATAATAATGATGTTAAACATTGAATTTTAATTTATTATTGTCATATAAAGATTTTTTTTACAAAATATTACACCGGATATTTATAAAATTCTACATATAGTCTACATGATGTACAGGTAATTGAGATATCACGTTTCAATTATCAGATTATGATAAAGAAATAATTTTTAATATCAGGTTGTAATCTAGAAAACAGAGTAATTAAAATTATAAAAGATATTTTTTGATTACTGTTACTTCATGATATATATTTATATAAATTGACATTTGTAAACATCATGAGTGACTGTTTCATGAGAGTCTAATCTTTATTACATTTTGTTTTCACTTGAACCAAACTGCTCTGAAAATCAGTGGGATATTTCGAGCACAATAATGTAGAGATAAACTTGAGAACATATGTGAAATATATTAAAACGAAAATGATTTATAAACAAACATAGCGACGGTCATCTCTGAAATACAGTGTGTGTATAATACCAGTCTTATTGGATGCTAGCCAATAATACAAATGAATACACAATTCTAGGCCCTGGTTAAAAATAGTCAAAATTACTATACGAATATGAATAATTACAATTATAACTATGACAACAATATAACTTTGCTTGCAACATTCCACAAACAAGACTAATTTTGTTACAGAACTGCATGATATTATATATGTTTTTTTACTTTCTGTTAAGAGTGTTGGGCGATTATTGATGCTTATGCAAATTATTTCATTATAATAACACTGGCAACACTGTCCCATTGCTGCAAATAGTTGCTCAAAGATCTATGAATTCGTGATAAAAAATTAACTGAAGCTGCTTAATCTCAGCCTGTGGAATTGTAGAAATTTACTGAAGCCAACATATAGATGGGATTGACTATTTTTTTTCTTGTATTTCCTGAGCACTGTCTAAGATCAATCCGTATATTGAGCTGCTCTTTGTGCAGCAATAAGTCCAACAAAATATATGTTATAACATCTGATTACCAAACCAGTTTCAGATTACAAATTTGCTTCCATATATAATGATTCATCATTTATCAGTCTTGTAATGATAATACTGATAATAATAGCAAATACATTTTATTTATTATTATTATTATTTATAATATGATAATAATAGCAATTACATTTCATTTATTCACTTTATTTCAAGTGAGGCTTCAATTATATATAAACACATGTTGAAGGTAGAATACACTGTCAACAGTTTGAGCAATAACAAATCAATTTACTTGCGCCTCTGAACTCGGGACACCGAAGATTTAGGCGCGTTGGAAGATTTTTTCATTTCATATTTCATATATGAATAAAAATCACCAAGCAATAGTCGCTCATCAAAAAAAGTATCGCCTGCTTTGAAAATAACAAAATAGCCATATTTAAACTAAATTTGGAAGCAGGGAAAAAGCCTTGGTGGTCTTATATGATGAGAAGACGTTGACAATTTAAATTCATGGATGTACAGAAAAGAGACGTCAGTTAAGAAAATCAGGAACACATAATTGTATTAATTACTTTGACAATAACAACAGCTACGTATGTCTATCGTAATAGGAGTGTCTCAGATTTCAGCAATGGGTATAAGTCACTCGACTACGGTAAGTGAATTTGCATGGCGAATGTCTGATAATAATGTAATACCGATCATCACCGACATATCAGCTGATCCATGAATAAATTTCAAATTAAATTGAGTCTACTGAACACAAGAAAGAATTATGTCTTTCTTCATTTTTGTCTTCCAAAAATTGTAGCTGTTGTTTCAAAATATTTCTTTTTTGCTTTGAACAATATATCCAGATTTTCCAAATATTGTGCATAAAAGTTAATTTTTGTATTTGAGCCTTACTTCTATTCTCTTTTAGTTTGTATTTAAAAGTAATTCAAATTATTATGGGTAACAAAAAATTACTTTTTTCAAGACATTCTATGATTGAGTTGAATGATAACCATAATTTAGCCATTTTTGGGTACCTACACAAAAAGGCCTATAAAAAAGTTTCCGAATTTTTTCTAGCTTGGGACTGTTTTTTGGTCATTGTAGATATGTTATTAAACTCAAAAAATCAAAAAGCTTCTGTTGCAATTAGTTCCTATGTTCACTACTTTATGGTTTAAATACCCTGGACTATAGCCTATAGGCCTATATACATGGACCTTTTTTTAAAGAAAATGCAGCTTGTATCAGAAATGATTAAATCAACTAATTGACGTTAAATCGATACAATCTAGAGGCGTATGGCCTACATGATCACATACTATCTCATATCGTATGTGCTAAGGCCGTCGACTTGCGACACTGGTCGAACATTAAATCAACATTAGGTCAACGTCTTGTGTTTAACGACAGTTCTTCCAGTCGGTGAACTAAAATGTACATACCCATTGGTCATTCTTTGGGGTAAGTCTTATGCTTATGCAAAATATGAAGTTGATCCATCAATGGCAAGATGATCTGCATAATCTGCGACGCTTGGTCAGCATTAAATCCGCATAGTCTTGTTTTTACCAGAATCGCTCATAGCTGGGTAGTTATAATTTAAATGTTCATTGGCCACCCTCTTGCTGAAGGCACATCAGTGGCGGATCCAGGATCTGAAGAAAGGGGGCGCGCACGGGGTTTCGGGGGCTTGCCCCCGAGATTTTTTGGTAATTTTTAGCCAATTTAAGGGACTTTTTAAAGTATTTTCCCGCCCCCTCTCTCGGATCCGCCACTGCACATGCTTGTGTAAAGTTGATTTATCAATGACACGATGGTCTGTCTAACCATGACATAGACTACATTCATATAATTATAAGTTCCATTGTTGTAGCATAATAGATGTTTCGTCTTCTTTGATTACTGAATCTTTCGCCAGGTGGCTCTTGCTTTCATACCAGTATTATAAGTTGCTACAATGTTAGTACATGTCGCTATGTAGCATATCAAAATTCTGTGTCATGTTCATGCTGATTTTGATTGATGATTATTTCTCACATCTATATATATCCCAACTGAACAAATAAAAACTGTTTCCATTTTTTTCCTTTGCCCATTAATGAAAAATCTAAGATGGGCGCCACTGATAAGCAAAAATCAAGTTTCCGCTATATCATCACTAATAATGAACATAAAAACACAAAACCAATGTCATTTGTTGTGTTTAATCTATGAGAACGGCCAGAATATCATATTTCGACGAAATAAATATAGGTACAACTACTGAATTATGGACTAGATAGTATTAAAATACCTATAAACTCGTGCATACAACATAGAGGTTACATTACATCAAGAATAAAAATCCCTACAGGAGTGTATCCCAGCAATGAAATGAGAGTTAACAGTTAAATGAGTTAACAGTAAAAAAAAATGGGGCGAACTATATATTTTGACTGCGTATGGGTGATATCGCCAAACCTGTCTAAAAAGAGGGGGTAGGGTTACGCAAACGTATGTCTTTGCGCGCCATTTTAGTCTATATTTATTTTTCGCTTGCTTTTACATAATTTTTGAGTGTTGATATCGAATCTGTCGGATATCTTCCTATATTTGGTGTCCTTCACCTTAAAATAAGCAAAGCAAAAAAAGTTGATAAATTTATGTCTCATGTTTTTCGATCTAAATGACCTATATTTAACCTTCAAATTCAAAATGGTTACCGCCAACACACAAATAAAAACGATTTTTATGAACTAAAATATCACAAACAACATTTTTTTTAATGGAAATCTAGAAATTGACTACTTAATACGGCAGATTAGGTGACAAGTCATTCGAAACTGTGTTTAAGCACAGTGTATGCTAACATGCTTTGATGTGCTTAGTATTTAGAATGACGTCATTAATTTAATTGTAAATATCTAAAATGACGTCCATGTTGGCTTTTACAATAAAATATAGGTCAGACGATGCACAATAAACATCAGAAATGTTAGTTTCGGCCCCCAAATCATACGAAATCAATAAATTGTGCAATTCCGAGCAACAAACGAGGTTTAATTTACATTTATATAGCCATTTTGTTTCTTGTTCATATGGAGATTAATTTCGCGGCCATTTTAGATTTTTTCTTCCAAATTTACTCTTCAGTAGCGTTTATTCCTAATCCCTTATGTTACTGACAATACGTCATATTCTCGTCAACATGTTTAGCAGTATACTTATAGTAACAGTAAATACATAAAAAACGGCGGAAATATAGGATTTAAAGGTCAAATAAAGGTAATTTTTTTCAAAAGACACAATAAATAAATTATCAATTAAAAATCTTGCAAAAAACATAAATTGTGCTTTCATGCCCGACAAACTATAGAAAAGATGGGGTTTTCTTAGCATTTTGGTGGCCATTTTGTGTTTTGCTAATTTGAAGGTTAAGGTCACCAAATATAGAATGTTTACCGACAGATTCGAATTCAGCATACACACATTATGTAAAAACAAGTGAAATAAAAAGTATACACTAAAATCCCGAGCAAAGTTCCATGTTTCAGATTTCAGCCCAGGCTAAATAGACATATTTTCATGAAAGGCTGCAATGTTCTTTCATTTAAAAAAATGTATTACATTAATAAATATAAATAACACTCATGTTTAAGCTTACACATATCTGAGTTTAGAAAACATATGCCAGATATTGTTATGACCAATAACTACGATTTGTTATGTCGTTTTTTTGACCATGTTGACTAGTTTGTTTTGTGCATTTTGATTATTTTATAATAAAAAATATTCTTGAGCGTATGTGGACAGACGACTATTTTCTCTACTGCAATGCGTGATGTATTATTAAAACGAGAATTTAATTATCTGTTATATGGTATATTGGGTGTGCTGATTGGTTAGTCAGAAAATCAATGACATACGCTTACGTAACCCTACCCCCTAATTCTAGACATGTTTGGGGGTACCCTCATAAAACGATCAAAATATAAAGTTTGTCCTTATTTTTTTACTGGTATCATCTCATGTCATGTTTTGGTCATATCAAAGCTTAAATAAAAGTTGGTGTGGGGTGAGTAGTGGAGGAGGGGGGTGCAGGGTGACCAATTATACATACCTACATTGTATGGTGCCGTTAAAATCACCCAGTAGCATGAAGATAACTAACAGTAGCCCTACATACAATAATTATATCCAGTGTATTGTCTGCTTACATATGTAGAACGTATCTATGAACTGTATTTAACTTTAAAAAGAACCGTAGCTTGTATCTGTGTTTCATTTCTGGCAAAATACATGTCGATTGTTGAAAATTTTGTCATCAGTGGCGGCCATTTTGATTTTTCATATAACCACTGGAGGAGAAAAATGGATTTTTTTTTTGTTGATCTATGGGTTGTATATTAGAGGGAAAAAACATTATTTTAAAATCAACATGAGCATGACACAGAATTACACACTGATATATACTATGTTATGTAGTAGTAGTAATATACAGTCAAACAACATAACTAGTCGAAACTGCACAGCTAAATTCATTATTCGTTACATTACGGTCACAAGGAGCCAAAATAAAAATGATGATTTTTGGCGTGACTGAATCTCGTTACCATATTAAAAATGGATATATAATGAAATTGTGCAATTTTCATTCACTGTTAGATGAGTATTACCTAACTACTTGAAGCTGACAGTGGATATAAAATTTATATGAACAAATATGCAGTAGATAAAGGGCTAGGCGGATTTCTTTTTATAATAAATAATACCTGTATGGCTGCACTAAAAAAAGAACAAATTCAGAATGACGGCAAAAAAGCCTAATTGTAATTATATCGATATAAGTTCCCTGGTATTTGCAGACCCCAATTATTTTTTAAATGTTTTTTTTCAAATAATAAACTATAACTGATCAGCAAAACATGTTAAAGTAACGACAGTAATGAACATCTGAACAATTTTCTCGTCCCAAGTTCTTTTAAAATAAACCGACCACTTTTTAGTTTGTTTCTTTATGCTGTATAAGCGACATGGGTATTACCCCTCCGTTGATCAGACAATATGGTGAAATACTCCGACAATACAGTCGTCTACAATATTAATGCCAGTAGAGTGAACTGTAAACACTGGTAAAGTGTTAATGTTAGCTAAAAATAAACAGTCTATAAGGAAACGAGGATGGGTAAGACGAGTGGAAAAAATCTGGGATGATATGGGTATCAGAGAACAATTAAATTTATATAGTGGCAGAGAGCGTCAAGATTTTCTAAAAGAGGAGGCAATGGAAAACATATCTTTAAGCGGAAAAATAAATAAAAAAGAATAGGCTATATGTGGAAATGGCAAAAATAAGATAAGAACCTATCGGTTTTTCAAATCTAATTACTTTACTGAAAATTATCTTCATATTAAATCACCACGGTTACGCAGTGCGATGGCAAAGTTGGGTATTGCACCGAACTTGGGATATAGTATGGTATATCCGCAAATAAACGTTTTTTTCAATGTCGGCTCAGATGTGGTTGAAGATGAAATACATGTTCTTCTTTATTGTTCAATGTACAATCGTGTCCGAGATCAACTGTTTAAGCATGCTGCATATATTAACAATACTTTTATGTCACTGAATGATTCAGAGAACTTATTACATAGTTATACTTTTAATAATATTTTTTTGGCTGTTTTATCTCACTGCTTCATCATTATCGTTCATCCAATTATCACATCATCTTATCATCTGCATGTTTTCACTCATTGCATTAGCCATTTACATAGTCTAATAATGTGATGTTTGCTTTTTGTATACTGTAGATCTGGTAATATTCGCGAGGTTTTAATTTTAAAATTTACAAATCCCGCGATAATAATTTTTATGAGCGCTACCTATCATCGAAATCAATAATTCGCGAATTCTAGACTTCGTGAAAAAACCCAAAGTCACAAATTCGAAAAAATTCTAAACATGCGGTAATTACCAGATGTAAGGAACTTGTTTTGTTTTTATGTCTCTCGCAATTCTGTATGAATGATCTGTGTTGATAGAGTGAGACCGAAATAAATGTTTTACTACAAAATACTACAAGGAACACAGATACAATTTAACATTTTATAAATAGGCCTACCATAATAGGTACCATTATTATTGTTGAACACGAAAATCTGATATTGAATCGTGAACAAATTGAAATACCCGAGCTATCCTACTGGGCACACAACGATGTGACGATGCTGAATCAACGTCAATGACGTTGATTCGACGTCGTAAGAACGTCGTGTGCCCAGTGGGATATTATGAAGTGAAGTGCTAAACAAACGAAAAACCCAGTGTACACAGGATATCGACCCAATGTTATTTTAATATTGGCCCAACGTCTACGACGTTGGCCCAATATTAAAATAATATTGGTTCAATATGTCGTGCTTTTTGGGAACACGGGGCCGACTTTTTCAGCATAAATAATAATAAGCATTGTGTCACGTGAATGACCTACCATACACTCATGTGTCGTATTAAGTGATTTTCTACTATCTAGGTCAAAGTGGGGTCATAGGTGAATCTGAACGATATGGAGTTACAGCTCACAGAGCAGACAGTACAGTAGTTTACCATTTTATTGTTATTGATTTATACACAGCATTGCTATGTCAAGTTTGCGGTATCTTCATCGAATTTGTGTATATCACTCAGTGTATACATTTTAGGGATGTTTATGTCTAGACCTTGTAATTTATGATTTGAAGTTGTGGCTCGAGGTAGCCAACCGTAAATTCAAATATTTGAATAAAGAGGTACGTTTCAGACAAGAGAAATGGACGTGGCGCAATGGTTAGAGCGTGGAGCTGTGTCAGTTTCGCTGCCTGCCGTGTGGTGTCGAACTTGGTGCATTATTTTCAGAGAAATAGCATGTTTCTCCCCTTACGGACATTGTTTCGATGATGTGTCCATGGGCAAGGTACTTTACCCTCACATGCTTGACTTGACTCGGGTGTAAATAAGTACCTGGTAGGACACGGATGACAATGTGTACTATAAGTTTAATGCGCCGAAATGGTTGCAGGACTTTATGCTCTCCGTGGAGTTGAAATGACACACGAACGAACAAATCCAGCGACGAGGGGATAAAATGTAAAGTCGGCTGATATGATAATTCTTCAGACTTGTTATCAGACTTTAAAACTTTACCTTTACGAATGAATGAATAAATAAATAAATAAATAAATGAATGAATGAATGAATGAATGAATGAATGAATGAATGAATGAATGAATGAATGAATGAATGAATGAATGAATGAATGGATAGATGGATGGATGGATGGGTGGATGGATGGATGGATGGATGGATGGATGGATGGGTGGATGGATGGATGGATGGATCGATGGATGGATGATTTAATGAATGCATTTATCAGGGGTGGTTTAGATCAGCTATGTTCGCTATGTATGCGGGATATGTGTTGTATACAGTCTTCGATCATGCTTGGTTTTCAGTATTGTGTGCTAGCCTATTTTTTAAAATCGTATTTTATTTAACTTTTGAATGTCGTGATATTTTAGTTTCTTAAAATATAGATGAGGTGCATGGCTATCACAAATACCTCACTCATCCTAGTCAGTGCGATACACTGACCCAATGTTGGTTCAATGTTGCACCATTGTCTGCGACGCTGGCTCAACATTGAACCAATATCGGATCAGGGTATGAGCCATAATTCCGTGGATTAACCTGATTTACGATAGGTTGGTTTATCTCTTTGAAAACTAAAATAAATTGATGGAAACTTCAGTAATTAAATTGAAAAAATGAATTTAATTTTTATTTCTGTTTTCAGCCAAGGTGGGCTATTGCTATTGAAGTTCGGCGTCGTCGGCGGCGGCGTTGGCGTCGGCGTAGGCGTTAACATTTACTTGTGGGCGCGATAACTTTTTCATGTATCCTTCCCAAATTTGCTATGCATGTTACTAATAAGCAGTTCTCGGACAAGTTCAATAATGGCTGAAAAAATTTAAAACGGCCGATTTATTGCGATTTTTCGCATTTTACGTCAATAATTTGACCTTGTGGGCGTGATAACTTGAAAAGTTTTTCATGTATCTTCCGCAAATTTGTTATGCATGTTACTAATGACCAGGTCTCGGACAAGTTCAATAATGGCTGGGAAAAAATCAAAATGGCCGATTTTTTGTGATTTTTTGTATTTTTCGCCATTAATTTGACCTTGTTGGCGCAATAACTTCAAGTTCAATAATGGCGGCGGGCTATTATCGAGTTATATATATTTTTCACAACGTAAAAGAAAATAACACAAATATACAGTATATGTATTTATAATTGATACTTCATCGGCCCTCTGTTATTGTTACATTTATCAATTTTGCTGAAAGCACTATCTTGTTTATAACAATGTAACTAAATATACTTCAAACTAGATATATTTCTGCTAACAGCTGATAAAATGTTGGTATTTGTACACACTCAGCAATCGGCACGGATTCCTATTTAGACAAAAATAAAAAAGTTCAACTCCGTAGACAACCGATATTAAAACCTGTGTATTCTGTTTATCTTCCAAATGATAGATCACTTTCATATCATTTTTATTTCGTGTACGTAGTCGATTATTCCTGCTATAATTTTGAAAATTAAAGTAAAAAAAATATTATAATCATTCACAACTTATTGTCAGTGATTATAATATTATTAGAGATATAGGTTGAGGTGTCGACGTATTTTCAACCCATCAAACGCGACAAGTTACCAGTGTTGTTACAAAGTTTGGCCATCGTCTGCGACGCTGGCCCAACATTGTAACAACACTGGATCAAAGTCTCGTGCTTCCTGGGAATCCATGCAATGTAATCCTTGAAAAGACGATAAATTGGTCCAGGGGTGGTTTAATGTTGGCCCACCGACCGCGACGATGGACCAACATTGACCCTTACAGCGCGGGGATAGACGTCAGAATATGACGATAGAGGTCAGATTCTGACGTCTAAAGTCGACCCCCGCACTGAAAGAGTAAATTCGTTATAATGACCGAATATCCATAACATAGGTATTCAAATGAAGCGGAAAGAGCTGACTAAGACATTTATGATGATTTCAAATTGAAAAAAGCCTTTGTTTGCGTCTTTGTTTATGTAAAAACATTTCACTGCCTGGATCGATGTATCGTGTTTATTATAACGCACCTCCAGCTATCACATTGAATGTCACAGGCAACCTGCGGTCTGCACGTGTCTGGCTTTGACTGGACAAGATGGTGGAGATGTAAAGATGCATCATTATATATACCATATTATACTTACGTCAGGTTAGTATTCGTGCTATTCAATGTCCATTCCTAATAATTATGTAGACGTTGACACAATGTCTGCAACAGTGTATTTAACCCTTAACCCTTTAACCGCCGATGCCGCATATATTCGTTTTTTTATTTTTTATTAGCACATTAAGTACCACCTTTTAAACATGTTAAAGATAAAATGTGACATCAATCAGAAATGTTTGAAAACAGTTGACCTCCATTTTGTCAAATCTGAATAATTTTCACTCACTTGAAGTTGTGGATCGCGTCATCGAGACACAACTTCATGTGGGTGAAAATTCAGATTGAATAATCTGGGGGTTAAAGGGTTAACATACTAAGCGCGAGTATAGTCGTTTTTAATCCATTTAAACCGTCCGATTAGCCGATCAAATCAGTTATTGGGGATGAAATGTGTGTTTTAACAATTTTTTGGGGTCTCAAGCTAGACAAATTCTGTGAAACGCATTGACGTCACTCGGTGAAAACAAGGTTATATAACACCCCCTCCTCCATACTTCATTCTGTGAAACGCAGTGACGTTACTCGGTGAAAACAAAGTTATATAAAAAACCTCTCCCATACTTCATTGTATTGGCCAGGTCGGTGTAAACAAAGGGGGTCGAGGTTTCACAGAATATGAATAATTTTCCCCCACTTAAAGGCGTGGGTCGCGGTAGCGAGACACAACTTCAAGTAGATGAAAATTAAAATTGTTAATGTACCGCTTTAAGGTTTAACATAGGGGTACAAATAATCTCAGTAGAGTTTTTTAATTTTTATATTTAATAATTCTAATCTCAATGTTTTATAGGTTTAACCTATAAATTGTGTTTTTTTCCTTTTTATATAGTGATATTAATCATGATAATAGCAGTAAACACTGGTTAATATCTGTATATTATCATCTATTGCACACATAAAGCTAGATTAAAAAAAGTGTATTCAATTATCAAGCTTATTGTCATCACGGGTGGAAGAGTAACAATATGCAGTGCATATTTTACAATATATTAACAGATTTTATTCAATTCTTTGTACGAATAAAACTATTTATAATTATTTACTTTCAAATCAGGTGATGGACTCACACACAGGCTCTTAATGTTGTGAACACCTTTTGTAAATTTTCAAGAGCGGTTGTCTGGCGATAAATGTGTTTACCTGGTAAGTGGTACGACAAAAGTCAGGTTGAACAATGAGCATGCGCGTTGGATCCGTGGAGATATCGATCTCTGGATTAGTGAGTCGCACATAGGTGTGCTCTGGGAGTGAATACCGTAAACCACGGAGATTTACACCGGTAGAAAAGGCAGCGAAGACGTCTGGTTATATTGGCGATTTCAATGTGTTTATATATGATTTGTGTGCATATAATAATATGGTGTTTGCTATCGCCAAGTCATTACTTTTGTGAATTTCGCCATGGCGAAATTCGCAAAAGTAATGACTTTGAGATCTACATCGTTTGTGTTGGAAATCCTCTGCTCTCTCGGCGAACACAAAAGGTTGAATCAATGCTGGCTCAATGTTGTTCCACCGTCTAGGACGCTGATCTAACGTTGGATCAATGTTTACGGGTTAGCTTTGTTAGCACTGATTGACGGTGTCGTTATTAAAGCCAGTTTGCCGCAGACCAAAGTTTTGTATTGAGGTAAACCCCGTGCATGGTGCGGCATTAGGGTGTGCGGTTACGGGGCATTCTGTGTTCTAGTTAGCCCCGTGAGCACGTGACAGGGAGGCGCGCGGATCAGCAGGCGACACATTGATTTGGGTATTTTGGCGCGCGATATCCACACCACTCATAACAGATACTAGTGTGTACTTAAAGGGGGACTCGCCGTAACGACGATGTCATGGTGACAGATGAAGAACTGTAGATTAGGGGATCATGATTGCTGTATTCTAGATAACGCTACGAGTTCACCAGACGTCTCTATATTTCAATATCTGTTTGACTTGTGATTACTATAGTCCATGCACACATAGGGTGTGCGGTATACATGGATCACGCCAAATCTGGATCCACATACCCACCACGGGATTACACATGCAAGTGACACCCTGACACTAGCACACAAACAAACACCTGGTACTGGATCCACTCTGAGTATCTATACTACATACAGGCAGACATTAATAACGATCTGGATATTGTTTCTGTTTGGATTACATAGACACACACTATGTGGATTTATTTAGCAGGAGGTACAATGCCAGGACGGGAGTGTTACAATCTGGGGACAATAACCGGCTGATTACAATGGCTACCTGATATGTTTTACCTTTATTTATTGTCGGGTTTCTTTACATGTCACACAGAGTGGATACTACAAGTCAGTTGGCTCAGTGGGAGGCATATGTAGTAATAAGTCTGGATCTATACCACATTGGGAATCTTATCATTCATTAGGAGACCTACCTCCCCCCGTCTTCACAACTGAGCTGTCAGCGACGTGTCTAGAGACAGTGAACCATAGCTATGGATACCAGGTGATACCGGATTCAAAATGAGCCTCAGCTTTATCATGCAAAGTGAGTTGGCCATCTATCAAATCTAAATCCCCTCTGTTATTTACTTGATTCTTCAATGTGTGCTGTGGTGTCTCAATACTGACTTGTCTCATGCATAATATGCAATATAACTGCACCCTTTATAATGCCCTCCACGATACTATATGAAACACAAAGTTATATACAATCCTAGTTGAACAATCCCTGTTATATCGGCTTTGATATATTTAATGAAAATGTATTCGCATACATTATAAAAAGGAACAATTTGACAAGATCATTCTTAAGATATGCCTTTCCATAATGTATTTTTTTGAAGTCATTTGAATGTTATTATGGATGTTCAATAATGAATTTAGAACTTTTCTCAATAATCTCAATAATTTAATAAATATGCATAGTCATATGCCTACAAAATAAACACGTATTGTACTATAGGCCTACAGTGTGGGTCGGTAATAAATATATTTAAAATTACTTTTGATCAATTACCGTAGTTAATCCCTATGATGCGACAATTATGACTTGCCACAGCGCTACTTGATATTATTATACACGTAGTATATCCTACTCCGGGTCAAATTGGGAAATGACTAATTTGGGTCAAATTGGACTCGTCTGCCTTGTCTCAAGTTCACACAATTCATGTGAAGCTGGTTCATAGCTTGATGATGGCGTACTCTGGGCAAAAAATTAAAACACAGAGCATAACCTGTCACCACTGATACATGGAGGTGTACCTCTCGTACCTACTTAACCACGATCTCTACAAACCACTCCATTATAAGAACACAAACAATCCAGAGTGCCTGACATCAAGCAAAAATGCTTTATTGATCCAAATATAGAATAGTTTTCAGTTCAGCTCTCAACTTTGTAGATATGCCTAACATGGTTTTCAAATCAACTTTCAAAGCATGTTTTCTTAATTCTTGATTCTATGATTTTATTAAATCATTATCTATAGGGTTCTAGTAGAATAATTATGTCAAGGAGGATACAGTTGTTAAAAAAACTATATATCAACAAAATTGCAATTAGATCGGAATCCGCTTAGAAATTTTATGAGACGCTTGAATTATAATACTACGATATTATCTCAGACACACACAAGTAGCCGCTGCGATTAACCATTATAATTGACTGGGTTTTAATAAAATATCACAACACCTGTGGAACTGCGTACCAGAGGAAACTATTAACTTAACGCTGCGCTCGTACACTATCAAGGCGATCTGTTGACATGTTACTGAAATATCTGCAACAATGAAATCCGATCTGAAACAAATCTCAGGCGAGCCCTCCAATAGGTGCATATCCTACCAAATCCTATCTTTTAGTGCTGTATACCGATTGATGCCAGTGGCAAAGTAGGAGGAAACGTATTCCCGACACATGTTGGCAGTGATTACATAAGTTGAATTACAGAATAAGATATATATTGATGTTTTGTAATTATTTCCATAACTGAAATCTAAGCGTATTCTAAAAGTATCAATTACACAGATTAGGGTAATCATATCAAGGAAGGATCTACAATCAGGAATAACAACAGAATCAATATCTATTGGACTACCCACCTAATACGAGTCGCTGAGCAAGCTTATCTTGTGCTGGTTTATTGTTTGGCAAACGTCTACGACGTTGGCCAAACAATTAACCAACATTGGTTTAAGGTATCGCACATTACTGTTTTTTTATCAGAGCCAGCGAGCTGGAATCTCAGTTGACCGAGTTATGTTTTATTGATTGTTCTAGGCACACACGAGGCATTGAGGCCCATGTGGTGAATTATTTTATTTGCTCATGTCAAACAGAAAACTAATGTCTCCCTCATCGTGTTCACGTATGCATATTATTTGTTTATACTATACTTACAATGTGATTTGAGTATTTTTTTGGTGATTGAACTAAATAATGTCATTGCACTGTCAGTGGGTGGTCATGTTATCATAGGCCAAGTGAAATCTAGGGGTGTTGCTAGTGTTTATCATGTTTATGGCATTCACTGTGCATAATTATACAGCATAATATGTAATGAGCAATATAATATTTATGCCACGTCAATTTGGATTACAATACTACTTTATAAAATGTAGTAGCAATAATTATACAGTGTGTTGAGGATGTGAATTACAACAACATAGACAGCCATGCAAATGAAATCAATATACAAGCGGTTCTATCCATTTTTTTAAATTAGGTAAGTGAGTTTTTCTTCAAAATCTAGATTGATCAAATTGGTGTCATTACTCATGATACCTGAACTAGAGATAGTATAGGGCTCACCTCTCTAGTAGCCATTCAAAAGCAGATAGCGTGCTAAACAAAAAATGTGATATAATTCACCTTTTTTAGTTAGTTAAATAACAGTTGATTTCACTCGGTACGTGACAAAAATCGTCAGTCTGATAATAAAGTGTCGTATCAGCCACTGCGTGGCAGATACGACACTTTAATATCAGACTGACGATTTTTTCTTTGTGTTTATCACACCGATGGCGAATCATCGTGAGGACAATACTGTCTATCACTGGAGCCCTATAACTAAAACAACAAACTTTCTTTATTCTTTTTCAGCATCAATTAATCTACGAAAGTGAGCGGTGATGTTTTGCTAAGCTATGGATCACAAAATATGGGCCCTGATATATGGATATTAAGCGATGTAGAAAAAAATGTATACACCAGCATATGATGCATAGCCTATATTGTATATTACAACGACTGATTACACTGAGCGTTTGCTTCGCTGATTAGATTTGTTTCTCGCTAAAAAAAACAGTGATAAAATAACGTTCCACTAATCATGCTAATATAAAATCATCATGTTGTATGGAGTGGAAATACAAATAGGCCTACAACCTAATCCTTTACCCGCCAAATTATTCAATCTGAGTTTTCACCCACTTGAAGGTGTGTCTCGCTGACGCGATCCACAACTTCAAGTGATTGAAAATTATTCAGGTTTGACAAAATGGAGGTCAACTGTTGTCAAATATTGCTGATTGCTCTCACATTTTATCTTTAACATGTTTAAAAGGTGGTACTTAATGTGCTAATAAAAAATGAAAACCCGAATATATGCGGCACCTGCGGTTAAAGGGTTAAATATATTTTTGCACCATGAAAATGTTTAGCTTCTACCATGTCTACGCATCACTAAATATACTATCCATAGATCCGTTGAAATTTATATTACATGTATTAGATACAATAATCTCAAAATAAGTCTGATGGACAGGACTCAGCCTGTCCTATACGTCGACTCATTACGATCTGTATATCCTGATCTCACCATTGCTTGCTACTTAACAAGACCATACTGTTTACATTTGGGAATAATGATCGCATGTGGGGTAGATCGAAAACCGATAATCCAAACACCAGATCAATAGAATATATAATAGTAGTGGAATACTGATGGGCCGTCGTCTTATTAGTAACTAATTTGAAGTAGGCCCTACTACGAACCACAACTTTAAGTGGATGAAAATTACTTATACTGGTATATTTCAGTCCTAAATTTTGCAATATTTCAAATACTCGTAGCCTGGTATTAACTGCTTAATAATACTCGTTGGTAAATTGAAGGAACAATGTTGGGCCGTCGTTTTGTAACCATATATATTACATATTTATATTATTTGTATTACATATCTGAAATTTTCATTCACTTGAAGTTGTGTCCCGCTACCGCAATCCACAACTTCAAATGAATGAAAATGACTTATATTTGTTAGATTTCTGTGCGAAATGTGTCAACCCTGGGTTAACATTTGTTCTGATAGATCCAATGTATGCAGCTTAAAGCAGGTTTTAAACCAAATAAGATATCACTGAGTTGAACCCATAGTTTGATATATAATTTGATATATTAGGCCGCTCCCGGCAAGAAGTGCTACAACAAAAATTATTATCTCAAAGTGAAGGGAAATTTCGTGGAATATTATTTTAGTTAACCCTTTAAGCCCTCACGATGCATTAAAGCATCATTTTACATCTTTGAAAACAGACTTAATTTTCCTACAACTAAGAGTTTTAGAACGAATATTTCAATGAAACTGGTTTACCAATACATGGCGATTGTCTTAAATTTTTAAACCACTTCAAGTCATCTTTATCCATTACAAGTCGAGAATTGCGACAGCAATTCGCGGCTTGTAATGGATGAGGATGTCAATGGTAAACTCAGGCCTGAAAGGGTTAAATGGTTGTAATTAGCGGTATTGTGCTTGTGTGGGACCCAGTCTTATTACCTGATTACTTCTGATTTGTTTCGCATTACGCAGCTCATATTACGACTAGAACAGTTCGTTGACCTTGTATTGGTTAATGTTTGGCCACCGTCTACGAAGTTGGCCTCTAAATTATGTCAGTATATAATTATAAACGTCCTTATTATCTGTCATTGTATACCACATACAATAGTGAAGTAAATTATCATATTAACCTTTATAACGCTGAAGTATTTTTGTATAAACCAGGGAGACGAAAGTTTTGTTTTAATTTGGGTCTTCTGCCATTGGAAATTTTTAATTCTGTCAGTGCGGGGAGCGTCTTTAGACGTCAGAATCTGACGTCTACAGACGCCAGATTCGCTACATGTACTTAAAAATGAATGTTATTATGTCTATATTATATGCGTTGTCATAAACAGCATAATTATTTTAATATGCTATGTTTGGAAAGTTACGGTTTTCAAAAAGTGAAATATAGTAACGTAATTTTGAGACCTATTTTACTGAGCTATACCACATTTTACTGAGCTATCTGTATAATACAGAAATACATCACACTGCAATTCTGATGTAAGTTATATATCACTAGATTATAAGTATCACCCCTTATACTAGGTATATCCGCATGTCGTCACTTAACTTAACTTAACATTTTAGCACGAAAGGGATTAAGTCAATCCACATGCACCTTATTTATTTATATTTACAATCACCTGATCACAGTGGGGGTTGTAATAAAAACATTACAATTGGTGAACTATGGAGACGACACGCATCACAACCGACAATCTCACAGCTCTTAAATGTCCACATCTGAATAATTTGTTATTTAGAGATACTGATGATTACGGTTATTTAGAGATTATGGGCCTGATACAAAAATACATTTTATTTTTATTTTAAGTGAAAAATATATTAGGGAATTTTACGACACAAACACAAATACCCTGCGAAGGTGAAATGTTAACCCGAAGTTGGATCAATGTTGGGCCATCGTCGTAGACGATGAACCAACATTGATCCCGACATTGAATACATACAGTATTTGACAATACATACCATATTTATATCATTTGCATGCTTTTAAAATTAAGTAGACCGTGTCTAATTTGTGTCAACTAATATTTTTTTTTGTAAATTTTAACGCAGGTTTATTTTGCTTACACATATGCCATGCATTATAGGTATTTAAAACATCACTTTCATACCCTGTGATACCTAGTTTTCCTGGACATCCATGAGGTGAATGTAATAGGCCACTATGGCTGTAATAGGCCACTATGAATGTAATAGGCCATAATCACCGAAACTATATTTCAGAACCAGTTACTTGTCTGATGTTGATACAATATCAGCATTTTCCACAAACGTTGTAATCGGTGTTATTATTTCCAATGAAACTCCTGATAGCTTGTTTGATATTTTGCGCATAAACTGGACCAAGGGAACCTCCTGAGGATGGTGAGTGATGAATCAGGTGGGACGTCTCTCCAGACTCAGGGCACCAAATTCAAGCCATGTTGGTCTGAGACTTCTGTCACGGCATCTTTTATAAACTAAGAGGCCAAAGGTTTTTTCCACATCTCACCCACACCACCAACTTTTTTTTAAACCTTGATATGTCTAAAACATCACATGAAATGTTAACTGCAAAAAAATGGGGATGAACTTTATATTTTGACCCATTATAGGGGTGTACCCCCAAACCTGTCTAAAATTAGGGGGTAGGGTTACATAAACGTCAGTCGTTGATGTTTTAGTTAACCAAGCTGCATTTGCGATATACCATATAACATTATATCATTAAATTCCCGTTCTTATGATATATCACATATTGCAGTGGAGTAAGTAGTTGTCTCTCCACATACGCTCAAGCATGCTTTTTCATTATAAAATAATCAAAATGAACAACAAAACAAACGATTCACATGGTGAAAGAAAAAGAGTGCTATTTATATTTATATATGTCCTATGTAGTTTTTTATGAAAACATATTGAAGCCTTATATGGAAATATTTGTATTTAGCATGGGCTGAAATCTGAAACATTTTTTTCTCGGATTTTTTGTGTATAATTTTTTATCCACTTGTTTTTACATAATTTGTGTGTGCTGAATTCGAATTTGTCGGATGACATTCACCTTCAAATTAGCAAAAAACAAAATGGCTGCCAATATGTAAAGAAACCCCCGTATTTTCTATGTTTTTTTCCAACAAGAAAGCACAATTGATGATTTCTGCAAGATTTTTATTATATATTTTTTTGGTGTCTTTAGAAAGAAATAACCTTTATTTGACTATAATTATAAGATGTCCATCGTTTTTTATACCCTTACTGTTGCTATAAATATACCGCTAAAACTGTTGACGATAGTATGATTATTTCTGTTAACTTAGTGGACCAGAAATAAAAGTTACTGACCAGTAAATTTAAATGAAAGAATCCAAAGTGGCCGCGAAATTCACCTTCATATGAACAAGAAAGAAATCATGTAAATTAAACATCTTTTTTCATTTGTGGCTCTAAATTGCTCATTTTTTTTATTTTGTTTGACTTGGGGGCCGAAAAAAACATTTCTGGTGTTCATAGTTTATTGTAAAATTCAAAATGGACGCCATTTTACATATTATTTTACTATAAAAATAGTGACGTCATTTTAAATACTAAGCAAAACAAAGCATGTTAGAATATACTGTGATGAAATACAGTTTCGAATGACTTAATCTGCCGTATTACGTATTCTATTTTTTAGTTTTCCATTAATCAAATGTTGTTTGTGCTATTATAGTTCACGTGCATAAAGACTGCTTTTATTTGTATGTTGGCAGTAACCATTTTGAACTTGAAGGTCAAACAAAGGTCATTTTGATAAAAAAACATGAGACATAAATTTATCAGCTCTAAATCATGCAGAAACCAGAAATCTTGCAATAATATGTAACAAAGATATAGAACAGATATGGTTTTGGCGGCCATTTTTTGTTTTGCCTATTTGAAGGTGAAATACACCAGTGATCGAATGTTAACCGACATATTCGAATTCAGCACACCCAAATTATGTAAAAACAGGTGCAAAAAATAATTTGCACTCAAATGTCGAGCAAAGTTCAATGTTTTATATTTCAGCCCAGGATAAATACACACATTTTCATAAAAAGGCTGCAATATTCTCTCATTTAAAAATATATATATGCCATGTACAAATCTAAATAACACTCTGTTTTGAACAAATTCAGAAACATAGATTAAATAAAGATATGAATGAATGAATGAATGAAATGAAAACTTCTATAGCGCCTAACTCCTCGGAGGGCCGAGCTCAGAGGCGCAATCCATCTTTATAAAATTATATATATTATATGGCTAATATTTATGTTTTATATGTTAACTAGCTTGTTTTTTTGTCGATTTTGATTATTTTGTAATAAAAAGAACATGTTTCAACGTTTTTGTAGAGAAAACCCTTTAATCCACTGCATAATTAGAACGGAAATTCATCTACTTTTTATATGGAATATTGCATGTGTGGATTGCTAAACAAGAATAGCAACGACAGAAATTTGCGAAACCCTACCCCCTAATTTTAGACAGGTTTAGGGGTACCCCCCTACAACGGGTCAAAATATAAAGTTCATCTCTATTTTTTGCTTTTAACATCTCATTTCATGTTTTAGACATATCAAGGTTTAAAAAAAAATTGGTGTGGGTGAGATGTGTGGGGGGGGGGGGGGGGTACGGTGGGTGGTTGTAGCCCATGCCCTAATGGCTGTTATAATTAATATATATTAATATATTTATGGGTGAGCAGGGACGAAACATTTTGTTTATTTAACCCCTACAGCGCAGTGATCGACTTTAGCCGTCAGAATCTGACGTCTACAGACGTCAGATTTTGACGCCTAATGTCGATCCCCGCGCTGTAAGAGTTAAACAAACAAGTTTCGTCCCTGCTCACTCATAAATATTCAGTATTGTGGGGAGCCTCCGTGACAGAGAAGTAATGTGCACGGCTCGCACGATTCCTGCAGTGAAGAATAGTGTCATCTCACTAATATCACTATCCTCAGTTTTTGAAATGTTGACCTTTTATTGTGACAGGTCACATTTCATTAAAATTGCAAACCGGAAACCTGGTGACACATATATTATATGTCTACATCAAGCAAACCAAGCACCAGAACCAAATCCAGGTTTAACCCTTGTGATGCTGGAGCCGTATATATATATATACGATTTCTAGCATATTTTAGGCCAAATGAAATATCACTCAAACTGATCAATTCTGTGAAACTCAATGACCTCGACCTCCTTTGTTTTTACCGAGCTTGCTCATACAATGAAGTATGGCGGAGGGTTCTTATATAACCTTGTTTTCACCGAGTGACGTCACTGCGTATCACAGAATAAAGTATGGGGGAGGGGTGTTATCTAACCTTGTTTTCACCGAGTGACGTCACTGCGAATAATAATCTGTGGTGATGATCAGTAAATCAAATAATGCAATTGAGGAGGTGCCTATTTTTCATAAATATAACTATTTTTCTTCATTTGAAGCGGGAAATTGCGTTAGCAATTCCAGATTCAAATGGAGGAAATAGAAATAAACTTTTCAGGAGCAGAAGGGCCAATACAAATGCAAAAGGTGTTATAGGAAGAGCAATATGTTTTTGAGTGAGTGAGCAGCTTTAGATTTAAAATCAAACCCATTCGAATCGGCATGATCAGTGAAGGTTACGACTTTAGTTATGGCAAAGAGCTCCTGGGTACATTACATGTTAGTTATATAGTCATCGGATTGCCCAACTCGTTGACAGTGGCCAACCTCTTAAGCTGACATACACAAGGCCGTCACAGGTGACTACTGTTACCTTTTGACGGCTAGAGTATCAGGTCTACGACAGATAAAATGAGAAAAAGACGATATTACTATTTTTAAATATCGCTTTAGACAACATTAAAACATGTACTATTTTTTGTTCCATTCTTTCTTACCACTTTTTTAAAGCTAGTCGTACGATTACTGTATGTGTGATATTGTCACACCACGGGGCAGCAGTAAACATGGTAAAGTGTCAGTGATGTAAACAGAATACTCTCGAAAATCTCTCTAAGAGGCCAGCGGTACATCATCAAAGAGCCAATTACATGCAATATACTGTCTCTATATTTTATACGTGCAGTATCGTCACATAATTATATTGTTTTCCATTAAAGACGCCACGCTTTACCAATGTTTGTTTAATATTGGTCTACAGCATTGGGTCAAAGTATCATGCTGGGAACGAGGTAGCTTACATGGCTAATATGATTTCCATGGTGATACTGTGTGATAGTCTAAGGACGTGTTATAAAGCACGGATAACAGGCGTGATCTGATAATGAGCATATACCTATAATTATAATAATAGCAGTGCAGTAACAATAATAACACATATAGGAAGTTTTTTTCTTTTATACAAGTAACACCGCATTTGCCAGTGGTACATGTTAAAAGCAATAGGCCTACATTGTTTGGTCATATACAGAAGTTATAATTGGCTCTAATTTCTTGTAAAACCAAGAATAGAACCAAACCTACCAGTATAGAATGCCATGTATATTATACGTGTCATCGGAGATCATTCTATTGTCCATAATAGATACAAAAACTTCTTTCAGCTTAAGAGAGTACACCTGTATCAATGATACATGAAGAATCATGTAGCTTGTCTATTGTTGAAGTGGCCCGTCTTTTTCAATAAATTATTATTATAATAATTGTAATTAACATAATCTCACTTTTCACAATATATTTTGGATTAGCAAGAACTATATATCTGTACAACTCGAACCCATGCAGACTAGTCGCTACGATTTGTCTTTAACCCTTTATACGTTAGAATCTGACGTCTGCAGACGTCAGATTCTGACGTATAAAGACGTTCCCCGCACTGAAATAATTAAAATATTTCTAATGGTCGTAGACCCATAACATAGGTATTCAAATGAACCAGAAATAGCTAACTAAGACATTTATAATGATTTAAAATTGAAATAAAAACGTTTAGTCTCCATGGCTTAACCCTTACAGCGCGGGGATCGACTTTAGTCGACAGAATCTGACGTCTGTAGACGTCAGATTCTGACGTCTAAAATCGATCCCCGCGCTATAAGAGTAAAAATATTGCTAATGGCTTTATACCCATAACATAAGTATTCAAATGAATCAGAAAGAGCTAACTAAGACACCTATGATGATTTCAAGGTGAGAACCCCTTTTTTTTAAAAAAAATTCAGCGCTTTAAGGGTTAAACAAAAATAATTCAGCGTTGTAAGGGTCAAGTTTAATATTGCACACTATTTTATTTGATTGAGCGTATGACCCTGTCACACAGCCTCATTCATGATAGCGCTCCTCCTACGACCTAAGTTACCACACTGCCGAACAAATTCATGTTATTTTAGGTTACACTAAACAGGCTATATTAAAATAAAAAATAGCGCATAATTATATGTCATAGCCCATCATATCAAGATATCTCAATGTCATACACTTCAGTCAGTAACTACATATGACGTAGGCCTATTTCTTCATTAAAAGCTTGAGAGGATGCATCAAACATTTCTAATTAAAACAAATAATACTAAAACACATTTTCTTGCATCGCGCTCACAATCTCCTTTGGGTGGCCATCTTGGAAAATGTCCTCTCCGGCCTCGGTGAACCAACACAAAGATGAGAAGAATTTCCCAAGCACGCAAGTCATATGTTAAAAAAACATAATTTTAACCCCCCCCCCCCCCTAAAGTATCCCCCCCAAACATAGACGAACTACTTAAATATTAATATAAATATATTAGAAGCTGCTTTTAAGAATTATATGAAATTCTATGAATAATTTGATGAAAACTACCGCATCAAATGTGAATGCATTCTGACCAACGGTATCGTGTTCTAAACATATAGAGAGACACATAAGTCATACATGTATCTATGAAAAAAAAGAAAAGCAATTAGATAGAGCTAAATTGATTCGTGTATGTCTGCGGTGGTGCCGAGGCCAGCGGTAGAATGATAAACACTATATAAGTAAGCTATCCTGATAGTAGAGTAGACACCTCATTTGTCATTCTATAACAAATGATTAGTTAAGAGCGCAAGTAAGATTTCCAACAATGGCGGCCAAAGTCGACAAAATAAAAAAATGCTCAAGGGTGAATTTCAAGATTCAGCTAAATATGGTGGCCTGGTAACCCGACTACAATGGACTACTGGTTGCACACATGGTTAATGTATTAGTTGGATGCGACTTTTTTAAGACAAATGAAATGTTACGTAAAGTGAGAAATGTTTGTTGTCTTTCTATATTTCTGTGCATATACTAACCCCCAGCAAACACAAAACATTTGTATAACATTTGTAAAACGTCGTCCCAACGTCTTCAACGTTGGGCCAACATTGTACTAATTTTGTACAAATGTTTTGTTTACTGGGCCGTCACTATCAGATGAATAGAAGTGATAAAGCTGTTGCTCAACAGAACGGGTCTGCGATCGATTGATTCCGCATCAACCAAAGGGTGGACATGTATACTTTAATGAGATTATCTACCTATTACTGACCATTTATGAGTATACTGAATGGATTCTGATAATTCCATATTTTATTCAACGAGTTTTTGTACATTTATTGCACCTCTCATACAATATGTTTGTCGTTTGTAATGATGTGTCCACGCGAAACACTGTGAAGCATGATTGTAATGATGTGTCCACGCGAAACACGATGAAGCATGCTATCTTGGCTAAGTGAATCAATTAACACGTTTGAAATAACAAAGTGAATCTCCCCCATTTAACCTATGATTGAATATGTTTGTGACATTGGAAGGCTATTTGAACACAGTTTCCGCCATTAAACATTACAATAAACATGAAAAAAGAAAAATAGAATATGCTCTTCTTTCGATAGACTACTTGGTGAATAATATATGCGATATATGTTTAGCGATGGATTGCTTCTTTCTTTGTATTCGTTCTACAACCCAGTAAACACAAAACGTATGTATAACATTTATACAATGTCAGCCCAACGTCTTCGAAATTGGTCCAACATTGTATAAATGTTGTATTTATGTTTTGTGTTAAGTGGCAGCGGATACAAAGGTAAATGAAGTTTACTTTTCGGGTTCCAAAAGTAAAATCGGACTCCAAGTCGTATGCGATGACCGGGTTAGATTAGCTACATTATGCTTACGAATAGACTTTACAACACAGATGGGAGTAGGGTGAAGGCTATTAAAGTGTCTTCTTGTTGTATATTATGTACACAGGTATGAAGTATTGTGATCTGTTAGATCTAAGGTCAGGAGACCATCGTCTACAGGGCACTCCTATGATAAGCCGAGTAATAGACCAGGTTGTTACCTTCTTTTCACTGACATATCACTTGTATGTGAACTCCTTCAGAGTAATGTTGGCACCGCACAAGTGGGGCATATCGTGGCTTAGAAGCGTTCAGTATGTCTGTGTGCGAAGGTTAATATGTCCAACAATAGTACCTACAGCCCCCAGTTTAAATCAAATTGCTGCTAAATTAAAAATATCGGGAACTAAATCAATGAATCTTAGGATTGAGATGATCTTAACCCTATAAACGCTGAAATATTTGTGCATACACTATGGTGAAGAAATGATTTTTTCTAATTTGAAATCCTCATGAAAGTCTTAGTTAGCTCTTTCCGCTTCATTTGAATACCTATAGTAAATGTTATGTGTCTACGGCCATTATATTTTTTTAATTATTTCAGTGCGGGGATGGACTTTAGAAGTCATGGTTTAACTTGCTCACATTTTCATTGTACTAACTGTTAAGGTCATCCCAACTTTGCTAATGGAAACGAGAAAAAGTTAAGCTAATATCGTTCTTATATTTTTTAGTGGGTTTTGAGCTAATATTTTCCTTTCCTTTTCCACAGCTAGCTAATACACATAAACAAACAAAATGGTGACAAAATGGCCAATCTGATTCTCCGTGAAATACATATGGATCGAGCTCGAGCACAACTTTAACTTTCATATTGCCGAGACCTTGAAATCACGTGTGCCTAATAATATCAAAGAATGTGAAGAGGATGGTGTCTTCTTAGTAATCTCCAGAGCACAGTCTACAGTCTGACTGAAGAAAGTCTATTTGAACATTACAACTGTCTCGTGATATTATTTATAAACGGATCACGATCTCCGTCTTCAAGATGATTCCATTCTTCATGTACGTTGTTACTATGTGCGAGCTCTGTGGTATTTTAACCCTTATCCTGCTGATCCCGACTATTGTCTTTATTAATCTGTTTTATTAGTCGACCAAATCACTGTTATTGGGAATGAAATGTATGTCTAAACATCAAGATTTGCAAATATTTGTGCTCAAATCAAACAAATATGAGTAATTTTCAGCCTCTTGAAGTTGTCGGTCGCGGTAGCGAGACACAACTTCAAGTGGCTGAAAATTTAAATAAATTTACTCAGTGGGATACGAGTTAACACGACATATTTGGCCATGTACCTGTGAAAACGGCATTACATAATGACCAGCATTGGTTCATATAAGGGACAATGTCTGAGGGGTTGGTCCTTATTTGAACCAGCGTTGAGGCAATGTCTCGCTTTTGTCTGGAAGTATCATGGTCCGCAGGGGTTTCTCAGATACAGTACTGATTTCACAAAATGGGACAGATTTTTCATCGGTGGCTGGCCTGCGTTAACGCTGGCCAGCCCGTCATTAGCCCGGGCGCAAGCCCGGCGAGACAGGCGCAGAATTGGTTGCGCCCAGCGCATGAAATGGGCTCGAGCCCCCACACGGCTCGGGCCAGGAAAATATACCCGCCCAAATCCTACTTGGGTTTGCACCCAGTATACTGTGTGGCGGCTAACATGGATGCTGTGAACCAATTGTCATCTCGCCGGGCTGGCCAGGCTCGCTCTGGGCAAGACAGGGCGCGCTCAGCTTGACCACATTAAGCATCATCTGAACAGCTCTGAGTTGATCTAAACGTGCAATAATTGAGTGTCCGTACGTGTATACATGTAGACCTGTTGCAGTCCTCATTTATTTCTGCTTAGGAATTTTGCATTTAGCCTTTAGCATTTAGACATTATCTTTAGTATCAGACAAGCAGTTCAGTGTATAAATTCAGAAAATGGGTGGTTTTATGAAGCTACGGTCACTGGAATAGGCCTAACTGAAGATGAAAAAACAGGCACCTGGAAAGACAGGCTCACCCGGCGCACCGGTCGAGCTTGAAACTGGACCCAGACGAGAAGCGCGCCTGACTAACACATACAGGCGTTGACTCAATTCGCCGAGGCTCTAGATTGGCTTGAGCCCCGGCGATATGAGCGCGGCTCCAGTTATATGAACTTATACCAAAACGCACATTGCGGCCCGGCTAAAGGATTTTATAACTTTGGGCGCATACATGCCAGCCCCAAATGGGGTGGGGAGAGAACATGGGGCTAGCCCAGGGCTAGCCTGCGTTAGCCGGGGCTAGCCCCACTGAAAAAGCTTGTCCCATTTTGCTAAATCAGTACTGTATGTTTTATTTTCTATTGACTAAAATATTTGACATTACCCTGTTAATGGCTGACGGAGTGTCGAGTCCCATTACGTAACTGGTTTATTGTCCACTCATACCCTTTCATAACATTAATAGTGTTCTTAGCTGAACGATAAATCACCAAATATCAATTTATGAAGATGAACAAGGGCTGACAGACTACAAAGTGTGTTTACATACCTTACTGTCTGTTTGTTCAGATGTGTGAATGAAAAACACATTTATTTTCGTTTTGTAAACATGCGTTTTCTGATCTGAAGTAAAACATAGTATAAAAAACAGGGAAGTGTTTGTCAACCTTCAAGTAAATCCTCTGCTCAGTTTATCAGATAGAGTGATTAAAGATATCTATTGTTTATGTCATTTTTTTCGTAATTTGAAGATCGACATTGCGTTAACTGGTTACCGATGTCAGCTTTAAATCAATAAGTATATTCATTGACAATACAGCAGACCAAAAGTTTAGTAAAAGTTAAAATGTCGTCTTTAAACCCGTTTGAAAAAGGAAATTGCGTCACTCAAGCTTCAATTTGATGAAAAATATAATATTGTGAAAATAAATGTTTAGGACATTTTTATGACTATCACTCGTAGAGACATACTGTCAACATAATTGTTGAATAAATTTGTCTATGATAACAGTACTTGTTGTCTTTTGAACCCGTTTGCTGTCGGAAAGTATGGCAGCAATTTCAGCTTTATTATTCAATAATTACCACTAACGGTATACAGGTATAACATTCATTTTTTTCAACATACACTGTGGGCATATATTGTTGTCTTATACTTGTCTGTAAACTTTTGCACACTACCAAACATTATTTGAATTTTTTTTTAAGCTTATCTATGGAAGCTCATCAGTTAATAAATTAACTAATTTTATAATATATATTGCGGGTGCCTCGCAACCAGGCTCAAATACGTACACAGTATCCGCGTATCTAATTGAAGTGGCAATATCATACTAAGTGACAGTGTCAGTAACCTAGTTGTATTGTTATAAATTATGCCTCATAACGAGCTATGTAGTGATAAGAGCCTGCTAGGTATATCCTAATCAGATAAAGGATATTTATATTATTACCGTGATTTATCAGATGTGTCCACCGAGCACATTATTACGCCATCAATTATAAACATTATAGATACTGGGAGTGCACGGTTGTCACGGTTATTTGTGGCTATGTGGTGATCAATGTAGACAAGGTGGCGATCCTGATAATTTCAGTCGTCAAATTTTAGATATAAGCGCAACATCATGACTGTACATACTATTTTATTATTCAATATTTGAAAACACTATGCTTTTCCGTGTTTTCAGTCATCAATTATACGAGAGAAGGCACGTTTGTGGATGAATTATATTTTGAGTACACGTTTTATATGTAATTCCTTTTTTCATGGTTATGTACAGCAGATTACAAATAATTATGATTTCACTTCTCTGCATTTTAACCCTGAAAACTCTATAGTCGTTCTTAATTTGTTTGGTTTGACAATAAAATCACTGACATCTTTTGAAGGTTAACAGCTGATCCAATATAGTCTCAATATAGTCTCACTTCAAATAAATATATTGCTTCTATAGAATTACTACTATCATTACTATAATTAATTTATGTTTGTGTGTTGCAGAGTACCGCATTCTCGGTAAGAAGGGCGAAGGTACCTTCTCCGAGGTGCTGAAGGTACAGAACATCAAAGAAGGCACGTACTGGGCGTGTAAAAAGATGAAGCAGCAATATGAGGGGTAAGTTATTGCACAGTGAACATATACATGCAAGCTTAGGTTTTAATGTACGAGGTGTCACAGGTTTATGATTGGTCAAAATTGTTCTCTTTACTAATAACAGACATCGCGGAAATACACTATGTATGTGTTGATAAGCATATATCATGTATATTCATGGTATTAACAAAATGTTCCAACTATCAGGTGATGAACATGTATTTGGACTAGCTTTACTTTTCCTTATAGGCGAGTAAAAACACCTTAAAATACATCGCGAAAGGTAGTAAAATAGTGTTACTTCTATACTGACCACCCAGGTGGTTAGCTACTAGCGTGACCATACAGAGCACATCTTCATGGCTTTATTTTATGCTTCACCAAACCTTCAAGTGGTCATGGCTAACACAGAATACCTAAATATTAGTTTGTTGACACTTCAGCTTTGCATCGGGCAGAGACCCCCGACAACACAAAGTCTGCCCAGTCTTAAAATTCCTGGTGAAAATGTATATAGTCACCTTGGATATAAAGGATTGTAAGTGTCACTCTAATGAGTGTCACATATGACACTTTAGCTGCTAGGGAAGGATTCCTATGTGTTTTGTTTTTCATCTCAAATTACAACATTTTTTCAACTTTTTGAAACTGAAAATGTGTAAGCATTTTATAGCTTCAAAAGGATTAAAAATTGTGTTATCTGTTGCCTAACCAAGGGTGTGTATATTTAGAACATTCTTACAGCCTAAGCGATATAGGTTGTATATATATACTGCCTTGGTAACGCAATGAATAACCCTTTAGTCCTAAGGTATCTAATCTAATTTTCGGCCGCGATCCTCAACTTTTTTTTGCTTTGTCAAATCGCAAGTAGTTTTTTTAAACTTTGCTGATGGAAGACACGTCCATTTTCTACGAGTATGACATTTTGAGTGCTGGCAAAAATTGTTAAATCGATTATGTTTGAGTTTGGCTGACATGAACAGACGCCCAATTAAAGCTGATTTATTAGAAAACACTTCAGCTGCCAAGTGCTGTACGTCAGAGGAAAACAATGTCTTTAGAATATAATTGAATAATATGCGAAGTGGAGTTATCGACACCCACCTGGGCCTAATGACGAACGTTATTTCACATCATTTCCATATAACACTTGGTGTCAATTTGCTAATTTACAGTCCTCGTTTAGCTGTGATGAGTACGGCACTTAAAACGCAAAATTATAAAATGTAATGTTTTACCCACTTGAAGTTGTGTCTCGCTACCGCGATCCACAACTTCAAGTGGGTAAAAAATAATTGTAATTATTTGTACAATTTGAATCCAAACATATTTCAATCTAAAATATTTAATGTTAATTCCTCCTTAAAATGTCCTCGTTTTAAGGTAAAATAAAGATGATAGAAACGACAGTAGACGACATTACCACTTTAAGGGTTGACAGGATTTGAGTTTTTCAACCATTCAAAGTGGAGAATAAACTATGTACAACTACAACCCATATCTGATGACATATGCATACTAAATGCAAAAATAATGAGTGAAAAGTGTAGAAACAACTAAAATACGTCTAAATATCCAACAAGTTATGAACAGATGTGATATGAATTCGAGATATGGATGCCCTAGTAGCTTAGGGGTTAGGGACCACTGTTATTTCTATCCGTTTAGTGAAGTAGCCTGCTGAATATGCGTCCAGCTGATCCCTGTATAATGATCCATACAAAGCGCCTTACAATAGGCCTACAGTGAAAGGATCCCGACTGGCCATCTGACATATACATTATCATGATTATACACCTCGTATTAGTAATTCTATATCATTTTAAAGCGACACAACCGGGCTCAAGTCATGAAAAAATTAGCAATTTTATTTTGGCCTCTTAATATGACCATATGATGTCAACATTTCCATGAACTAGAACTGCAATTTTTTCTTAATTTTTGTGTTGCGCATTTACCAGTTAAGCGAGATATAGAGACGAAATTCCCGATTTCTTATTGTGGACATGCATGTCCAAAAAAAAAATACGGGAATTTCGTCTCTATATCTCGCTTAACTGGAAAATGAGCAGCACAAAAATTAGGTCTATGAACATGTTTACATCAAATGGTCATATTAAGAAGCCAAAATAAAATTACCGATTTTTTTATTGTTATTTTAGCCTGATTGTGTCGCTTTAAATACATTTGAAGCTAACTTCTTATTTCTTTCGAATTATCTAAGGTTTTTATTTAAAGAAAGATTGGTTTTAAGTTATCCTTATCGACCTCTCCAGAAGCATATTTCAATTGTATGAAATCTATTTCAATTTTTTTTTTCTTAGCGGTGCAGTTTACTGCAAAATTTGGGGCAAACGGTATACAAAAAATATTGGTGTAGCGGTTTTTGGAATGGATAATATGTATTTTTCTTACTTTTCGCTATTATAAATTTACTGTCAGACCTGTGTAACCTTCCAAGCATCTATATAGTGTGTAATGGTGTTGCAATTGGAGATTTTTTTAACACAGCAACATTTAATTGATTTTTCAAAATTACAAAAAAACTTAGAAAAATATATTGATTAGACCCCTATGTAATAAAGCAGTACTTCAACAGATATATCTCATCAAGACGTAACGTGAGAGTCAGCCGTTCATAATCATGATAATGTTGGCGTGTTAGGCCCGATACTCAATTTGCGACTTTGCCGGATTTTTAAATATGCAAATTAAGATATTTTACGCGTCAAAATCGTTCAACGAGTTCATACATGATTTTGGAAATAAAAAGATACATATGTATGAAATGTGGTGCTTTATTTACAATGTGAACACCTGATCTGACAGTGATTGAAATCAGATAATGAAACAATGAAACATTAATCAATCAGTTAAAATCGTGACATAAAATATACTAGCAAGATTGCTTGCAAGATTATCAGACCCTCTACTTGTATGTCAATAATGATTATATCCCTTGAAGGCATATGTAATTACCTGTTTGCCTGCACGTCTCACAGGTACATGTATACATGTACAATCGATTTTGTTATATATTATTATACCAAATCTAAATTGTACTAAGGCCCAGAGGATTTTCAGTTGCCTGAGTCACGCTACATGTCGTAGCTAAATGTACGTGTAGTATTATGGTAATGAATTGAAAAAAATCTTCCTGTAAATAATAGATCACCGTCTTAGCCCTTTAACCGCCGGCGCCCCATATATTCGGGTTCTCATTTTTTATTAGCACATTAAGTACCACCTTTTAAACATGGTAATGATAAATTGTGACATCAATCAGCAATATTTGAAAACAGTTGACCTCCATATTGTCAAATCTGAATAATTTTCACGCACTTGAAGTTGTGGATCGCGTCAGCGAGACACAACTTCAAGTGGGTGAAAATTCAGATTGAATAATTTGGCGGTTAAAAGAGTTAATTAACGCCACCATATAATCCTACTCTATTTATAATCATACACTAGATCATAGAAGACTACGTGACATTTTTATCACATCTATGTCTCCTTCTTTATGAATAGACGCATCACCCCATGAAAAATGATTAACTAACATAAAACTAAAAAGAGATAATTATGTTGGTATGGTGTTAATAACTGGATTTAAAAAAAATAAAAAAATCAGAGAAAAACTCGGAAGTGGGTGGGTGGGTCAAGCCCCAACTCGCATTCTTTTTTTTTGAAATTTTGTGTTTTTTGTGTGTTTCTTTGTGTTTTTTTGTACAGGTTTCCAAAAAAAACCCAAAAATGGATAGGGGGTGGGTTGGTGGGTAGTCTGACCAATCCGAGTTTTTCTCGGATTTTTGGATTTTTTAACTTGACAAAACCCCTCACGCCTTAAAAATGTATATATATCATAAATATTGCGGCCTCACAAACGGACAACGTGCAGCTCACGAATGACACATAATCCTGATAATTATAGCGGTCTGTTCTATAAACGACTCCAGATTGTGTTTCAGAATACAAGGGGCACATAGCATAGAACATACAATTGAATGACATATCTGCACCGCGCCAAATATCATGCTGATCCTTGTCAAATCATATTCAGCTTTCAAGATTTCCATTCGGTTTGATTCTATAAGGATAATAACATATATTATTAGAATTATGACAATGTAGATTAACATTTTACTGCAGACGTTACGAAATAATCACGCGATTAAATCACTGTCATCATGGTTATTTAGAACTAAATGTGTGTTCAAACATTCAATATCAATATTGTATACCCACTTTGTCGCGGTACACAAGTTTAAGTGGGTGCAAATTTAAATAAATTAACGCGGGTATTAACGCGCATACTAATTAAAATTGTACACCAGATTTAAATTTTTCATGAAAACTTTCAAATAATACAAAATGCAATAATTCTGTTGACGTCTGCTCTGCTCAACTCTGGCTACATGGCTACGACGTAGCCAGAGTTGAGCTGAGAAGACGTCAACAATGTTACAAATCATTATTACTCACTAAACATAGCAACTGTATGAGTAAGTAAAGAGCTAAAATCACCCTTATAAAATGCACAATTTCAATAGATTTTCAATAGTATAATTATTCTTCGCATCATAATCTATATGTGACATGTTTGTTTTGTACAGGCTGGAGCAGGTAAACAACCTACGTGAGATTCAGGCCATGAGACGACTCAGCAATCACCCTAATGTGCTGGAGCTCACTGAAGTATTATTGTAAGTAGAAGCACTAAGAATCACGAAGCATTGGGCCAATGTTGGTTTACAACTTCATGCTATTATATAGTGTTAGCCTAGAAGTCAATAGTTATGTTTTCTTATGTTATTATTATGTGGTATGCTTCTATATCGTAATATTACATGTTTTTTTTTGCGTTTTAGATGCATCACAAAAGCTGTAAGATCTAAATAGAATAATTTAAAGCCCATAATATACATTACATGCTTTGATATATATCAAAATAATTATTAGCTATATTATAATGTGTAAAAATAGCTTTGATATAATTATATCAAAATAATTCTAAACTCTATTTTTAAAATCTTGAGCTGTGCGTCATACTAAAAATGGGGGACGAATTTTACATTATGCCTATAACTACTGCTATGTTACCGTGCGTGTATCGCTTCAAAATACAATGTACTTTAATTTTTCCCAGTATATCATGTATATGGTAGTAATTGAAAAACAATTTAAAATATATCAGTATGTATAATTATGTAATCAGTGTAATTAAGAGGTTTAAAAATCGTCATTTGTACCTTTGCTAATAATAAAAGTGCATCACTATGATTAGTATGTTATAAGAAACCTGGGCATTATATGCTGTATCTCCAATAATATCCGATGATGGCATGGCCAATCTGATTATAATATGATCTTATTCATCTTTACATCCGCCTCAAGCTAACCGTGCCTACATCAATATATTCAGAGAGAAAAACTAATTAAATGATGTCTCCACCTGTGGATATAACACGTAACGTGCTGAAGCTAATAATAGTAATAATCTACTAATGACGTGTAGTGCGTCAACCAACAAATCAACCACATTATAACAGGCTTGTTGTCAGGTAGATACCCAGCAACAGATGGTCAGCCAATGTTTGCTTAATGCTGGCCCAGCGTCGCAGACGTTGGGCCAACATTAAGCAAGCATTGGCTCAACACCTCGTGTTTGATGGGATACGGTTTCAACGACAATACTGCACAAATGCTGGGATAACGTTTGTCATTATCGCAGCACAGGTACGTTGTCTTGTAATTTCCGGATGCAAAGCCAATGCTGGTTCACTGTTGGCCCAGCGGTTACTATTTTCAGACATTGTCAAGGCTTTGTAGTTCTTCACAATGTTCAGATATTATGTAAAAAGATCAGGCTTGCAATATATGAATAGGAGGCTATTGTCGTCCCCATGAAGTCTGTCTGTCTCTCCGCGTTCTCTTGTAAGCTCTCAGTCGAGCTGGCAGGGATCAGATTTGAAATGGCCGCAGCGCGGACACAAACGGATTTTCCTTGTAATCGCGATAGAGTCGCGGATTTCTATTATAATCTTCTGAAACTTGACACACATTCTCACACTACAATCTCACCGGAGGAGTAACGGAGAGATTCAACATGGCCACCATCCGGAATTTTTTATATTCCCTACTACGTGTGATAGAGTTTGTGGTTTCTTTTACATTTTTTATTAAATAAACGAATTATTTGTAGGGTTAGAAGGCCTACTCTCGTCTCCGATGGTTTAATTTGTCTAAGTGTTATTACAGAAATGTAGATGACATTATATAAATATATGCTTTTAACATAATTATGTAGCTACACAGATAACAGTAGCTTATTATCAATAAAGTCAGGTAAAATAGGAGGGGAGGGGGGGGGGGGTATAAAGGTGTCAGGGACTCGATAACTTCAAAGGCTGTAAGCATCTTAATAGATGTATAAGGAAATTCAGGATCTGTGACAGCTCATAATTCGAATGAGAAGTCTCTTGATGGCGTTGTATCGGTCACATCAATATAAAAATATTATTTGTAAATACTCACCTGTTACGAGGGGGGGGGGGAGGTATAAAATGTGAGGGGCTCGATAACTTCAAAGGCAGTAAGTATCTTAATAGATATAAATGAATTATGGATCTGTGACAGCTCACCATTCGGATGGGAGTGCGTGTATCGGTCTGTGTATCGGTCTGTAAAAATATGTATTTGTCCGCAGACCCATAACATAGGTATTCAAATAAAGCGGAAAAAGCTAACTAAGACATTTATGACGATTTTGAATTGAAAATAACCCTTTGATTTATGCAGAAAATTACGCGCTGTAAGTTGGCTGCATACACACCTAGTTCAGTAAATAATAACATAGTAATAATATCTGGCAGAACACACAAACCAAATCAACAAGCGCTGACGTCCGCATTCGATTCAACTCTCTCCAAAGTCAATGGCAAACACGAGGCGTTGAACCAATGTTGATTTAATGCTGGGCCAGCGTCGTAGACGGTGGCCCAGCATTAAATCAACATTGGTGTAACGTCTTTGGCGGATAACGTGACACTATCGACAGGTTTGATATTTGGTGGCGTCACTTCCGGTCACTGACACTGCCATCGTTGTCTTCCTCGTGTTTATTGAATATTGCTAATATCACCATTCAATTGTTTCTATACCCATTGTTTGCTCAATGCTGCATCAACGTCAATAACGTATGTTCAACGCTCAGTTGGTATTGGCACAACGTCTACCGCTGATATGTAGTTATTTCTGCAACCAGAGCCTCTATTTTGCCATTGGCTACAATCAAAGAACATGTACATGAATACAATCCTGCAATTCAAAATCATACATCTGTAGGTCTGTCTGCCTAATTGAAATGTAAACAGCTACTGCTGTTTGACCTTTGCAAAGGCAAACAACAGTATCTGCTTAATTGAAAAGTAAACAGGTACTGATGTATGTGTCCTTGTACTACACAATGTGGCCTTGGTTTTGCTTCCTAACACAATGTACTTAGGATATTCTGTATTATTCTGCTTATAAGCTTTCACAGTGAACATTTCATAGTAAACAGGTAAATGCAAAATGTTGCTGACATGTTAAATGAACAGTGCATGTGGGCTTAGATATTAACCCAACGCAACATGATTGCTGTAATGGACGCAGCACTACACCGACAAATTAGGTTTACAAAAATATAAAAGTGTTTGTGGAACCTTACCACAGGCAAACATACCAGCTTACAATTAATGCAATAAATCATCAAGTCGTACACTTAAGATGATAAACTCAGCCGAGTAAAAACCCTATCTCGATTTTAAAATCTATTTTTTTGTATCATGGACAGAAGCGGTACAAAGACCTTGTTTGTGATTAACTTGGAAGAGAGTTTAAATCACACTTGACAAACGGGGACCTCGTAACTAGAATGCTGGTAACAATTTTTGTTCCAACACAGCTATGAAGTGGCGACGACAAGTGAGTGACTCAATCGATGATACTGAATGAATGCTATTATCAAAAAAAAATGAAAAAAATCGCAAAGTTATATAACTTTTCAATCAATAATAAAAAACGTTGGACATTCTCCTGTTTTAAGCCCGACGCTTTCATGATGACGTTTTCATGGTTCACGCAGTTGAAATTTGGATCAAATATCCGTGTAGTTTTCTTGTTACATTTTAAGCTGGTAATAGGATTACGTATTTTCTCCCACATGTCGAGGTTAACTAGAATAGATCAGTTAGCTGACACCATCTATCACCAGGACTAGCAGTTAGCAGTAAATCTACTCTCAGGTCATAAGTACCGCTAATCTCTGTCACCCAGTGCTCTAGGTCTGTTCTGTGGCACACTTTAATCATTTGAGGCGCCAATATAATATATAATTTTTATTTGTTATTGACCTTTGATGTTATCAAGTTCTCACTTTATTAGTGTATGTCCGGCCATCAACCAAAAATGTAGTTTTTGAGCTGTATCTCAGAAACTATATACTGAACTGTGATGCAACCACATAACACACATGTAATTAATGTGATTCCTTGATGGTATATAACCTAAATAACCTACGTGATATATCAGACTTCTAGATCATACTGAGATGACTGCGACCAAATAACCTTCATGACATACTCATGGCTTGTAGATATAACTGAGATGAATGCAACCAAATAACCTACATGATATATCAACTATGAGACTATATGGTTCTTAGATAGCAGTGAGATGAAAAGAACCCAAATAACCCACATGATATATCTGGCTTCCAGATAGTACTGAGCTGACCAGCCAAATAACCTGCGTGGTATATCTATTTGAACTCCTGTTCCCACAGAGAACGGGGGCTCTGAGAGAGCCGTTCTGTGTGACATACCAAAAACAGTGAGCTCTCTATCTACCACTGCATGAGACGGAAAGCACGGTTGACGGTTGACGGATATCAGCTGAGCTCCTGTTCCCACAGTACACACTCAGGGCTCTGAAAGGAGCCGTTTTGTGTGACATAACAAAGCAGTGAGCTCTATATCATAACACTGCAGGAGGCGGAGTCTGGTCTTAAGCAATGAGCTCTTTATCATTACATTGCTAGCTTGGGTGATGGCACGGCGGACGCGGATGGTTGGCTAACGATGACGGTTCATGATGGTGGTTTCAAACACACTGCTCAGAAAGCAGAGCACATTTCAAAAGGGTCAGTCTTTGCCCTTTCCTCTGGTGGCTGGTCGCTCAAGCGGCTGTTTCTGTATGGTTCAGCAGCCCTGGTTCCTTGTCTCCCGGACTGACGCTGCCAATGCTTTGTACAATCACCTACCTCATCAGGTGAAAAGAGAGAAGCACTATCAGGTTTATACCAGAACTAGTGCATAATCTCGCGTCAGCCCTCGCACTGCGTGCTCCTCTATAACCCAAATAACCCAATGATATATCTGGCTTCCAGATAGTACTGAGCTGACCAACCAAGCCGATGTGTCATAGGATCACTACCCAGCAAAGACAAGACGTTGAGTCAATGCTGGCCTAATGTTGGTCCAGCGTCGTAGACGGTGGGCTAACATTAAACCAGCACAATGTTTTTTGTTTGCTGAAGAGCCCACAGACTATTTGTATGGGACTGGCACCTGAACTTCATGAAAATATTTAAGTTCTAGCTTGTTTTGTTCAGAATTATGTCATGTATAGTTGGGCAGTACAGACTGTAGTCAATTCTAATGATATTCTATTCTAATTAACCAATGTTGTTTTGATGCTTGCCCGCCATTTTACTAAGCCTCATACCAGGCAGGTGTAATGAGCGTTACACTTCCCTGCTCATACAAAGTTCTTGCTCATACCAATATTGGTTGAGCATGTTGTGTTTGTTGGGATGGTGACTGATGTGAATCCCCAGTCGGTCAGTCCTGATCTGATGCTATGGGAATTTCTACCCGCTCAGTCATACAATGGGGGATCTTTCGTCAGCGAGATTAACAGGACTTGAACCCAGGGACATGGATGATTGGGTGAATGAATGCATTCTGTGGATTGTGAGATGATACTGAAATGACACTGCTCTTTAGACAAAGCACTTTAAAATCGAATCCTGTTGATTTGAAACCGAATACGCTAACTATCGGTCACGGAGATTCCTCACAATAATAAATATTTACCCACGGACTGAAAAAAAACATGTATACCATTCCCTAACTGTATGCTGTATGGGTAATTTTAATTATGCGGTAGCAATTCGCAGATAGTATGATTGATCACATAGCGATCAAGCACAATAAATTCGGTCATGCTATTGAATATTGTGTGAAAAACGCTATCAACTAAGGATAGGCCTACCCCTTACAGTGCGGTGATCGATTTTAAACGTCACAATCTGACGTCTGTAGACGTCAGATTCTGACGTCTAAAGTCGATCCCCACACTGTAAGAGTAAACATATTTATAATGGCCGTAGATCCAGAATAGGTAATAGGTAGTCAAATGAATCAGAAAGAGCTAACTAAGACATTTATGATGATTTAAAATTAAAAAACCCTTTGGTCTCCATGGTTTATACAAAAGGAATTCAGCGCTTTATGTATTACCTGTCACTGCACACATCTTAACGTGATCCACACCCTCATCTTGTTTGTGTCACCTCAAGTGTTGTTCAGACTGTTGTTTATTACATCCTCCCATATCAGTATCTAGCCACACTGTCATTTGTCTGTACACATACTAGTATACATACCTGTACAGATAATGATATATTTATGTGTCCTTTTTATCACAAACTATAACGGTTACTTATGCATATCAAACAAATACAATTAGTTTTCTGTTAACACTAATGAACTACAAAGACATATCGAAGCACATTTATCTTCCCTTCCACTAAATTTAATTTTTGAATTGACAGAAGAGCTATCCTCCACGAATGTCACCAGCGCTATTGCACAACTTTACAGTATAGAACATACATTGTAAACGTACAAGAAAAAATATTCCAACAACATACAATAATTCTTAAGTGAAGTCGTATCATGGGCAAAGGCCAATAATGAAGTCTCACTAAGCAGTTGTTGTTTGTTGTTAACCTCATTTGTCGGTGGAGTGCTGTATCCATGTTGCTTTGTTGTGAATTGGGGATTCATTTGTTCGACAGAACATACCAGCAAACACGAAACATTGACCCAGTGTTGTTTCAATGTTGGCATACACTCCACGACACTGCCCCAACGTTAATCCAGCACTGTTGCAGCTTTGTTTGACACAAGGTGGTCATAATAATTCTTATCCCTTTTTTTAAAACGATATGTGAGCAATATTTCTTATAGCGAAAGACGTTTGTAATGCTCGTTTTTTTCATTATAAAAAATAATTGGATGTATTCTATTGACTGATTATTGATTATCGTTTAATTTATCGACCCTCTAACGCTTATGTCACACCATTTAGGTCAACAAGTACAATGACCTCACAAAGTTAATGTCCCTCCAGCTGAAGTGGCAATTAATATTGTTTATTCATTGTTGTTCGCTGCAATTGCCAACGCAATTGCGAGCTTCAAATGAGGAAAATATTTATATTTATAAAAAAAAATAACTTGTGTACTTGATGATCACTCACTTATCTTCTATTGGAAAACCTGTAGTCATAAAATATCCCCAGTTAATATATTGATAACATTGTCACTTACAATCAGTCACTTATGGATGATGTTGACACCTATCACTATCTGTCTAATGTGATATAACAAGTGAATGGCTTAACCCTTTAACCGCCGGTGCCGCATATAGTCGGGTTTTCATTTTTTATTAGCACATTAAGTACCACCTTTTAAACATGTTAAAAATAAAATGTGACATCAATCAGCAATATTTGAAAACAGTTGACCTCCATTTTGTCAAATCTGAATAATTTACACTCATTTGAAGTTGTGGATCGCGTCAGCGAGACACAACTTCAAGTGGGTGAAAATTCAATTTGAATAATTTGGCGGTGAAAGGGTTGACACATTACAGTTTAGATGGTGGTGTGTAATACCCAATATTTCACATTTTAGGCTGTAAAGTTTATTAGACACACTTATTTTTTACCAATGTTGAGTTGTTGGCCGAGGCAGCGACATTGAAATTAAAATGATGTAGTAAATTTGCGTTTTAAGCAATCTAATGGTCATCTGGTATATTTTGAAAGAAAGTCGAATATGTCCTTACCCACTACTTTCGGGACGTTTCAGGTGGTAATTTGATAATGTATCCTTTTGTATGCTGTACAATGGGGTAATTTTAATTCGGTGGTAGCAATTCGCAGCTGATAGTGAATGATGATATGGTAATATTTGCAGATAAAGCATTAACCCTTTGCCTGCTAATCGCGACTTTTGTCGTTTTCAATCCGTTTTATCAGCAGATGAAATCACTGATACTGACATTGAAATGAGTGTTTAAACATCAAGAATTGCAAATGTTTGGTCTCATCTCAAACAAATATGAGTTATTTTCAACCATTTGAGGTTGTTGATCGCGGTAGCGAGAAACAACCTCAGGTGGTTGAAGATTTAAACAAATTAACTTAGCAGGATTAGGGTTACCCAGCAAACACAAAACATTTGTATAAGATTTGTACAACGTCGGCCCAACGTCTTCGACGCTGGTCCAACATTGTACACATGTTATACAAATGTTTTGTCTTTGCTGGGTAATATATAGTTAAATTCGCGTCATCCAGCAGTTATTGCTATCACTATGGATGGAAGGTACATGATCAGATACAACGTATCTATGTTCAGATTTGTTACTGATCTCTTGTGAACTATTTATGCCCAAACTGTCTCATTAATTTGAATATTTATCCAGTTGTGGCTGTTTCTCGCTACCGTGATCAACAACTTCGTTCACCCCTTATATTTGTTTCATTTGAGACCAATGTTCTCAATGTTAAAAAATTAATAAAAAAAAAATGTGTTGTTGAAAAAACACAAAAATATTCTTTCCACAGTTTTGGTGTACTTGTTGGCTAGCAAAAATATTAAAGATACTGCTAGAGCTGAGCATTTTATATCAGTGGTTCTAGGCAGCACGTTCATAATAATTTTTATAATATCGGCATTATCGGCAGTACAGGATTTCATGTAATTCTGTGTATATCTGGATACACTGCACGGAGGTCCAGCTAAGGTCAACTTAAGGTTGCCGAGCAAGGCTTCAGACAACAGTTGACACCTCTTGATCAAATTAACCCTTCCTAGACAAGGGGGTATAAATGATCTTTTGGAATCTAGAAATACAGCTGTATTTTGTTAAAATAACCTAGCTTACAAGTTTAATTTTAAACAATATTTATTGGTTAATGGAGTTTAAACAATGCATTTCAGATATATACGATTTTGTCATTTTTTATTATAATGCTATATTAGCCGCTTGGTTTGTGTATAATTACATGAGAAGGCATAAACGCCAGTAGGTGTTCAGTCCTATTTGTCATGTACTATTATTATTGTACTGTACAACATGTACCTGTTGTTTTGTTTGGTTTCATGACAATAAATCGAATTGAATTATACTAGGAACAAATCACATATAGTAGCAAATTCATAATAATCCACTGGATGACTATAATAATGCAGAGATGCTCCTTATCCTGCTGATCACGACTATTGTCGTTTTGAATTTGTTTTATTTGTCGATCAAATCACTGATATTGGGAACAAAATGTGTGCTTCAAAATCAGGATTTCCAAAGGACATGTCTCAAATTAAACAAATATGAGTAATTTTCACACATTTGAAGTTGTGTGTCGCGGTAGCGAGACACAACTTCAAGTGTGTGAAAATTTAAATTGATTAACTTAGCAGGATAAGGGTTAAATGGAATTTATAATATTGCAGCTTAAAGTTGGCATTTCTTATTTTTGCCAGGATATTAAGGTAAACAATAGTTTAACATATTTTTTCTGCTTTGACGTGGATATCGCTTTATCTCCAAAATTCCTGATTTAATTCACATGGTGTTAATTGCAGCTTAAATGTTGATTGAGACTGCTTATCTTCGCGAGTATATAAAGCTAAAACTCGTGAGTAGTCGATAAGTCTCTTTTTGTTTTCTTTACAGTGACAAGCGGTCAGGAACGTTGGTGCTAATATGTGAACTTATGGATATGAACATTTATGAACTTATACGAGGTAAGTTACCTTTGGTAGGAATCTATGGCCATTGTTCTCATGTATATGATTCATTTTTTATTATATTCAAACAATATCACTGTGAAAGTGTCAATTTTATTTAGTGTTTCCTATTCTTTCAATGTAATTGTATACAAGATGATGGTAAATATTGCTTGTATAGTATAAAATATCTACACTTAGTATCAGTGTGCATGCAACGGTGACAGTGTAAAGAATGCCGAGTAGTCAACAACAAAAGCAACTTGTGGATTTCTTGTGGCAAATAAAATAATTCTATCATAACTATGACTATCAATTCTATCATAATTTTATTAACCCTTTAACCGCCAAATTATTCAATTTGAATTTTCACCCACTTGAAGTTGTGTCTCGCTGACGCGATCCACAACTTCAAGTGAGTGAAAATTATTCAGATTAGACAAAATGGAGGTCAACTCTTTTCAAATCTTGCTGGTTGATGTCACATTTTTCTTTAACATTTTTAAAATGTGGTACTTAGTGTGCTAATAAAAAATTTAAACCTGAATATATGCGGCCTAGGCGGTTAAATGGTTAAATGGCCTTGTGAATATAATTTTTTTTCACATGCCACGTTTCCGGTCACTCGGTATAGATTTCAATATATGTCCCCTTATTATCCTGTAATGTATAGCTAGTTAACAAAACAGTGTTGTTATTGGCCAAACACACATTGTCACCTTTATCCTGATCATTAATAAAATGTACTTGATATTTTGTTGCATTTGCCTTCCCATGTCATTTTGTTGTAGTCCATCTATATGCCTATTTATAACGCTAGTTGTGTTTTTTATTATTTGATTTGTTAAATGGTAGAATTTGATTCACGGCTCTCAAGCTTAAAAGGTTCCATATTAGCACAACAAGTAAACTCACTGATACTATTTACGCCGCAAATGTTTGCCAACGTTTATCGTTTTTGGTTGCTTTGTTCAAGATAACGTTCAGATAGAATCACTGTAAACTTGGCCGCAATAACGTTGACGGCTAGCAAATATAGAGGCCAGCTCATAAATATTGCTTTATGTGAGATAGATTCAGCCGAGGTCGATTCAGGATCAGCTCAATACTGAACAAATGGCTGTTTTTCTAATATTCTTATTCGAAGGACATCTATTCAACATAGTGAATGCACAAAATAATAGTTCTATGCTGAGGCAGGCAGGCAGGCAGGCAGGCAGGCAGGCAGGCAGGCAGGCAGGCAGGCAGGCAGGCAGGCAGGCAGGCAGGCAGGCAGGCAGGCAGGCAGGCAGGCAGGCAGGCAGGCAGGCAGGCAGGCAGGCAGGCAGGCAGGCAGGCAGGCAGGCAGGCAGGCAGGCAGGCAGGCAGGCAGGCAGGCAGGCAGGCAGGCAGGCAGGCAGGCAGGCAGGCAGGCAGGCAGGCAGGCAGGCAGGCAGGCAGGCAGGCAGGCAGGCAGGCAGGCAGGCAGGCAGGCAGGCAGGCAGGCAGGCAGGCAGGCAGGCAGGCAGGCAGGCTGGCAGGCAGGCAGGCAGGCAGGCAGGCAGGCAGGCAGGCAGGCAGGCAGGCAGGCAGGCTTGAAGTTGCCATTTGGTGTAATAATTGAAAGCATCATATATAAAAAATACTTTGTAGGTATAGTTTGGTCTGTAAGACTGTAAATGTATGACTGTATAAACATGATAAATGTATGACTGTATAAATGTATGACTGTATAAATAAAATCGTACCTAAATACTACTTGAATATAGTACATCATGAACAGAAACTGTGTTTAGTTTACATATAAATCCTCTCGTATTACAAGTCGCATTGCCTTCATTGCACATTAAACATGTTTTAGTATTTGGTCTAATAGAGGATGGCCATGTTGATCACCACCACTTAATATTGAAACGAATCTAGATAATATTATGAACTTGCAAATGAGCATGGGCCCCCCACACAGCTAAAAGGACAGAAAGGTATTTGTCGTAAGTGTATCCCTTGAAGCGCTGAAATATTCTTATATAAACCAAGAGAGCAGTTTTGTTTCAATCTAAGATCATTATCAATGTCTGAGTTAGCTCTTCCCGCTTCATTTGAATATTTTACCATTGAGTGGGGGGGGGGGGGGTCGACTTTAGACGTCAGATTCTGACGTGTAAGGTAGAACTGAAAGGGTTAAGTGAAGCACTTCTTAAAGTCATCTCTACTCCAAATTTATTTCACTATATCGCTTCAGCTACTTTATAAATATCTTTATAAACCATCTAGTTGGTGACCGCACCTCTGCGTTCATATCAATGTATCCACTTTATTTCCACTAGCTTACAGTGGTGTCGGACCAATTACACTCCGAGTTTGTACCAATTTTGACAGCTAATTGGTGACAATCATTTTGTTGTTTCTTACATAATTATGTTAGAATACCATACTTGCGCTGTGGTATTCCACGTTAACATTTTTACAATGATCCAGCGTGTTACTAGGGATAGTTATCGAGTAGCAAGACATAACTTCAAGTGGGTGAAAATGTGAGTGTGAGAGAAGTGCGAGCCTAACATATTGCATTAAAGTTAATAAAAAAATGTAGCATTGTCCCGGTTACAATTCGTATTCTTTGAGTGAAATCAGAGTGAACGAATAAATACGTAATAATTGTTTAGATTCAGAATCTGAATCTGGATCATTATTTTCTGGGTTTTTTTTACGTGAACACAACCCAGTGTACAAAAACATTTGTATAACATTTATACAACGTTGGCCCAACGTCTTCGACGTTGCCCCAACATTGTATAAATGTTATACAAATGTTTTGTGTTTACTTGGAATGTTACTGCTAGTTTTCACGACTCACATCTGCACAGTTATTTACAACCTCACACGTACTGCAGCTTTTCACCAGAAACTTGATATGTATATTTTTTTTATATCATTGTGGTTGTTTTCTTCTACAGGTCGAAGGCACTATTTAGCGGACAAACGTATTCGACTTTACATGTATCAACTCGTGAAATCAATAGACTACATGCACAGGTTAGTTTGATCTCAAGTGACTATAATACACTGACTAATACCCTCTGACTGCTCAACTGTTAGGTGATCTTCATAAAATATAACCTGTAATCGGTAACGTTCGATGTCGGAAGATATCTATAAAAAAACAAGTAAAATATTGGGGAAATCATCCAGTTTCTACCTTTGAATCTCAAGTACTTCCACTGTAATATATACTATTTTTTAACATTAATTTCTTCCTGAGTCACCAGGATATATTATAGAAACTTAAGTACTATTTCATTAGGTTTGACACCAGGTACTATGTAATGATGTATTGCGGTGACTCCCACACCACTTAGAACACAAACTTTGGACTTTTAACAACAAACAAATCAAGACAGCCTTATTTTTTGTAACATTTACAAGCACTTGCGTTTCCAATCAAAATTAAATTACCTGGCGCATACATACCTGTATTTTCTGTTATTTTTCCCAAATGAGAAAGACAGAGATTATTAAAAATTCGAATATTTATTAGTTCCAAACATGTGTGCTGTATTCTCAACTGATAATTTAAACAATATTAAAAGGAATATAAGGTTTTTTTGTAAGCTATAGCTTATGAAGGCTATTGAGTATTTGTTAGTCAGCCTCAATAATACTTATATTATTTATTTCAGACACGGCATTTTCCACAGAGACGTGAAACCTGAGAATATATTAATAAAGGTATGTGACAGAAAAAACACGGACGCCATGTACTATCTACTTTTCTGAACCATAACATTTCTTTTCCGCTAGAAACTGAGAATTCCGTTAACAAATTTACAGATTGAAGTAAAAGATGCATTATAGTTTATTTCTCCAAATTGTGAGTGCAACGTCCAACAGCAGTAATATTATATCGTTTAGCTTTCGAGCTAGTTTCAGTCCAATACGAATCGTCTCCAACTATTCGTTGGAATGATTTTGTACTTCTGCAATTTATTTAGCAAAGAGTCACATAAATACGTTTTTTTCAACTGTACTGGCAACAAAGCTCCATGTAGCTCTTCAATAATGAGCATGATATAAACACACATCTAATTTAATATCCCTCAATAGAATGTTTAAAATCTTGAACGTATTTTATACAGATAAATATGATCTGTTTTCTTCAATTTTTTTTATATAATTATGTTCCGTTACCATTTGTGCACATTATTACTGTAATTCCAGTTTGTTCAGCGATTTTCAATTATTTGTTTCAAGATGCATCTATTGTTTGCTTCAGGAGGATTTGTTAAAGTTAGCTGATTTCGGCTCCTGTAGAAGTGTTGTGTCCAAACCGCCATACACAGAATATATCTCCACTAGATGGTTTGTTACATGATTATATCATAATTTATATTTAGCAGTGGGAACCATAACAGTGGGAATCAAAGATCGTTTTTGTGGTTTCTATACTTAGTTGGAATATACTTAACCCTTTAACCGCCGGTGCCGCATATATTCGAGTTTTCACTTTTTATTAGCACATTAAGTACCACCTTTTAAACATGTTAAAGATAAAATGTGCCATCAATCAGCAATTTATGAAAACAGTTGACCTCCATTTTGTCAAATCTGATCAATTTTTACTCACTTGAAGTTGTGGATCGCGTCAGCGAGACACAGCTTCAAGTGGGTGAAAATTCAAATTGAATATTTTGGCGGGTAAAGGGTTAAATCATTATGGAAAAGGTGAATATGTTAGAATCATTAACCCTTAAAGCTCTAAGTTCAATAATTTAAATTTTCACCCTCTTGTATTTGTGTCTCGTTAAGGCGACCCACAACTTCAAGCGAGTAAAAATTACCCATGTCTGTTTGCAAACATATGCGAATCTAGATATTTAAACACACATTTCCTTCCCAATGCCAGGGATTTGATCAGCTAATAAAACGAATTAAAAACGACTGTAGTAGTGCTTAGATAATGTTATATTGTACTTAACACAGGCATCGTGGTGATAATGTTATAATAAAAATTGTTCCAGGCATCGTGATAATAATAATGCTATATTGTATTGACCGTGAAAATGTTAGTGTTGTCTTTGTTTCAGGTATCGTGCTCCTGAATGTTTGCTCACAGACGGTCATTACTCATACAAGATGGACATCTGGAGTACTGGATGTGTCTTCTACGAAATCCTCACGTATGTATTTATCTAAAAGATCTAAGCCTGCATATTTCTTCTACAAAACGTACATCTTCCCTGTATCTAAGCCCGCACAGGCATGTGACTCGTCAGCGGGGAGGCGGAATATATTGCTTAACTGAATAATTTTGCATAGAATTGTAATCAGTCTGATAAATTAAATTATTTCGTATCTATATATATTCGATAGACATTTCCAATAAACAGTATAGGACCTGGTAATAACTTTTTACCTATGAATTTACAAACGTTTTCTAAAGATAAATGGTGTCCAATAACTTTGTTTCGATTATGATATTATGATACGTTTGCTCCTTGTCTGTGACTTTAGCTAAACACTATAATTATCAACAATGGGCCGGGACTACTTGTACTGATTATTTTATTTTTGTGTTGTTCAGTTTACATCCGCTTTTTCCTGGATCTAACGAGGTGGATCAGATCGCTAAGATACATGACGTGATGGGAACTCCCAACCAGGAAGTCCTCAGCAAACTGAGAAAGTAAGTGTTACCTACTGTAACGTTTTGACGTGATGGGAATTCCCAACCAGGAAGCCCACGGCAATGTAATAAAGAAGTGTTGCTCATTTAAGTCACATTGTAGGAATTTAAAGATTGATTGCTTTACGTCGCTTTCTGCACAATCATGGCAATAGCGATACAGAAGGACGTCCGAAGTCGGGACTATGCCAGGCTACTCTTATTGAAGGACTTCAAGGGCTCACTAAAGTGCACAGTATCATAGACAGCACTACACACTCCAGACCTTTGAACAGTTTGGAGCACTGTATATATGCACAACTTCGATGACAAACATCCGTGGTGGGAATTCGAACCCAGTACCTTTGAGCTGACGTGTGCAAAGTCGATAGGAATTATACAATATTCATCACTGAGGAGAAGTGCATAACCAATGCCAAGTAGTGCAGTGTATTGGAGGAAACTAGCCTGATTATAATATATTTTTGACTAAAGTTTCCAAGTATCTTTTGACTGTTTTGTGTAGCAATAGAATGATGCTTTATGCACTTTATGCATCTCCCATGGTCGTTACGTATAGGATAAAGCCCGAGGAGCTCTACATTATTGGCTGTGGAAAAGGCCGAGGCCGAAGGCCGTGGCCATTTCCACAGCTAATAATGTAGAGCTCCGAGGGTTTTAACTTACTTAAAACACATCCGACCATAATGAGGATCCCTCATAATCAACAGCTCTGTCACACCTGACTGATTATAGCACCATAGGCCTACCATGATAATTATTCTGTATTGGTCAACAATAACTCTCCATTCCCGGCTTAGAATGTAGTGGTCGGACAATGCAAATAATGTAGTGGTGTGTTTTAACTTTCCATATGGATAACATCGGTATAATAACACGGATACACCTTTGACAAATATATATTCCGTAGATAAACAGCTTGCCGTCGTTTTTCTATTTATCCATATTCAGATAATAATCACATATGTTGATGAATATTTGTTTTATTAAAATAAATTGTATAGCATAATATAGCGTAATCATGTTAATAGCATAACAATCATTCACCGCATACCTAGCGTTATACATCGAAATGTACGCCCGCCGAAGAAAGGATTTCAGCTCATTGTTCAGAATTATTGTATATTTCGAATTCCTTTGCAACATATGAATCACTTGTTATATCATAGACGTGCAATAATTTGTCGAAGGTATTTGTCAAATTTCGTACTGTTCATTTGTATATTAAAATACTATCTCTGCCTCAGTACTATGCCACTTAATAGACTGTGTTTACTCTACCACTGACAATACTTAAATAAAGGACTGAAATAACTTCATATGAAGAGGTCAACCTTACTCTAATGAGATTTCGTGCGACACCAGAGTGGCAAAGCTACTGGCATACATTCGTCCTGTCATACCCCTGGTTAAGGTCAACCATGAAGATAAAAACTCCAGTAAATATAAGAACATAATAATAAAACGTAAATCACAACGAAGCAGATTATAAAATCGAATTGATTGAATATTAATAGACTAATAAACATCTCTATATTTAACATGTTAAAAAACATTTTGAAATAAGCTTCATCACCTACACGCTTCTAATTGTGTACCACATTTGTATGGAACAGTTTTATCGATGATATTGTTTGTTATGGCAATAAGTGTGTTTTCTATCATTGCGCAACGATGTAACAGCTTTCAGTCCGTAAAACTTGATCGATGATAAATTATGTTTACTACTGATGCAACGGTTATCATAAGTTGATGAAATTCAATATCCCAGTAGATCACATTTCATGCTTGGATGGCTGAAAAACTCAAATATGAAAATCTTCCAGTATTTTGTTGTGTAAATGGTTGGGAACCAGATCTTCACAAATCCCTGATTGTCATCCGAGCTGTAACTTGAAGCTATGTTCTTTCTGACCACAACGTCTTGCCATATCACGTCATCTTCTGACGTCATCACATCTACAACGGTTGGGTACTGTGGGTATTGGTCACATCTGCGCTTAATATAGACACCGGTTATAATGTACTGGGAAGGTAGACTGATCTTAAGCCATGGGTACAAATCGCCACCACCTGCAGCCCAAGTACAAGGGAAATCAAAGTAGTCATCTATTCGAGCTTTTCTCACACCATGTCCCCAATTGTATTCCGATGATGCACTGTATACAGTATCAGGCAGGCTGTAGTTGGCTACTATGTACAAGACACCTGGAAAATGACCGCTATATTCCTCAGCCACGTGGGCCAATCCATTATCAATCATTAATCGACGGCTGTACTTGAACTTTTTTAAACGTGCATCTAACTTTTGCCATGACGACCAATAATGCGTATAGTTAATTGTGGTCCCCTCTTCATCAGAGTGACAATAACACTGATAATGTAGAGTGTTGATTGTCATGAGCGGCATACACGTCTTTATGTCACCTTCTGCACATGACAAGGTAGATCCATAACATCCTGATAAACCAAATCTCTCTATCTTCATCTCATCTTCCTGGCTGTGTATTTCACACACGAGACGCTGAGTGTGAAGATTAACGTTTTTACATCGTGTGTAATTATTACTCACTAGTATCGCTCCAGTAGGATAAGCTATTGCACAACACATAATTGCTGCCAACACTATCAGCCAGAGATATATAAGAGTCATTTTAACTTATTTGATTTTGCTCTAATAGTTGTGAATGAGCTGGTGACAGTGAATGTGACTGTCAGCCTTCTGTAACAACACAACAACAGTAGGGACGTAAGACTTCAGGTGAAGATATACCGAACAATCAATTATCGAATACTATTACATATTTCATACACATATTGCGTGTTTAGGACGTAGGGCCACCTGAATCGACTGCATTCGAACAGTCAGTGTTGATCAAGTATCGTTTATTTTAATAATATGATATATCTTCGCAATTATGTGAAACGCAGTGACGTCACCGGAAACCGTTTTGAAAGGCAACTCGGTGTAAACATTGTTATATAAGACCCCACCTTACTTCATTATATTAGCTAGCTTGGTAAAAACAAAGGAGGTCAAGGTCATTGAGTTTCACAAAATATCACAACAGGTCCCAATGGGTTGATGTGTATTAACCAGTAGCGCAAACAAAAATGAACAGAAAATCAGGCCCGTACCCAGAAGGGGTCAGTCGAACCCCCATTTTTTCAGGGGGGGGGGGGGGAATGAGGTCACTTTTTAAAAATTTAGATCCCCCCTTTGAAGCCAGTAAAAACGACTGGCCTGTCCGAGGGGTTATTCTGGGTACGGACCTTTATCAGCCATAGAATTTGATTACTAACCTTAGAATCACGCAGGTTTTATTCACAGTTATCATCGCAAATATCATTAAAATACATCATTTGAATAACGCTAGTGCAATATAATAAGTTAACCCTTTCACTTAAATCTTCACTTACTTAAGGTTGTGTCTCGCTTCCGCGACCCACAACTCTAAGTGGACTCATGCTTGTTCAATTTGAGACCGGACATTTGCATATCTTGATATTTAAACACACATTTCATTCTCAATAACATGGATTTGAAAGGCCAATATAACGGATTTTAAGCTGGTCCTATCGTTGTGATAAGCGCTTTATGGGTTCCTTATTTTGATGGATTATATTATAACTTATATTTTGAAAATATAAGTTATTGAATTGATCTCTTGTTCATCTGTCATGCGCAGTTACCTGTTTCCGTTGCTAGATGTAATATATAGACAAGTTGGAAATCTCTCATTTTGGACAGTGGGTTGTACCGAATTTCGTCATGGCGGCCAGTAATCATATAGTGGCCTGCATTCAGGGAGCTGGGAACACAATGACATCAGCGTGAGATTCCCAGCTTATATATCTATCTGATCTATCATACCAACGGAAACAAGCAAGCTTTGTTGTGAGCCAGCTGTCAAGCGCTGTCTGATTGGCCGGTCTTGATACGCCTCACATTCAAGATATCCTGCTATTTAAAATAGTTGGACGCTATGCTCGATAAAGCAAGGTATCGCACTACGTGCTCTTGGGTAAGATAAGTTGGTATGGAAGATGCATGCTCTAGTGCATACGGAATCACTTGTCTACAACAACCACCCAAGCGAATGGACAGATTGCCAGCAGGTTACCTCGGTTCCACCGTTCAACAGCGGAGCTAATGTACCTTTCGCATCAGTGACCACTATTATGGCCGTGGTTGGGTATTAAACACAAAGATTTGCAATGAAAGCAGTTACCCCTGAACTATTGTTGCGAAAATTCTGAAGTACTGGTCGTCATATATATGCACTTGTGACGGTTTATTAGAAAGCAGGACACCATGTTATAAAGAGTATCACGCATGACACCATGTTGGAAAAAGTATCTGCATGACAAGTCCATAGAATGTGACTTTGATATAATATGTGCACCTATGCCCGCCTATAGCGTATGTGGGGACATCTAGTGAGAGCTTGTCATCAGATTTACAACTTAATTTACTGTTCACTTGATGTCGCTTCGGAGTTCGACTTTTTTGTTTTCACACCACATTGGAAGCACAAATTTAAAAATAAACTAGTTTTCTAATTTTATAAATCGTAATAATTAATTCAAATTATAATTTTGTTTTTCAGTAAAACACGCGGGATGAATTTTAACTTTCCTCCCAAGAAGGGTTCGGGGATTGAGAAGATGTTGCCCCACTGCTCTCAGGACTGTGTGGATCTCATCTACCAGATGTGTGCCTACGATCCCGACGAGCGGATCACAGCCAAACAGGGACTCAGACATCCCTACTTCAAGGAACTCAGGTCAGTCAAAGTCGAACCCTTTGACCCTTTAACCGCCGGTGTCGCATATATTCGGGTTTTCATTTTTTACTAGCACACCAAGTACCACCTTTTAAACATGTTAAACATAAAATGTGACATCAATCAGCAATATTTGAAAACAGTTGACCTCCATTTTGTCAAATCTGAATAATTTTTACTCACTTGAAGTTGTGGATCGCGTCAGCGAGACACAACTTCAAGTGAGTGAAAATTCAGATTGAATAATTTGGCGGTTAAAGGGTTAACTCCCTTAGGATAAATCTGCATCGCTCTCTCGTGCTCAGCCGTAACAATTGTATCCATTTTGACGAAGATCTCTTCGTGACTTCAACGTGTCAAGGCAATATTCCAGTTAGATTTGATATAGAGACGAAATCCCTGATTTCTAATTATTGACAACCATGTCAAAAATTAGAAATACGGGAATTTCGTCTTTATATCTAGTCTAACTGGTGAATGCGCAGCAGAAAAATTAAAAAAACTTTTGCAGTACTAGTCTATGGACATGTTTGCATCATATGGTCATATTAAAAAAACAAAATAAAATCACCGATTTTTTTATGATTTTAGCGTGGGCCAGTCCCTTTAACGAATGACAAACGATTACAGACATTTAGAATCTGTTATTAAGGATACTAGCTGTGACCTGACGCTTGTGGTTTTGTTAGAGGGTGTGTTCGGCTATACTGCTCTGTGACGCTATAAGGCAGTATCTGCTTACATCATCTGTAAAAAAAGCAGATACTGTCTTTTGGCTTTGTACGGTGGTATACGTGATATTGAAATAATCTTATCCTGTGCTGACAAAATGGGCGCTAAATACAAGAAAATATAGCATAATATACATATTAACTAAATCTTTTGTTTAGACTTGATAACCTGTCCCTCACCCATGTTCGCGCCACGTGGCAGTCATCACGTCCCTCCGTATCGTGTTTGCTGGGCCCGTTATAGAGGCGTGTAGTGGAGACTAATCAGGGAAAATTAATTAGCTTAATATTAAATGCCCATTGGCGACCTTCTGGGTCAAGGCATGCGCTCGCGCAAAATATGAAATTGATCAATTAATTGCAATATGGTCTGCTTAAGATGTTCCGTTCTTGTACATGTTGTATTGTAAAATACAATTATTTATCTTTAGCAATGATCACTAGGTGGCGGTAATTTTACTTTCCCGCTCACCAGGTGGTGCTACAAATTTATAATATAATAATTTCTCTGTTGTATTTTTTATAATGTTTGTCATGTTATGACAAACAATATATTTAAATACGATAGAGAAATCAAAATAACAAACTTGGCAAATATGATATTAGATGAGTAGCTTTATCATGACTACAATGACCCCTTTCCACTCTCGAGACAATAGAAAAGCTGTATACATATAGAATATATAGGATAGCTTGCAAAAAATTAATGCTTGAGCCATGAATATATAAGGCAGTTGCCTTTTAGTCCCACTTCGAATATCACCATTTCTGTAACAATATAAAAAAACACGTACAATATGTCTGTTTCAAATCATTTTGGGCAACAAATTCCAGCATTGATTCGTAACAAAACACTTAATAGATTTAAAATATCACACACTTTTATATTTTATGAATATTTATTCATTTTTAAAATCTGATATCAACATTCCAGTTTCAAAATATAAGCTACAAAAGAACAACCCAATATCTAAAAGGTCATTATTATTAAATGAACCCTCTACTTTCCAATTTTTTTACGACACTCTTTTAGAATCACATATCGCATTTTCTACTTCAAGGATGAACGAACCTGGCCTGATTTGCTTAAATAAACCAGTTTATTATTACCCAGCAAACACGAAATATTCAACCGATCCTGCCACCGTCTTTTAGCGTCTATGAACGGCGCTGGACCATCATTAACCCTTTAACCGCCGGTGCCGCATACATTCGGGTTTTCATTTTTTATTAGCACATTAAGTACCACCTTTTAACCATGTTAAAGATAAAATGTGACATCAATCAGAAATATTTGAAAACAGTTGACCTCCATTTTGTCAAATCTGAATAATTTTCACTCACTTGAAGTTGTGGATCGCGTCAGCGAGACACAACTTCAAGTGAGTGAAAATTCAAATTGAATAATTTGGCGGTTAAAGGGTTAACCAGTATTGGTTCAAAATCTAATGTTTTCCAGGTACTATCAGTAATGCAAAATACAATTTTTGTATTATGTATTCTTGCTAGCATGGTCACCCCACTGTCATTTTAGGCGAGTGAACAGTATACATTCACCATGCAAACATATACATTTATCCAGATCACCAATGATCTGGTCGACATCATCAAAAATGTCAGTTTAACCTATTAAAATAATAAGTCAAACTATAAATACAGAGAGTTATATTATTCATCGATGGGATGTAAATCTATCATTATAAACTATGGTATATATAATACGGCAATAATCAAACAAGAAAGCATATCCAGCAGTCGACGGTATCGCAGTTCAAATTAGATGCGCATCTTCGGCATATAAATGATAAAGTATGCCTGTCTAATACTATACAATAAAGTATACTTTTTGAAACCGACACGCCTGCAGCTTGTTTTCCCGCATTACCAATAAAACACACAGACTAGAACAGATGGGTAATCGAAGAAGGGCATTTTTTTATTGACAAAATTAACTATATATGTGCCAACATTGCACAATTTAATAACCACCTGATAAGTTGAAATCTGTAACAACAAAGTTACACAAATAGGAACATAAAAACTCATATGTAAAATCAAACACAAATGAATGCTAAAAATATATTTAGAATGCTCGATTCTAACAGAATATTGAAAAACAGCCCGACCAAATTTACTGAAAAAAATGTAAAAGGAGATAGGAGAAGGTGGTGAGACTTCTGTCAAATTGGTTATAAACGAGCAAAAATATAACGTGAGCTGCACGAGCGCTTCAGAACTGATATGCTGAATTTCGCAGTTACTAGGCCAAAAATTGTGTAGTCCCTTTGAAAAATGTTTTTCGTGTGTTTCAATTTACCTCAAACCTTGTGCTAGTATCTGACAAAGGAACATATTTTAAGCTTAGTCCCTTCACTATCGGAGTTGCCGTAAACAATTAGGCGTCACCATACCACATGTACAAAAATGAAGGAAACTAAAAAAAAGATGTAAATCTATCATTATAAACTATGGTATATATAATACGGCAATAATCAAACAAGAAAGCATATCCAGCAGTCGACGGTATCGCAGTTCAAATTAGATGCGCATCTTCGGCATATAAATGATAAAGTATGCCTGTCTAATACTATACAATAAAGTATACTTTTTGAAACCGACACGCCTGCAGCTTGTTTTCCCGCATTACCAATAAAACACACAGACTAGAACAGATGGGTAATCGAAGAAGGGCATTTTTTTATTGACAAAATTAACTATATATGTGCCAACATTGCACAATTTAATAACCACCTGATAAGTTGAAATCTGTAACAACAAAGTTACACAAATAGGAACATAAAAACTCATATGTAAAATCAAACACAAATGAATGATAAAAATATATTTAGAATGCTCGATTCTAACAGAATATTGAAAAACAGCCCGACCAAATTTACCGAAAAAAATGTAAAAGGAGATAGGAGAAGGTGGTGAGACTTCTGTCAAATTGGATATAAACGAGCAAAAATATAACGTGAGCTGCACGAGCGCTTCAGAACTGATATGCTGAATTTCGCAGTTACTAGGCCAAAAATTGTGTAGTCCCTTTGAAAAATGTTTTTCGTGTGTTTCAATTTACCTCAAACCTTGTGCTAGTATCTGACAAAGGAACATATTTTAAGCTTAGTCCCTTCACTATCGGAGTTGCCGTAAATAATTAGGCGTCACCATACCACATGTACAAAAATAAAGGAAACTAAAAAAACCCCTCAAAGCCAACATTCAGATTATCATTCCTGGATAGTATAGGTACAAGAACTACCAGTGGCAGTTATTTCCCTTCCAGGTGACATCCCACTCCCATGGGCGCATGGTCTAAATGAGGTCCGCCAAATGCGACTTGTGCTCTAGAATAATTATGTAATCAAATGGCAGCGATTAGATAACATACAATGTCGTTTAGATAACATAAAAAATTAAAATACACATTTTTATTGCATGGATGATGATCATGATGATAAGTAGTAAATGTTCGTTTGATAAACTGACATTATAGATTTGTATTTGTAATACTTGTAATATCCATTTATAGTGATATACGAGTTTACTCAATATATGTTGCCCATAGTACAACGGGATACATCATGCGTTAAGAGAACATTATATCTCTAGCAAATTAATTCTACTGCCGCTTGTGAAATGATGATGTCCCCAGGAGAATCAAGTACAACATGCTCAAATCTAATACGCGCACTTCATGACATTATCCCTTAAAACGCTAAGTAAGACTAGAGTCGTTTTTAATATATTTTAGCAAGTTAATTCACAGTTATTGATAATTAAATGTGTGTTTAAACATCAATACTTACAAATATTTGGACTAAAATTAAACACATATGAGTAATTTTTAACCACTTCAAGTTGTGGATCGCGGTAGCGAGACACAACTTGAAGTGGTTACAAATTTAGAATCTTCAACTTATCGCTTGAAGGGTTAAAGAGCGATAAGGAATAAATAGTGGGATATTTTGAAAAATACTGACCATTTATGAGCTCGGCTACATGGCTTCTGAAAATTGGCCTAATAATAAGTATGTCGTTTGCATTTGCAGCAATAGGTTTGAATAATATTTGACTAAATGTGTCGAAATTTAAAATTTAATAAGTTATAAAAGCCCATCGCATTGACGTGTGAGTGTAAAATATATTTATTATCTTTATTATTATTATTATTCAATCATTATTATTAACGTCAAATCAGTGATATCAGAAATGCAAAAAAATGATTATCTTATGCATTTCTGATGAAATGTAATATGCTACACCGTTCTTATCACCCAGGTCCCAGGTATAAATGAATACCACTATTCAGAACTTCTTTATTTTGAATGATTAGAGAATAAATAAATACGGATGTACAACAATTTAGAAAGTAAAAATGTAAACGTAATCTACTACGTCATGACTATCTTAAAGTTTGCAACAATAAAACAATATAGTGTAGTCATTTTGGAAAAATGATCTGGACAAATTACTAACAAAGGTTTTATGACTTTATATGGTAGATATAGGTCCCAACTGACATTTCTGAAAATTCCCAATAATTGACAGACAACCAATTACCAATACCGTCACTCCGGCACACAGGCCACCCATTAAATACGATAGAATATTATTATTTAGGCCAACAAGTATAATTAATACATGAATACATAAAATACTCATATACTTCCTGAAATTAAAATCACTTGAAATATCATAAATTATTTTCCGAAAAATCGCTAAATCAACTTTAAATCATTCTGTGTTTTTAAAGTCAAACTTATAGTTGTAATCGATTCCTGGTGTCCAAAAACACAAGTAATGATACATAGCGTTCGCAAAATGGAGAAAACGAATTCGATTATTGCTAGCAATCGTGATATTGGAAAATAGTTTTAGTCAATTTCACGAAATGGAACGGGAGTTATGCTTGGGACTTTTCAAGAGTGCTAGTTAAGACCTATATCCACCATAATAAACCATACAACCTTCGTTAACAACTTCTCAAAATATCCCTGGATTTACTGCCGTAATGACTACACTGATATAATATATTTTGTAATCATTATAATATGCCTATATAGTCATGATAGTGACAAATATATGTAGGTCACCACATGATTTCGAAGAAGTGGGCGTAATTGTATCATTTATGTGAACTTTGATCTTAGTAAATCTATGAGAATTTGACACCATAATTGGGCAAATGAACGAGGAACTAGATGTGCAGGTTACTTATACACTTTCAATACGTGGCATTAAATGAATCGAAAAATATAGCGATTTAACATACATGTAACTCTGTCGCCAAATTATGTTGAGTATCTTTAGGAAATTGTAATTATTAAATACGCAAGGCGAATCAATTGACAATTGAAATCAATGAGAATCACTGTCTGACGCGATCCACAACTTCAAGTGAGTGAAAATTATTCAGATTTGACAAAATGGAGGTCAACTGTATTCAAACATTGCTGATTGATGTCACATTTTATATCTAACATGTTTAAAAGGTGGTACTTAATGTGCTAATAAAAAATGAAAACCCGAATATATGCGGCACCGGCGGTTAAAGGGTTAAGAACAAGTGGGCACCTATCAGTGGGGGGCACCACAAATAGTACTATATTCCAACTAATCACAGCCGTCATTTAGTCACGTTATCTATGATGATTTCAAAGTGAAAAATACCCTTTGGTCTCCATGGTTTATATGAAAAATATTTTAGTGCTATAAGAGGTAAACAGATGGTCATAAAGCACATATATCATATGGCCTACTTTATTCAACATCTCGGTGCTCTAGGGATTAAAACCACTGTGTTCGTTATCAGCATGTTGTGAAAAGGATTGAATATCACAGGATAAGTTGCCATGCTAATCTTGAGGTGTTAAGTAATGTGTTCTTATGGTGTTAGGTGGACCACATAAGATGTACAAAGTGGACTTACTTAGCCTTGAGCATGTTCAACATAGATAGGAGAGGCTTAATCATTGCTAAGAGGCATTTCAAGTTGACATCTCATGTCATTTCAATCTCATTTATTCGAATCGGATGTCCATATGTTTACGATGCTGAGACATTAATTTCATCTAATGTCTGTTTTCACAGTTGGTGTTCAACAAGACACGTAATAATGATGCTATTCTACCCTAAATGAATGGTGTGTCCCGAAATATGTTTTTAAAAACCAGCTGGCAAATCACATAATTTAAAGATAACAGAACTGAAAAAAATACTTCTACTTGGTCTACTACTACTACTACTGAATGAATGAATGAATGAATGAATGAATGAATGAATGAATGAATGAATGAATGAATGAATGAATGGGGCTTTAGGTCACCTTTGTGCACATAAAGGCTAAACAGGGGAACCTCCTGAGGATGGTGAGATGAATGATATGACACTGCCATCTAGACACATGATTCGAAATTCAAACCCTAGCGGTCTGAGGCTGAGCTCGCTACCTGTCTGTCACAAAGGTTCCCCACAATATTAAAACTTTACGAGTGAGCAGGGAAGAAAAATTGTTCTTCTTAGAAACTTAAACGCCAGAGCGGGGTTCTACTATTAATTAATGGTATTAATTCTTGCGGATATTCTTGGTTGGTATTTCCTCATTGTTAATATTTCCCTCGTGTGATGATTTCAGTGACGAGGTTGCGAGCTATGCTATTTAGCCGAAATTATGCAGATTTATGATGGTTACAAAGTTTAGCATTTTAAGAAAGGAGTAGTGGTCACACTTTGAGTATTTTTAAATTATTATTTGTTTTGAAGATTGGTTCGACAACGTTTTTCTGACTTCGTACTTCTACATCACGTTTCTGTAAACAGAATCTCTTGAATATTTAATTACAAAGTGTCACTGCAGATCACTACTAATACTGAAGATTGATTCTATCGTGATGTTTGCCTAGAAATCACTGTTGTCCAAGTAATTCTACAAACAGCATAGTTACGACTGGTATGTCAAGTAGGTTTAATACTGCAGCGTTTTTCACTACTAGGCTTTCTTGGTTTTTGATTCGTTTTGGATCTCTTATCACACTTGATTATTTATAGAAATTGAAGCAGAAAATGATCCACTCTAGCCATAATATTTGGAGAGTTTTTATCCTTGGAGACAATAAAAGTGACGTGTCCAAGGACTTGAATGTAATTGATAACTCTGAAATCAACCTAACAACCACTCGAAACATAATAAAATTGACTGTATATCAGTAACTACCATCACTTTACAGTAGCCTGTGACATCAACACTGAAACCAGCTGAGTGCAACATAATTAAGTTGACTTTAATGAGCATTATGTCGTGATCTATGGGTCGTCCTTTTGATATTTATATGTTAGTGTAGCATGTTTGGTGTTGCGTTGAAAATTTTGACTCATTTCTCATCCCATGCATCCAGGGTGTCATTTTGTCGGATACGCCCATCTCTATACTCCAGACTGTTTACTTGATCATTTGGTTTTATGCCCCTTAAACCTCGAATCCTTGAATTATTCAGTCTCTTCGCATTCTGCATACTCGAACGCTTCCTCGCTAGGTCACTGCAAGATTGGTTGATTGACATTGTTTGATTGATTGTTTGATTGATTGTTTGATTGATTTGTTGATTGATTGATTGATTGATTGATTGATCGATTGATTGATTGATTGATTGATTGATTGATTGATTGATTGATTGATTGATTGATTAATTGATTGATTAATTGATTGATTGATTGATTGATTGATTGATTGATTGATTGATTGATTGATTGATTGATTGATTGATTGATTGATTGATTGATTGATTGATTGATTGATTGATTGATTGATTGATTGATTGATTGATTGATTGATTAATTGATTGATTGATTGATTGATTGATTGATTGATTGATTGATTGATTAATTGATTGATTGATTGATTGATTGATTGATTGATTGATTGATTGATTGATTGATTGATTGATTGATTAATTTACTGTTTAGTGGATTGATTCATTGATTGATTCATCGATTCATACAATAACTAGCCGCTTGAGCATGTGTTTCGCTACCGCGAACCACATGCTCAAGCGGGTAGTTATTAACGTTACTCCCATTTTTTTAATCGAACATAATTATGTCAATGTAGCAAACGCAACACTCATTTTTTCTTCAATTTGTTTTGTTTGAAAGCGAAGCAAAAAAGGCTGAAAGCGACTATAGACGTGATTACCATTTAACCCTTTAATCCCTTACGGTGCATTAAAGTATCATTTTATATCCCTGAAAACAGACTTAATTTTCCTACAACTGAGGGTTTTAGAATGAAAATTTCCACTGAAATTTTCTACCAATACATGGCAATTTTCCTAAGATTTTCACCCACTTCAAGTCATCTTAATCCATTACAAATCGAAAATTGCGACAGCAATTCACGGCTAGTAGTGAATAAAGATGACAATGGTAAACTCAGGCTTCAAAGGGTTAAAGATTAATAATGTAGTAAATAGTGTTATTAAACTTCATGCATATTTGAAACACAAACACAATTATTAATATCATATTATTAATATGCATTGTCAAAACACAAATACAATAATCTAAAACGCTTTTCATACGTCGGTATTATGGATATGATTCTTTTCATGCCTATTTTTTATTTTGTCCAATGTTACATACTCACACACTTTTACATTGTTATGTATTTATGGTGTTCTTTTGCCAGGATATTGAGAATAGACACTCTATTTTATCAGACCCAGACAGTCAACTTGATAAAAGGTCGTACACTGCAGCTAATTTCCCACTGTTTAGTTTACTGCATTATTAGAAGTTTTTATAATCAGAAAAAAAGTCTTGTCTTTTTAAATCTAACCATAACTATAACACGTATCACTCACATAACCCCCTGTGGTGACAATAAAAAGTAGACAAAATACCAACAATAAACGCTGCTTTTCACATCCAAATATTACAGATTTATCCCTTTCAGCGCGGGGACCGTCATTATACGTCAGAATCTGACGTCTGTAGACGTCAGATTCTGACGTATAAAGACGGTCCCCGCACTGAATAAATTAAAATATGTATAATGGCCGTAGACCCATAACAATAATTCTGAAAGAGCTAACTAAGACATTTATGACGATTTCAAATTGAAAATAACCCTTTGGTCTCCATGGTTTATACAAAAATAATTCAGCATTGTATGGGCTTAATTAATCAAATGTAGGCTTCACGACGACTCAAAAATGTAGATAATAACATATTTAGTTTGTACAAATATACCAATATGCTATTCATTGAAAGTAGTTGATCACGTCAACACTGCTATCTTGAGTTCATGTTGTTTTTTCAAGCTTTCCCAACGTTGTAGATATTTCAACGTCGATTTTTATGTACCTTGTCCTTACGTATTGTGAAAAACATTGAGTTATGGCACATGACCTCATATCGACCCGCCGTGAAATGATCTTATTGGTCGTACTGCTCTATTAGAAAGTATTGTTTTTGTGGTTAGGGTGATATCAAAATCTTAGTATTAGTTTCAAGCATTTTATGATTTTCTGTACCTTATTGAATATAACGTTTAAAAAGGAGATCATGATATTATTATACAATCCGAAATACGAAATAAAAATTCCGGGTCACTGTGCATGTGTTTGCCGAGCAATATCTGAGTAGTATTTTTTCCAAGTAAGCTGTTGTTCATTCACGAGCTCCTTTGATCTATGTGCACGCTTCTAGCAATATATTATCGTGCAAAGGCAAACAGCAGTAACTGCTTGCTTTTCAAGTAAGCAGTTACTGCTGTTTGTCTGTACACAGCAGTATACTCCTCACAGGTATGTGGCATGATCCCTGTGATTAAGGACTCCTGTAAATGAGTTTATAAGCCTCGTCATCCAGCCTGGAGATTTGATATTCTGATCACCGGGGTGACGTGTCACTCACTCAATGTGAACAGGAGCCTATTGATAACACGAGACGTTCACCCCATGCTGGTTTGATGTTGGTTCAGCGTCTGCGACGCTGGACCAACATCAAACCAGCATTGGGTCAATGTTTCAGGTTTGCTGGGTTATTGATGACAAATAATCAGGCTGTCACGCTTGTGAAATAGAAACTGGACCCCCTCTGAGACCAGAGACCCAAGGAGTGCCTGATGGAAACGCGATGTAGGACAGATCTGTGACATTTCCTTTAGAAAACGCGAATAACTTATTTATACATTCCACAGAGTTAAGTAATACATGAGCTTAATTGCGGAAGCTGTTCTCAACTTACATGGTATAATAATTTATCGTTATTTTACTTACAATGAATGTTTGTTATTTTCTTCAAGTATGAAATTTTGTTATCTTTGTTTTGCTGTATATTATTAGACTATGAAGGCCTTCTGTAGGTCAAAATAAAAAAGTCATAGTCGTAATCTACCGGAGTTTTATTATAATAAATGCATAACGTATTTCATTGAACAGTTACGTGTTTATTCATATTATTAGCCCTCCTCTCATTTGTTAAGCTTTTTGGTGTCATACAGTATCGGCCGCGGCGTCAGTGTTTTATACCACACATCACATATCAATGGAATAGTCTCTATTTAGTTTCCTAGGTTTAACACGTATCCTCATAAAAATGCCATGAATGCTACCACAAAACACAAGATGTCTATTTAGTTTCCTGAGTTTTAACACGTATCCTCATAAAAATGCCATGAATGCTAACACAAAACACAAGATGTTAATCCAATGTTGGTTTGTGTACAAACAGTGAGATACATCTGTACATAGAAAGGACAACGCTGATTACAGAGATAGAGGCAACTGAGGTACAGCTAAAACCAAAAATATACAGCTTCAAAAAGCATCATTAGATCTGTCATTCTTGTACTCACTATGTAGGCCTACATTCAGCACACTATAAAAACTACAGACATATCAACCCATAAATGTCAGTCTGATCACTATATCTCCATGGCGCATGCCTCTTAAACTGTCAGTCACGCCGCCATTTCAAGTACACTTGAAATAATCATCCCATTTACATGATAAATTTGTCATGTTTAATGTGAATTTACCTCACGAGTACCCGGGAATTTGGCTGTAGAAAAGTCATTATTTCTCTGGCGAATTGATATATAAGGTTTTTGTCACAGATATTCGCTATAATTGCGCTCGTGTAAAACTCGGATGAAATTTTTTAAAAAGTTATTTTGTTTTGGCATGACCCTTTTTTCTAGTGCATTTAAAAAAAATTATCGTAGATTTTAGTTAATTTGTGCTGGTGTTATGTCCGGACAAATCTTCATTTGTTACTCTTTATCATATGCTGTATTTCCTATAGGAAAACTCTGATACCCATGACAATACAAAGAATGGAAAAGCGTACTTACCTGAGTACGTAAGGATTAACATGGTAACCCGTTAAGCACACTCGTCGCATTTATACACAACTTGGGATACTGGGCATTAAATTTTATTAAATAACACAGATAAGGTCACACAATAATACATCTAAAGTCGATCCCCGCACCGAAATAATTGAAATGTGTATAATGAACCGAGACCCATAACATAGTTATTCAAATGTAGCGGAAAGAGCTAACTAAATCAGCGGTAAGAGCTAAACAAAGATAGGGTCTACATGTGTTAAACAAGAATATTTCACCGTTGTAAGCGGTAATTTGATGTAATATAAACATTTTTTTTAATGAAATCTTCTAAATAAAGAATTCTTCAGCTATGATAATAGTAATATTAATGGGGCTATTTTATGCATTTTATGAAAAATAATAACGTCCACCACACGAAAGAGGTGCTGAGCTTTAACTCGATTACAAATCTATTCATTTTGAGATCATTGCGGCGGCATTTCACATCTCATAATGAATGAGAATGAGGAGAACCACCTGGGTTTTAAATTGTTAATCCTTATAGCGCTGAAGGTCTTTTGTATAAACCATGGAGACAAAAGTGTGTTTTTTTCAATTTGAAATCACCATAAATGTCTTAGTTAGCTCTTGCCGCTTCATTTGAATACCTATGCTATGCGTCTACGGCACCTATAAATATTTAAATTCTTTCAGCGCGGGGATCGACTTTAGACGTCAGAATCTGACGTCTACAGACGTCAGATTCTGACGTCTAAAGTCGATCCCCGTGCTGTAAGCGTCAAATGACGTTTATTGATGGTATCCACACATGACGACCAGCCTGCCTCGTTAGTGATCCTCATTGTATATCATGGTAACCAACAGAGATCTCCGTTGATGAACTCACTCTATATAAACACACACAAAAAACGGTAAAGTATGGCAGAGGTAACAGTAATCTCCTTTGTGTGTATGTTCAAAACTCCCGACTATACAATGGTGGGGGCGGGGGGGGGGGGGTAATCTCAGATTATGTCAGTCTGTCTGATAATATATGTACAATAAGAATGAGATAATGCTTGAAGATTACGTACTTTGCACGCCTATTTTGCGACGAAGTACGGAAACCGAAATTAAATTTACTTGAGTGGAGTGGAGCATTAGTGCATCTTGGTGGAGTGGGATTTTTAAATATTAAGATGCCCATCTGCTGATGTGCCATGTAGGCTGCTCACTCACACATACATCACGCAAAGTCCAAACACTAAAAACGAGTACTTTTGTCAGTGTGTTTTTGTTCACTGACCTACCATTGTTACTTGTTCCTTAAAGGGACTGGCCCACGCTAAAATCATCAAAAAATCGGTGATTTTATTTCGGGTTCTTAATATGACCATATGATGTAAACATGTACATAGACTAGAACTGCAAATTTTTATAATTTTTGTGCTGCGCATTCACCAGTTAAGCTAGATATAGAGACGAAATTCCTTATTTCTAATTATTGACAACCATGTCAAAAATAAGAAATGCGGGAATTTCGTCTCTATATCTAGTCTAACTGATGAATGCGCTGCACAAAAATTATAAAAATTTGCAGTTCTAGTCTATGTACATGTTTACATCATATGGTCATATTAAGAACCCGAAATAAAATCACCGATTTTTTGCTTATTTTAGCCTGGGCCAGTCCCTTTAAGCGAGCTAGACAATGCATTCACCATTTATAATTTGTGCCCCAACATCTGCACATATTTTTATGCATGCACAAAAATAATATGCACAGAAATGTAAATGCAATAAATGCACTTCTGAACGAAACCGTATAGAGAGTGTGCTTTACCAACACCTGGCCAACACCAGATACACACAGTAATCTGTAAATCTTTTCACTCACTTTGCTCTTTGGAAATATGGGAGAAAGAATCGACTCGTTTTTATAACCCGTAATATCTAGGCTAGAAAATGGTAATAAAGTAATAAATGTGATCTATGGTGGGATCTTTTCAGAATTGTATTTCGTTTAATAGACAAATGAACAGCCCAATCCATATTTCACATGATCCGAAAATAAATCTTTAGGCTATATAACAACTGCTGCTGAAATATTTTTCAATTTTGATATTTTAACAATAGAGGAAAAATAATAATCGACCCGTTTTTAATTCCTGCAATATCTAGGCTAGAAAATGGTAATAAAGTAATAAATATGATCTATGGTGGGGTCTTTGCAGCTTTGTATTTCGTTTAATAGACAAATGAACAGCACAATCCATATTACACATGATCCGAAAATTCAATTTGTATATAAAAACCAAGCATCTGCATTTATCAATTTTGAAAACTGTGACTCGTTCACTTGTGACTGAAATATTTGTTCACCGCTCAACAAGATTCGCGAATTAATATATCAAGTGCGCATACTTGTGGGGTTGTTGTACCTAGGGGGTTAATAATGCGTGGGCATATACTGCTGAGGTTGTAAAACACTTGGAGAACGAAGCCCCTCGTGAGACAGACAGTGAGATCCATGACCGCCTCGCAGCTCATTGTCACTTCTAATCTAGTATCCCACCTAATTGATATGCCACCGAATACGTCTCACAGGTGAGAATAGTCCACAGATTATTAGAGAGGATCCCACAACTCACGAGACATCGACCCAACACTGGTTTAATGCTGGCCCACCGTCGCAGACGGTGGGCCAACATTAAACCAGCGTTGGGTGAATATCTCCTGCAGTATCCTTGACAGTTGTGACGTTTGTATTCCGACCAGTCAGCCGCGTGTAGTAACCACCGCAGAGAGGGTCCCGCAAACTCTACATTTACACCCAGGTATTACATAGGATACACACTTAACCAGGTGTTAGTAAACCTGTTAACTAAGCCAGGATCTCCTTGGTCGACCGGCAACAGGCAGGGGCGGACGTTTGAAGCCTGCGTCATGCCCGCGAGATTGACAGACAATTTGTGTACACTCTTCACTTCTGCATCCAAACATTGTCTGCTCTTTCCACTTGAACTGGGACTTCTGTGAACTTGAGTTATGAGGTGGGGTTTTTATGGGTGTTTTGGGCGTGACGTCAACCTATTTTACCTGGCCAGTTCTTAGCTCACCTGGATTGTCTGCCTCTCATAGCACATTGTGGATTTAGGACAATACGTGTGTCCACTGTGAGGCACTGATGACTTTCGGCAGCTCTCTTAATCCTGGAGAACATCTCTGAAGCCTGAATAACATCCCTTAAGCCTCGAGAACATAACTTAAGGCTGCATAACATTCCGTAAGGCTGGAGAACATTACTTAAGCTTGCAGAACATTCCTTAAGACTAGAGAATATATCTTAAGGTTGCGGAGCATCCATTAAGACTGGCTGGAGAACATCACTCAAGCCTGGAGAACATCCCTTATGCCTCGAGAACATACCTCGAGGCTGTAGAACATATCTTAAGGCTTAAGCCTGGAGAACATCCCTTAAGGCTGGAGAATATTTCTTAAGGCTTGAGAACATGGGCAGTTATTCCCGTTTCCCATCTTTATCGTCCACCATTTCTACATGCTCACAGGAACCAAGGTAATGCAGAGCTACGATTACATTTCAAATTTGTTTTTTTTTAATTAAGATTTTTTCCAATTGGCTGTGTCAGTTTGATTCGATTTAAATGTTTTTCTTAAATGCAACACATAAAAGTCTTGTCGTAAGAGATGTGGTGCGTGTGACTACTCGTCTTCTGAGACTCTGGTAAAGTTTACCAGGGGTCAATCCCTCCAAACATCTTTAAAATAAGATTATCTTAACCTCAAGAAAAGTTAAGATTTAATAAACTTTTCTGATGGAAATGAGATAATCTCAATTTTAAAATTCTTAGTTGGGATGAGCCCCTTTTTTATTCTGCATACCTGATGATGTGACAGCATCAGCAGCATACAGCGTTTATGTGGATGGGCTTTTGCTATGACTTTTTTTATCCAACTTATCCTCACGACGAACGCGACACATCAAGTGAAATAGTCTGTTTAAAATCAGATGTCCTCAAGGGAACAGAATAATTACATTGACATTACAGTGACACTAATTATTAGAAGCTGACCATAATACCATTGACTGTTTTATACTCCATATGTTGTAATAGTTATACGACTGGTAGTAGCTATGTTTTTTTTTCGAAAACAATAAAATAGTTGTTCGGAAGCGAATACGAAAATCAACCCTTTCTTGCTGCCAGTCGGCCATTTTTGATTTAATATATTCTAATTTGTCATGAGCGAAATTGAAAATTATAGCCGCCAGCCAGCCATTTTAAGTTTTAACTTTGGAAAATGTATCTTTTGTTATTCTCGTATATCAATGGATATATATTATATGAGAGGGACATGCCGCAATGGTTAGAGCGTGGCGCTTTGCCGATGTCGCTGCCTGCCGTGCGATTTCGAACCCCGCTGGATGCAAGATTTTTGGATAAATACCATGTTCCTGCGATTTGAAGGGCTAATAAATATAGATGTAACATGTCATAGAATTTTTTGTTCTGAGAGTTCAACCAAAAATGTTTTTTCAATATGTTTTCCCACCTATATTTTTGTAGACTTTCTTTTGAAACTCGTGAATGCTTTCTGCATGTATAGATCGCTGAAAATTGTTTCTGTTGTAAATTATTTTAGGTTAGGTCTTTTTAGAACGTACATGAGACTAGATTATGAAGATCCTCTACATTTGCATACCAGTCTCGGAATTCCACTTAGCGAACGCCTGCTAATACTTTAATGCAAATCTAATCTATGTAGATTGTATCATAAAATGAGCGACTCATGATTCGTGATACAAGTATTTATAAAACCATCTTAAAATCTGTTTTACATACGTTTTTGAAGGTTTAGAAAATATATTCTTATAAACTGATAAAGGCAAACCCCTCCCCCACACAGTACTGCCTATGGGAAGATGGTAACATTATGAGCGCCCAGCTTGACTTTATTCGTTTACTTTCGTTTTATTAACTAATCAGATCACCATTTGTGGGAAAGAAATGAGTATTTAAACATTAAGATTTTCAAATAAAACTAGTATGAGTCTTCAGGGAATTTTCACCGAATTGAAGTTGTGGGTCGCGATAGCGGGACACAAATTTACGTAGGTGAAAACGAAAAAGTGGGTTGGGGCCTAAAAGGTTAAATCCCTGCTCCCTGCTTATGAGCTCCGGACCATGTTTTTTAATATGTGCTGATGTAACTGGAAATCTGTGTTCAAGTTTCATTCATCCCTGTATACCTTGAATCCATGGTGGTGTGTTATATTTCAGATATCTCTGCTCATGGTTTAGACATTTGTTCTCCTGTTTTTAAATTCCCTGCTCGCGGATTTGTCGTATATACACTGATACATACAATATATGAGCACGCTTGTGTAAACCCTGATCACGCGTTTGTATACGATTTGCACATCACATGTTTTTATAACTAAATGCACCCCAGTGAGGGCCATATTATTACGCCATTGACTTTTATCATGATAATATCTTTAAAATACGATATGTCAAGATCAAGATAATTTTTCCGAACGCCTGATTCTGTATCGCAAATTCTGAATTCGCGCGCTATCGATGTATCGCAAATTCTAAAATGGCGCTCTATAAAAAGTTAAAGAAAGTATCTTCAGATTTTAGTTTTTCTGTCAATTGGACACACCTGAGAATGACTAAGTTACGTATTCATGATGTTGATTGTGCTGACCACATATCTTGCATGCCGCACGTAATACGACGTACACTAACATGTATCTCCTTGGACTTCAAGCACTTGCGTTAAACGTATTGTCATCCACTCGCGACTTGTGTAACTACACATAGACTGCTGTTGTGTGGCGTGACCCTTTAAGCGCCAATTACAAGGACAATCATATCTACATGTCAAATAACGGATGCTTTAAATTACCTATATATATCAGGTATATATATCATTTCCAGGCCAGCGGTTCTTTGATGTTTTGATATGCCCATGCAATCTGCCAGAATAACGAATTGTTTATTCGTAAAATTACAAAATACGAGTAAGTTTCATCCACATATCCTATTTTTTCAACGTGGTAGACCTACCTCTGATTTCTCCATCAAATATCAAATTTAGAGTTTTTTACCAGAGCCGGTTTTCCTAAACCGAATGACCCGGATCTTAGATATATGATTGTTTGAGATAACGATAGCGACCAATGACAGGCCTAGGATATGGGTCACTATATTATATCATTAGGATAACAGATCTTAGCAAATTTTCTAAATATATTTTTCCTTATTTTCCAAACCCCCTTGGCCTTCTAACAGCTGCTGAACATTAAATATAATGATTGTATTGTACACGTATTGATAAACATTAACTCTTAGGAATCTAAACTAATCCTTTAGTGACCTGATGTTGCGTCTCGCTGCCGCGATCCACAAATTCAGGTCACTAAGGATTACTTAGATTTGTGAAATGTAAGTCATAACGTATGTCAGCGTGACAAATTTAACCCTTTTACTGCTAGGTCTTGGTTAGCTCTCTCCACCTCCTTTGAATACCTATGTTTTTGGTCTACGGCCATTATAAATATTTTTCCACTTTCAGTGAAGGGATCGACTTTAGACGTCAGAATCTGACGTCTGCAGACGTCTACGTCTAAAATTGCTCGCCGTGCTGTAAGGGTTAAATCACAGCTAGTGGAAATGAAACTTCAAGATTTCCAAATGTTTCGTCTCAAATTAAACAAATATGAGTTATTTTCACCCACTTGAAGCTGTGGGTCCCGGTAGCGAGACACAAGTGGGTGAACATTTAAATAAAATAACTATACAGGTATAAAGTGTGGGTAAAGGGGTCAAGATACACTTAATAAAAATAACTTGTCACATAGAAGTGTTGATAAATCAGAAGAAGCCTACTCAGTCGACATCAGTGCTCTAAAGATTAATATAAGTATTGTGTTCTCATTCACCTCTACATAATCATGATAATGTTGTTCTTATTTTTTTGGATGACGAAACCCTTTTTTTTCAGCTGGGTCGATATCTATCAGTTTGACCTATATTTTTACAATAGGCATGGTCGCGATCGGGATCTCGATCATAAACAATGCTTGGATCCGATTTTCAGGTCAGTTTTGTGTGCAGAGAAGGAAAGATCAGATCTAAAGACACTCCCTTCGCCCCTCGGCTTAATCCTTTCTTAACCTCTTTTATAACACTGGCATTCCTGAATTCAATGCACTATTTAAATTGGCACCCTGTGACAGAAGAGTGGTAGTTTGTTAATAAAAGATTTGTCAGGTCTTTAACCCTTTCAGCGCTGGGACCGTCTTTATACGTCAAAATCTGACGTCTGTGGACGTCAGATTCTGCCGCATAAAGACAGTCCCGGCACTAAAAGAATTTAAATATTTATAATGGCCGTAGACCCATAACATAGATATTGAAATGAAGCGAAAAGAGCTAACTAAGTCATTTATGATGATCTCACATTGAAATAAAAACCTTTATCTCCATGGTTTATACACAAATAGTTCATCGTTGTAAAAGTTAATGCATCCCTAGTTGCACTCACTGATACATCAGATTATATTCTCCTATCTCAGTTGAAAAGGCTTATCTGCCACATTGGTAAATGGTAGTTAAACCCTTTCTTTATATGACGGGAGGATATAATACGCCTTGCAGTGATTGACAACACTTTTATGATGTAAACAAATTGCGTGTGTGTTGAGCTTTCTAAATATTTACTATTACTGGGGCTTTACGTTGAAATTGCCGGATTACCAAGGTGTTTATTATGGTAAAACATGATTATCCCTTATTTAAAGGCATGGACGTCTTTGTGTTGTAACATAGAATTGTAGGTGTGTTATAATATTATGTTTATAAAACAATGATTTTACACCATGTGAATTGTAATTTATATTATAATAATTGTATACCCTGATTGTGTGTTTAGAATACCAAACTAAACTGTGCTAGTATATACAGATATATAAGGTATTAAACTGGTACAATTTTAAATACATATTTCGTGTTTGTAGTGACAAAATGAGCTAGATATGCGCTAAAATATTTTCCTATTGACCAGTCATATAATAAAGTCCGTGATATTCATGTTTCAACTCCGAAATAATGTACGTTGATTTTAATAAACCGTGCGCAAGTATATACAATGGGTATGCAGCTTATGTTAATTGACACTTCATGTTATGATTATGGTGTCTGAAGCCACTTCAGCAAATTTCAAAATAATACACCCCCTGTACGCGAGATACCACGCATGTCACACCATATACCGCCCTGTCCAAGTGGCTCATTGGGCTCGACTACACAGAAAACACGAAAAGCTGAACCAATACTGCTCTAACCCTTTAAGCCCTCACGATGCATTCAGGCATCATTTTACATCATTGAAAATAGACTTAATTTTTCTACAACCAATGGTTTTAGAACGAAAATTTCCATGAAACTGGTTTACCAATACATGGCAATTTTCTTCAATTTTTCACTCACATCAAATCATTTTCGTCCACTACAAGTCGAGAATTGCGACAGCAATTCGCGGCTTGTAGTGGATGATGATGACTATGGTAAATTCAGGCTTGAAAAAGTTAACCCTTAAAGCGCTGAATTAATTTGTGAAAAAAACATCGCAAACAAAGGTTTTTTTAAATTTGAAATCATCATAAATGTCTCAGTTAGCTCTTTCTGATTCATTTGAATACCTATGTTATGGGTCTACGGCCATTAGAAATATGTTGATTCTTACAACGCCGGGATCAACTTTAGTCGTCAGAATCTGACGTCTACAGACGTCAGATTCTGACGAATCAAGTCGATCCCCGCGCTGTAAGGGTAAATGCTTGGCAAACGTTGGAGAAGGGGGGGGGGGGCTGCCTTAAACTAGTACGTATTGGTTCGCCATCTCGGGTATTCTGTAAAACGCTGTGACGGCACTGGAAACTATTTTGAATGGCTACTCGGTGAAAATCATGTTATCTTAGACCCTCTCCCCCATACTTCATTGTATTAGCTAGCGCGTTGAAAACATTGGAGGGCAAGGCTATTGAATTTCACAGAATGGACTCGAAATCTGGAAATACCGGGTGTCTATATATATCGTCTCCTTGGATATGATAGGGTGTATCTGCCACTTTGTGAAATGGCAGATACACCCTTTTATATTCAAGGTGACGTCATAATGTGCAGAAACTGCTTAAATGTATGGAGTGCACAGTAATGCCAAGGTTACTGTGTGCTATAAACGCTCGGGTGTTTATAAACACTCGCCGGAAGTGCACTGCGAGTGCTTATAAAGGCACGGTCGTTTTTAAATGGGCGGCAAATTAAAAACGGCTGGACCCGTACCTGATTAATTCATCAAACACGTCATGATTTCGACTTCGGGCCTTGTAGTGTCCGAACCATGCGACTAATACACTTTATAGACTGATTAAGAAAATGGATCATAATATTAAGAATATAAGTTCTAAATACTTATTATTACTGTGATAATTTGCATCTGCTGCAAGTATATTTTTATTCACAACAATTTTAAAACGAGTGCTGGGAGAAACACCAAATTAATGTAAATATTTTGTTGCAAACCATTTCGTTATCTTCTGTAAATAATCTTTATTAATGTGTACAGTTTTAATATTTGAAACAACACTATGGATTAGCAGTGCATTACATTTTAACTTAGTTATCTACCATTTCGATATATTTTTATCGTGAGCGCCTTATGCTGTACTGAATTATAATGGATTACAATTGGCCACAATTTCAACGCAGAACGTGTGTTATGTTATTAATTTGTAACCCGCTGATGGGTGAAATATAATGATGGAAGATTGTGTAATAGGCCTATATTTGACAGTATCATGAAGGCAAGTGTGAGTGTAAATGTTGAAGGTGATCTATCACCCCCCATATAGTAATGAATAATTTTGTGACAAATAAATCAAAGTTGCCACAAGATGGGGCACAAGTGTTTCCTTATATGGGGTGATTGGCTATCATGTGACCCTCTGAGAGGGTCACATGATAGCCAATCACCCCATATAAGGACATAATTATTCATACCATATAGATCACCTTTAATATTCTCTTGACGATGGTCTTTATGCAAGATGTTTTTTATTATTGCCCAAGGTAAACAGATCTATACATCAACACGTTTTCTAAAGATAAGCTTGTCTGAATATGAGCTGTATTGTTAGCAATTAGAAGTGAAGATCCTGTATAAAATAATAGTTTCGTTTGGTAGAAGATTATGTCAGCAATTGCAGTTTGTGTTGATTGAAATCTAAGAAAGAATCACGCTGTACCACGAGGACGTGCAGTATGCCACGTGTATAATTATAAATCTAAATCCAATGAAAATATATGCTACAAAAGACTTATGCAAAATATAGTAAGTTTTGCAATTACGATCTGTATCCCAAGGGTGCAAAATTAGCGAAATAATATTTTTTTTGACAACGTCTAATGTTCTTGATTGTATCAGCTAATCTTTATTCATTCAAAATATAAGTTTGCATATTGTATATCATGATAGCTTCCCAAGAAACACAAAACATTGAACCAATGAATACAATGAAGCTCCTAGAGCCATTTTGGTTGCAGGGCTGTGTCCTCCCAGGGAGTTGAAGCAGCACACAGGGGCAGGTTAGGGGAATAACTAGGGGATAACATGACCAGGGAATGTAAAGTCGGCTGATTGGTCCGTAGACCTGACTTCTTAAGCCATTTCCCTTAAATCATATCCTAAGAAGTATACGGTTATTTTTTACGAACATGACACTATTTTGATGAATCCCAGCATAATATATATTATTAACCCTTTAACCGTCGGTGTCGCATATATTCGGGTTGTCATTTTTTATTAGCACATTAAATACCAGATTTTAATTATGTTAAAGATAAAATGTGACATCAACCAGCAAGATTTGAAAACAGTTGACCTTCATTTTGTCAAATCTGAATAATTTTCACTCACTTGAAGCTGTGGATCGCGTCAGCGAGACACAACTTCAAGTGGGTGAAAATTCAGATCGAATAATTTGGCGGTTAAAAGGTTAAGTAGTGGAACATTTTTCCCAGAAATAACTATAGCTTAGCTGTGCATAATGCTATGGATAGTAATTTACATATAAAAATCATCACTGTAAAAGAGTAGAGGTCGCGTCCCGACTCCAGGCTTCTGTGAATGTGATTTTGCCGCAGCATACAAAAATGTTGTAAAACAAGATCTATTGTATATAATCAGATAATTGATTTGACTTAACCCGATACCAACCAGGGTGATTCATCACATTTTCATTCCCTTTGAGGTATGAGTTGCAACCGCAGTTGCTATCTCACAGAGAATTAAAATTAACTAACATACATATCCAAGTGTATTATATCATGTATATCAGAGTGAAAGTTTAAGACGTAGTAATTTGAGCTCTATCATACTCTCTTGATCTCTTTCAAAATATGTCCCATACCACTCCGTCATTAACAGATAAAGAGTTACATAAAATGTGTTAAAATGGCGACATTTACCGCAAATAAATCGTACTACGTTTTGTTTTTCAATCGTACCAAACAAGGGCATAGCTCAGAAATAAGCTAAGTGGGTTTTATTCTTTATGAGACTAATAGTATATATTTAATCCACTCTGCTTGACAGGTGTGGACAAAGTACCACGCTATGAGAGCCTCTTAAAAATACAGTTTTTAACTGGATGATTTACTGTTATATATAAAGTCATGCGGGCATATGCCTACATGGCATCGTCCGAGAAAAAAGGTAAGTCTATTGTAGGCTTTTTTACTGCTGGCACAAAGAGTAATGTTCCATTATAATTCATTCATTCATTCATTCATTTATTCATTCATTCATTCATTCATTCATTCATTCATTCATTCATTCATTCATTCATTCATTCATTCATTCATTCATTCATTCATTCATTTATTCATTCATTCATTCATTCATTTATTCATTCATTCATTCATTCATTCATTCATTCATTCATTCATTCCTTCCTTCATTCATTCATTCATTCATTCATTCATTCATTCATTCATTCATTCATTCATTCATTCATTCATTCATTTATTCATTTATTCATTCATTCATTCATTCATTCATTCATTCATTCATTTATTTATTCGTTCGATCGTTGGTTGGTTGGTTGGTTGGTTGGTTGGTTGGTTGGTTGGTTCGTTCGTTCGTTCGTTCGTTCGTTCGTTCGTTCGTTCGTTCGTTCGTTCGTTCGTTCGTTCGTTCGTTCATTCATTCATTCATTCATTCATTCATTCAGTCAGTCAGTCAGTCAGTCAGTCAGTCAGTCAGTCAGTCAGTCAGTCAGTCAGTCAGTCAGTCAGTCAGTCAGTCAGTCAGTCAGTCAGTCAGTCAGTCAGTCAGTCAGTCAGTCAGTCAGTCAGTCAGTCAGTTAGTCAGTCAGTCAGTCAGTCAGTACATGACTTAGATACAGGCTAGTCGTTAAAGTGTGTCTACATATTCGTCATATTTCAGCGACCATGTCAGAGGGTATCTGAATGCTCAGACAGTGTTAGGGTAACGGCCGGTGTTGGCTGGATTTCTATAAGCACCCCACACGAGGCCTCGGGTTAGATGTCACAAATTCACGCCGCCAGACTGTAAAAATACGTTAACAACTGATCAACAATGCCTGATCATTTGCTTGATACTCGGTGTGTACTGGAATATAGTGTGAGCTTTAGTAATTGGTAATGTGATAGCCAGGGCCCAACAGGCTAAAGTCTATGACACAATTATCTGGAGCGCATGCTTTTCGTCGATTTCTCCGTCAATTCTGAACCGATTTCCTTGAAATTTTGCACAGGACTTTTCCAAGTCATGTCCTAACATCAGTAACATTTTCACGAAATTATATTCAATAAAGTTAGATCATTTCACATGTAATAAAATTACAGAATTAGTGTAATGGATTAATAGAGGGACGTCATATTTTCAATTTACTACATGTCAAATGGTCTAACTTTTGCAATTCTGCATAGAACTTTACGAAATTTTTACCGATGTTAGGACATGACTTGGAAATGTCCTGTACAAAATGTCATGGAAATCGACGAAAAGCATGCGCTCCAGGTAATTGCGTCATAGACTATAGATACATGGTTAGTGACGAAGTAATGGTGGATCAACATCTCACACGCTGGCCCAATATTATGTCAGCGTTGGCATGAGAACTTTTGATCTACTGTACTTCTGGTCTGTGATCACACGTTCGTTTTGGTCAAACAATGCATTATAAATATGGGGTTTAAGAATATTAGTGAATTTACTAAAATAGTCATTTATATATTTCATTACTCATGAGATATTCTATATACAGGGATGTCGATATTTATAACCCTTTAACCGCCAAATTATTTAATTTGAATTTTCACCTACCTGAAGTTGTGTCTCGCTGACGCGATCCACAACTTCAAGTGAGTGAAAAATATTCAGATTTAACAAAATGGCGGTCAACTCTTTTCAAATATTGCTGATTGATGTCATATTTTATCTTTAACATATTTAAAATGCGGTACTTAATGTGCTGATAAAAAATGAGAACTTAAATATATGCGGCACCGCCGGTTAAGGGATTAATATTATACCAGATCATTGAGGTCACTACAGCAAAATGACACACGTCTTGCTCTGTGACAACTCATTTAAACTAAACAATTATACAAATATCTACATTGTTACCGATTTCTACTAATATCAGACATCACAAATTGTATTTACGTCATCCACGTCACTGGCATGTCACATTACTCCGTGTGTCTCAAATGTTTCACCAGGATAATAACTAAAGATAACAATCGCACTGTCATAAATAAAGCAAGTCTCTCGAAGCATAAAGTATCATAAATACTGGCATTCATTACCAGTTAAAGTACCATAAAAATTATGTAGATATAAACCACTTACCGTTTGATGACATTGGAAATATTAGGATTTTATGTATCAGATTTAGAAACTGTATTAAGACACTATCAATATGATCATGTATAAAAAATAAGTGATTCGAAATGCTAGCTGTTGATATTATGCGAGCTTGTATCATTCACGATCATTTTGAATTGTTCAGACAGTATGGTAATTGATGGTGCCATAACTTGACAAACATGTTATGGATTCATTGTTAACAATTTACTTAACAAATAGATAGATAGCTCTAGGCTTATAATGATGCATGAGTTGCAGAGATTTATACTAGTATAATTTTGTATGTAATACAAAATTCATTTGTATCAATTTATGTACTTTGATTTGAAATCATTACGACAAAATACATCGTTCACACACCATCATCGTTCCATACAGAACATTAAAGCAACGGAAATGCGAACGTCGGTATCACTGAGTATCCAATTTGTAAAATTATAGTTTTGCAGTTTAGAATGTCACTGCTTTTTGTCATATCATTAAAGCTTGCCAACCTACTTATGTAACAGTATGCTGTTACAGACATTTTTTGTTGCCATGCATTCGGTAGGCACGAGAAAGAAATGCAGGTTTAATGATGGGTCAACGTTTGAAACGCCGGCCCAACATTGAAAAAACATGGATACACTTTCTTTCAGCCCCACTCCAGCTAATACAAAACCAATGTTGGGACACCGTCTGCGACGGTGGCCCAACATTTTATCAACATTGGTTGACCGCTGTGCATTGTATTTACGTCATCCACGTCACTGACATGTTACATTACCCCGCGTGTCTCATTATAATTAGCGACACAATCTCCCCACGGCAGTTACAAAGAGTCCCCTGTCATTATTACCTCATTATACTCATACTGGATATCAACTACATCGTCTGTCCTGCTAACAAAGTAAGCTCTGACAATTCACATGCTTATGGTATATAACTATAGTTATGTTTAAACTCTTTATATACCCATGCTTTTCTATGATTTGGTTTTAGTATTGCACAATAATCAGTTTGTTATCTGCTTATAGCAGGGCGGGGGCCCTAGGGTAGAGGTTAGCACCGCTGACTTTCACGCCAGAGTTCGGGGTTCGTTCCCCGGTCTCGGCGGTCTGAAAGAAACAAACATGTTTCCTCCCCATCCACTCGTAAAACTCAGTATTATGGGGAGCCTCCTTGACCGAGAGCTAGCGTGCTGGGCCTTAGACCTCTAGGGTTTGAAATTGAACCCTGTGTCTGGAGAGCAGGGTTATCTCACTCATATCTCACCATCCTCAGGAGGTTCTCCTGGCCCAACTTAGCCTGTATGTGCACAAAAGTAGCATAAAGCCCGATTCATTTTTTTTTTACAACATAGCTGATATTAGAAAAAACAGCGGTTTTGTATTCGTTGGATGTGATGTTTTCAGGGGAAATTAAATTTTGCGTAGAATTATTTCCTTATGTGAAATATCATAGATAAAAACTATAACGCTTATATTTTAGCTGTTTCAAATGAGATGGGAATTTGAGATGGGAATTGCTGCCGCAATTCCCATCTCAAAGTGAAGAAAAATGGCGCTATTTTATAAAAAAAATACCCAAATATACAATCTCAAATATTGCGGATAACGTCCTTATTGTGATGGTTAAAAAAGGTAAATTAATTTGATTTGAGTTCTATTCAAAATATACCATGTGGTTTTGAAATGCGACAAGGGTGTTGATAAGAAGTAACCCTTTAGTCGTCAGTGCCGATTATATTTGATTTTTTATTTTTTTATCAGCACATTAAATATCAGCTTTTGAAAATGTTAAAGATAAAACCTGACCTCCATTTTGTCAAATATGAATAATTTTCACTCACTTGCAGTTGTGGATCGCGTCAGCAAGACAAAACTTCAAGTGTGGGGGGGGGGGGGGACATTCCAATCAAATAATATAGCGGTTGGGTTGGGGTGTCTTCACGCATAACGGTTTTTATTTCTCGTAATATATAATGTTCTTAATTATAAAAGTACTCCGTACGCAGCATGCTCCACTTTCAACGTACACATCTATCTGTACCATATAGCCCGAGAGCTCATAGGGTTTTACCTATTTGAGGTCAAAAGATTTGAAGATTGTTTCTATTGTAGAATTTTACGCTGAATGTTAATATGGAAAAAATCCCGAAAACGTGAACTCTGCTGCTGTTATTATTCATAATGCTAAATAGTTTATTATCTGAAATAACACGTTACTGCTGTTATTTCAACTCTCTGATATCTGGAAATGATATCGATTGATCTTTTTTATTAAAAACATGTTCTATGATCTCAGATACCCCTACTCCAGTTCTCCCATATAACAGTAGAACGCTCGTGAATACTTGTTACAAATTAAGTAGTGTGAATGGTGGCGGAGAAACTGCCGGAGAGTAGGCTTACTACGCCCTGTAACGATGTTATATAACGTCGTTCAGACCTCCCTGAATGTATCTAATTGGTATGACTATTATTCAGAACAGATAATATTGATTAATTTACGTTTTCTTTGGATATAATGAAGTGGGTTGTGGTACTGACAATATTACTGATGTTGTGTTACAACACAGGGCTAAATTACATAATAGTTATATACCATTGGTCCTAACAGTTACCATTCACTTGAAGTTAAGGATTGCCACCGTAAGACACAACTGGTGACACTTCCAATTCAGACCAATTGAGACCATCCACATAGCTTGTCTAAACATGTACTTTTTTTTTGTGAATTGCGGAAGGAATTCACAGAACACAGTGTTAACCCTTTAACCGCCAAATTATTCAATTTGAATTTTCACTCACTTGAAGTTGTGTCTCGCTGACGCGATCCACAACTTCAAGTGAGTGAAAATTATTCAGATTTGACAAAATGGAGGTCAACTCTTTTCAAGTCTTGCTAATTGATGTCACATTTTATTTTTAACATTTTTAAAATGTGGTACTTAATGTACTTATAAAAAATGAAAACCCGAATATAATGCGGCACCGGCGGTTAAAGGGTTAAGGGTTAAACGATACCCTGCCCTGGGGTTCAAACTCGTGATGATTACATAAATCAGCCAAGGTAGGCCGACGCCTGCGGTGATGTACGACGCCCCACACGTGGCAAAACATAATACATCACATGGAGATGTCACTAATATAAAGGATTTACTAGCTAAGAGCCATAGTTTTTTACCGGTCGGACTCTAGGCCCATGTGTCAGGCCATCATAATCCTTTGGTCTTTTTTAATTTAGAGTACAGGTAAACAATATGTTGCTCTTGAGCTCATTAGCTTCATAAGGATTGAGACTGAGATAATCAGCAAACACCGTATACTTTACTGATTTCTGCTTTGCTGATTTATACACAAATTATACCTTGATTTGCTGATTTATACCTTTAACCCTTTAAGCGTCAAATCTTTCAATTTTCACCCACTTGAAGTTGCGTCTCGCTGACGCGATCCACAACTTCAAGTGAGTGAAAATTATTCAGATTTGACGGTTAGCTCTTTGCGAATCTTGCTGGTTGATGTCACATTTTATCTTTAATATATAAATGTGGTACCCTATGTGCTAATAAAAAATGAAAACCCGAATATATGCGCCACCGGCGGTTAAGGGGTTAAGGTAACTTACCTACCTTTGATGTGTTTTAGGTTTTGACAGTTTATAATTAACGAGAATACTGTACCATTGACCTGCCAGTGTCATAGGCGTCATCTGAAATATTTTGAATAAAATTAGTTCCATAGAAACTACCCCTACTCATTAAAGTTAGGAAGTCTTGAACTAATTTCAATTGTATATCTTGCACTTTGTTATTTTTTAAAAATATAACGAAATGTGCGGGGGAAGCTAAAGGGACAAAAGCCATTTATCAAACAGCTATAAGACAAACAAACAATACAATACAATGCAATACATCAAGATATACAATAATAATGAAAATTGGTTAGACATTCTGTAGATGAAAGATAATAAAACAAAAATATTGAAACATTGAACGTGTAAGAGAGAGGGGGGATCACGATCCACAGTTCAACTCAGTCTACGACGTAGTCGAAGCAGAACTAATCCAATATTAAACCTTAAACCGCCGGTACAGATTATATTCGTTTTTTACATTTTTTATTAGCATATTGCATATCAGCTTTTAAACAAGTTGAAGATATAAAGTGACATAAATCAGCAGGAATTTGAAAATAGTAAACCTTTATTTTGTGAAATCTGAATAATTTTCCCTCACTTGAAGTTGTGGATCGCGTCAGCGAGACACAACTTCAAGTGGTTGAAAATTCAAATTGAATAATTTGGCGGTTAAAGGGGTAATATTAGTTATGGATTGGAAAGTGTGAAACAAAAAAACATTCAATCTAATTCAAAATCAGAATTATTTGTTAATGTGATTTATATCTCACTATCCGGTAGGAGTTTAACACTTTTGTTTGTGTTTCCAGGGAGACCGAGAAGAAGGCTGTAGCCCTGGCTAAGGCAGAGAAGGAGAGACTGATCAAAGATCAACTGGAAGACGATGACGATAAACGACAGACGACGGAAGATGAGAGGGGACGATCTGAGAATAAGCCAGCAGTGAGGGAGAAAGAGGTGATACGTCTGCCAGAGCCCCACGGCGCAGATACTAGAAATGTCCTGCAAGAGCCGCAAGAGCCATCTCCTGTACTGAGCAACAGCAACGCCGGCAACGTACAGGACAAGAAACAAGACGAGCCAAAGAGAAAGAAGGCCTCCTCCTCCCCTATACTGGGCCAGGAGAACAACTACACAGTGTCCAAGTATCAGAGTAGTATTCTCCACCCGCGCAATCACCGGCGTGTGCACCGCGAGAGAGGGACTAAGGTGGGTAGCCCAGACAGATTTAACTTTCATAACGCTGAAATATTTTTGTATAAACCCTGGAGAACAAAGGATTTTATTCAACTTGAAATCATCATCAATGTCTTAGTTAGCTCTTTCTGCTTCATTTGAATACCTATGTTATAGGTCCACGGCCATTATAAAGGTTTTAATTTTTCTGTGTGGGGTCCGTCTTTAGACTTCAGAATCTGACGTCTAGACGTCAGATTCTGAAGTCTAGAGACGATCACAACACTTGTTTTTCCCACACACAGTCTGGTGTAAATGCAGCTGAAACATAACAAAATGCAATGCTATTTTTAATTTTTATATTTTTATGACAAAAATGCAGTCTCTGATTTTTAGAAATTGAAATTCCCTTGGTTTTTCTGCCATTGGATATCTTTGTACAGATTTTCCTATATTATCATTTATATATCTGTATATGTCAGATTTATTAATTGTTCAGTAATTATTATTGTTCAACACTTACCCCCACCGGATGCGTTACGTTACGACTGAAGTTACATTTTTTATATCTACGACAGTAGATACAGGACATTGACCAATGTTAGTTCTATGTTAGTTCAATGTTGGGTCAGCGGTAGGCCAACATTAAAACAACATTGTGTCAGTGTCTCTTGTTTGCTGTGAGTTATAGCTGAAGCGCACAGTGGTCGCTGGATGAGCGTAGGCCTGCATTCTGTGACATTTTGTATGTCTGCAGCCGTGGCAAAGAACAGATTAACTGATTTTCACTAACCGCGTAGGCCCCAAAAGGTGTCACCGAACATATGAAATAACTTATTTGTGTCACAATGATTTTGCAAATGCAGCCGAACATATAGATCACGATATATTGGTTATTGTGATATTAATAGCAGCCATTCCAAATGTGACACATTGAAATATTTATACTCGAGTTACATAGCATCTATCAATTTTTTTATCCCACAAAATGGACGCGGGATTTTCAGGCAAATGAGATGGAATGAAATGAATGGGGTTTTAGGCTACCTTTGAGCACATATAGGCTAAACTGGGCCAGGAGAGTCTCCTGAGGATGTGGGATTGTCAGGCATGACCTCACTAATGCACAACCATATTTATTTCTGAGTGAGGGTGTGAAACGAACTTGGTGAGATCATAATTGTTGTGTGGATTTATTTGTATGTGTCATGCTTATACCAGAGATAATCTCTGCTTATACCATGAATTATATATTGAAGTTATCATGTAAATATTAATTCCCAGTGTTCATTTTTTCAAGAGCAAATGTTCCGATCGCAACCTACAAGTTAATGGATTTGCCAGAATTAGAGTGGCCAAGGTCAGGATTTTTTTTTCAGACTCAAATTAACGACTGATTCTGGGCCTTCCTGTTATTTTTTTCATCTGACTATCAGGGTAGCTTGAGCCAGTATGATTCATATTGGACGGCTGGGTACGGCTCAGTGCTAACATGAGCTGCATCCTAACCACATAACATCATCCCCTCCCCCATAAAAGTCAAGGAAGAACATTGTCAAGTTTTTGAATTGAAATTAAATTATTTTACACGAAGCTGGAAATTGCTTCGAATTGAAGAAAAAATAGTGAATACAAACATTGGAAAATGACTGCTTTTATTTTGAATCACGACAGAACCATTTGATGTATTTAAATCTCAAAGGCAAAGGGCCTCAATTATTTCCAATTGGCTCAAGCTATGCAGTATATACTGCCATGTAAAGGTAAACAGCGGTAACTGCTCACTTTAAAGAAAGCACTTACCGCCGTTTGTCTTTATATTGCAGTGTAGATGATGGGGATAGAGGCACACACGTGTGACAATGATCAACATGATTCTGCACATACATCGTCTCCTCACACTTACTGATCTCATTTGTCAGCGATCATCATATATCAGCACAAAATATACTGGAAGCCAAATAATTGTGGTTTTCTTTATTTTTGCAATTGCAGCACATTTTCTCTCTATGTAGACACCATAATAATGATGGATTCAAATATATTTGTGGAATCAGAATGCTGCACAGGAAAAATCAATGAGTTGAAAAAACCTATTGTAGATTCTAATCCTTTAAATATATTTTTGTTGCTTTATTTATTTATTTTTTTACAGGGTACCTTTTTATAATATGACAATAATCTTTTAACGGTTTAATTATTTAAGATCCTGAGTTTCGGCAGATTTTTTCCGCTGCTATCTAGATTTCACAATGTACTACCAAGCCGCACTTTTAGGTGATCTAAATAGCAAAACGAACAATCCATTCAGTTTTGACAACAACTCGTTCATTTGACAAATTACTAATTAATTTTGTTAATTTGTTAATAACAAATATTTATATTAAGAGTTACTTACATATTATACGTGATACTTATGAACATTCTTTAAGAGTTACTCGGGGACAAATTGAAGTCAACTTGCCAATTTAAGTTGAATGGCTACCAATACAAACGTCATATTGCAAAATGAATAGGACATGGCAAATTTGAATTATTGTATTTCAAGTGAATTGTACAATTTTCAACAATATGTTTATCGTAGTATGGAGCAAAAAAAAACAAATAAATATCAGTTAACCGTCATAGCACTATGTTTTTCTTGTAGTATCGTGGCCGAGGCAGAATGGCGGCTAGCGGACCTAACTCTGTAAGTGGACCTGTCACTAGCTTTCCCCAGGTTCAGACCGTGACTAAGCCTAGCTCATACCAGCCTTCATTCCTCAGCAGTCATCGCTATGAGCAGCCTAATGTGAGCAACAGTACTAACACCAATAACACCACCTCCACCTCCAACCTCCCCAAACTGAATGATCAACACAGAAAAAAACCAGCACATTCTAATAGTACTTTCTTTCCTAGCCTAGGTCAGGCTTTTGTACAAAAGCAACGGGTAAGTATTTTACAACCGAATTTATAGTAGAAAACTAAGTTTATTAGAAAACAATCATTTTGCGCATCAAACCTAATTATTATTTTTTACCAAATTTACAATAGAACATTATTTTTACGTATAGTAGTTTATAATGGGAAACTAATTATAATAGAAATGATATGGAGCACAAAGCCTGGTATTATTATAGTGCACAGTAACATAGATAGAGCTGCACACTTCGGGCCTTTGGACACTTTGGATACTATGTTTTTTTCTATTATCATATTTTGAACATGTCTGTAAATACATTTTCATTTTTACTGTACGCGCATGCCTTCTAATTTATATGTATAATAATAATAGTTTGCAATGTACTATAATAATGTGACAAAATACAATAATGAATCCCTCATGTTGTTTTTTCAGGACCCTGCGAACAGAAATATGTACGGACATTATCAGTTACCTTCTATAGACAGACGAGGGGCAGGTTATAACTGAGAAAGACAGCGATGTCGTCATTATGACTATATTATCAGTGATTATACATGTAGGAAATATAAACAGCTCAGACACATCGTGTTCTTAAGTGTTCCAAGAAGCCAAAATGTAAATGCTGGCTTTCGTCGTTCACAATACCACAAGAGATCTGTCAACGAGCACGCCCACATATCACTCACAATGTCTGCTTTACGTTGGGCCTACGTTTTTGACGTTGGTCAAACGCAAAGCAGATAGTTAGCATTTCTAGGCTGGCAATGGAGAATCATTTCAAAGACTAATATGATAAAGACTGGACTGTGTTTTTATTATTAGGCGGCCTAATTTCGTTGGGGTTTTTCGGCCAAGCCTGAAAATGCAGCATAAGTAAATAAGGATGGGATTTGATGCTCCGTAATCTGACGTGGCTGGGATACGTGACCGTTAATTCGTTCCCGTGGATATGAAAGGGTGCATCTGCCACTTCACAAAGTGGCAGACACACCCTTTCATATCCAAGATGATGAGACGCTTTGCTAACACACACCTCACAGGCATGATAAACAGACTTTCTAGGATGATCTCCTAGAATTCGACTTAGACACTCGCACTTTTGATTGATTTGTCGTATAATATTTCGCTGTGTAAAAATGTACATAATTATCAGTTTATTATCTGTATAAACGACAAGGATACCCTGTACTGATAGGGTTATCTCACATGGTTATAAATACATGCGGGTTTATATTATATCTTATCTGTTGACATGTAAAGGTTCATGTTATATAGCTTGTAAATATTGACTGTTTGTCAACGTATAGGGGTCTACTTGGTTTCCCCTTCAAACGGTGGATACTTAAATTTTGTGACGAAGTGTGTTATATACAATAGCATTTCATTTGGTCTATATTTAATTAATTGTTCAATGCACTTATTAAATGACGACACATTTTGGGGAATCAACGTTGACAATAATTTGGCGGAACAATACAGCACATTTGACAACAGTGGAGACTATATGTTCGTAAATTAATATAATTATAATTATATACAAGATTGATCTGGAATAAATGCATGAATAGGGTTTCATGTTAACTTCGTGCACAGATAGGCTAAACTGGCCAAGGAAAACCTCTTGAGGATTGTGAGATGAATGAGATGACACTGCCCTTAAGACACATAATTCAAAATTCGAGCCCTAGCGATCTGAGGTCGAGTACGCTACCTCTCGATCACAGCGGTTCCCCACAATATTTAATCTTTACGAGTGAGCGGGGAATAAACTATTTTTTTTTTGAAACCTGAATGCCAGTGCGGGGGTGAACACGCGATCTCCGACTATCAAGACAAGCAGCTTTAACCACTCTAACCAGACCCCCGCCCATTAATCTAGAATAAAGCCAGATTATACCGTAGCTTTCTGACATAGGCCGAGGTAAAATTTAGGAAAATATGGATTTTTTTGAAAATCTATAGCTCAAGGGGTGAGGGACCCTCTCCCGCCCCCTGTGCACGGCCCTGTTAGAAGACCCTTTTCCTCCTACTAATACATATCTGCATACAGACTATTTCACCAAATCTAGTAAATCTAATTTCACACGAAATTTACTTTTCTTCTGAATATTTCGAATCCAAAAAAATGCTTCTCTGTCATCAATAGCCATCAGTAGTTTATTTAATCAAGCCTGAGTTGACGATAGTCATCTTCATCCACTACAAGCCGCGAATTGCTGTCGCAATTTACGACTTGTAGTGAATGAAGATAATTTGTGTGGTTTAAAAATTAAAGAAAATTACCATGTATTGGTAAACCATTTTGATGGAAATTTTCGTATTAAAACCCTTGGTTTGGAAAAACTGTTTTCAGGGATGTAAAATGATGCTTGAATGCATCGTGAGGGCTTGAAGGGTTAATATCTAGTGAGCTCAGCTCTGGCTGGGACGTAGCCAGAGCTCAGGTTGGCAGATATCGCTAAAACTAGTGTTTAATATTAACCCTTTAAGCGCGGAAATGATATTGTATAAATCATGGAGGCCAAAGGGTTTTTATCACTTCAAAATCATCATCAATGTCTTAGTTATCTCTTTCCGCTTCATTTGAATACCTATTTTATAGGTTTACGGCCATTATAAATGTTTTAGTTTTTTCAGTGCGGGGATCGTCTTTAGACGTCAGATTCTGACGTCTAAAGACGATCTCCGCGCTGAAAGGGTTAAACACAAATGTTGGTGAAGGGTTGAAGCGACTGAATACAATTTGGAATGTCGGTCTGGCTCGAAATGTGTTTTTTTTAATTTGAATCTAGAAATCGGGATAGCAATTCCAATCCAAGTATGGTATTCTACCCCCCCCCCTCATTTAAATAGCAACTAAACGACGCCGGTGACAGGTTGATCTCGTCATGGGATAGGCTGAGCCACTCTTCCATTTCTCATGCGTAGAATAACACACTTGATCCCTTGGACCAATACTGAATACCCACATTGTTCACGTGATTTTGACCAGCGAGATAACTAGTTTGATAATTCATGTGCAACTGTTATTATTATTGTTTCATACTCACTTTCCTCTTGTAACGTATGGGTGATACATTCCACAATGATGGGTCTACGTGCAGAAAGTTGACCTCAACATTCAGGCAACATTCGGCAGCCTTTGTGTATTGATATAAAAACGATAATATATTTTAATGAAATTCTGCTATCGGCTCACATATTTGTTTCCAATTTGGTAAAAAAATAATCAGATAGCTGTTTCTGTTTTTCATAATGTGGGCCTAATTAATTCTGAAAAAGTAAACCGTTGTCTGGTGGTATTGGCATTACATCGCCCCCTTGGATATGAAAGGGTGTATCTGCCACTTTGCAAAGTGGCAGATACACCCTTTTATATCCAAGGGGACGACATATTATTGTTCTGATGACCGTCTAGATGCCGCAACAGCATCAATAAATCCAACAGTTTGCATTTTATTGATCCACTTATTCATATTAAAATATATTTTAAAAAAATACACGGATACAGATACGTCCTTCTTTTGTCACGAGCCAAATGATCAGGTGTTACCATCCGCATTTATAGATTAGCAGTAAAACCAGTAAAAATGCAGTAAAAAGGAATACACTTTGATAGCTGTACTGTCACATAATAATCTTCGGCCTTTACTGACACTCCTGGATAGCGCATAATAATGTGCTGTTTTGGTATTTAAAGCGACACGATCAGGCTAAAATCATAAGAAATCGGTCATTTTATTTTGGCTTCTTAATATGACAGTTCTAGCCCATGGACATGTTTACATCATATGGTCATATTAAGAAGCCAAAATAAAATTGCCGAATTTTTGATGATTTTAGCCCGACTGTGTCGCTTTAATTACAGGCGCCTTATTTTACTTGAGTCTGGAATTGGAAACGCAATTCCATGCTTCAAATGAAAGAAAAAGTTCTTTCACACTAAATCAATAATCCCTATTACTGTATAAAGAAACACAGTGATTTTGTCATGTTTTCATTCACCTTGAGGTGTGAACAGCAATTTTCACCTACTTGAAGTTGTGTCTCGCTACCGCGACCCACAACTTCAAGTAGGTGAAAATGTTTTCATTCATCTTGAGGTGTGAATTGCAGCCACTATTCCCACCTCAAGATGATTATAAATATCCTGATTATATAAATAAGTGTAATTCAGATTCGAACGTTTAACTTTCAGAAAGCTCACCACTTCCTTATTGTGACGGATACTGCAGCTTTTATTTTCATCGGTTATTCCAGGCAATGTGATCATTTTCTCGATGCTGACCATTAAACCGCTGAATATTTTTGTAAAAACCATGGAAACCAAAGGGTTTTTTTCAATTTGACATTCTCAGAAATGTCTTAATGTGCTCTTTCTGCTTCATTTGAATACCGATGTTATGGGTCTACGGCCCTTTCAAATATTTTATTTCTTTCAGCACGGGGACCGTCTTTATACGTCGGAATCTGACGTCTACAGACGTCAGATTCTGACGTATAAAGACGGTTCCCGCGCTGAAAGGGTTTACATGCCAAAAATAATGAGCAGGATCAAGGTCAAATTACATTCAATTTTAAAAATATTAAAATTAAAATTAAATTATAATTATAACTGGACGTAAATATTAAAATCTTATGTCCCCGCAGAAATGGAGATACATGTATGATACGAAATTCCATCATCAATATTAAAGCTACCGTCAATTAAAGTTGCGTTTCGCTGCTGCGATCCACAACTTCAAGTGGCCGAAAATAATGTACTTGAAATATAAGTAAGGATTAAAGGGACTGGCCCAGGCTAAAATCATCAAAAAATCGGTGATTTTATTTTGACTTCTTAATATGACCATATGATGTAAACATGTCCATAGACTAGAACTGCAAAGTGTTTTAATTTTTGTGCTGCGCATTCACCAGTTAGGCTAGATATAGAAACGAAATTCCTGATTTTTAATTATTGACAACCATGTCAAAAATAGGAAATACGGGAATTTCGTCTCTATATCTAGCCTAACTGGCGAATGCGCAGCAGAAAAATTTAAAAACTTTGCAGTTCTAGTCTATGGACATGTTTACATCATATGGTCATATTAAAAAGCCAAAATAAAATCATCGATTTTTTGATGATTTTAGCCTGGGCCAGTCCCTTTAACTATGAGAGTTACGTTAGCACCTGGCAAATACATTGTGCATTGTGTCAATAAATTGGTATATGATGAAACGTAACTTGGGCAAAGTATGATAATGCCTATTTACGACTATTTTCGTTGTCTGTGATATAACTGCATATTTTAACCGGTACGTCTATATCTCGTGTGTATAATTGTGTATAAAGTGATATTTATAACGTTTCACTTGCAAATTGTACAGAACAAAATAAATATTTTATGATATATTATATGATTTCATCATATGTATTCATGTGATTTACCGTTTCTGCAAAAAACAATTGAATGGATGTGCATGTACGAGAGAATCAAATGGCCTGATCGCGGTTTTACGACTGTTTTCTATATAATACGGGTGCAGATCGTATTATCTTCCGAATTAGATGAAATGATTAAACAATATCGCTATATGGTGTGAATGTATACAACTACCCAACACAAAGTGCCGGGCCCACATAGACAGTCGGTTATCTATGTCCATAATTATAATTTACTGCATATTTTGAATTAGAATTAAAAACTATATGCACAACTCATCGACGATGTGTCGCTTCATGCTTTCATTTACCTTGTTTACAATTCACAATATCACTTACCTACGCAGCCCCAAAAAGGAATTTGACGGAGAGGATAAAATAAATTAAGCCGTGCCACGAATTATAAGCCGGACTATAAAACGTGGGCACGGATGATAAATCGTGAGAATGGATGATAAAGCGTGGGCATGGAGTATAAAATGTGGGCACGGATGATAAATCGTGAGAATGGATGATAAAGCGTGGGCATGGAGTATAAAACGTGGGCACGGATGATAAATCGTGAGAATGGATGATAAAGCGTGGGCATGGAGTATAAAACGTGGGCACGGATGATAAATCGTGAGAATGGATGATAAAGCGTGGGCATGGAGTATAAAATGTGGGCACGGATGATAAATCGTGAGCACGGATTATAAAACGTGAGAACGGATTATAAAATGTTAGCGGGGATTTTAAATCTTTGACACGGGAATTTAATCGTGAGCACGGTTTTAAATCGTGGGCTCGGTTTATAGATCGTGTGCAAGGTTTATTTTTTCACTTAGACCTCTTCGTACAATAATTCACCAAATATCTGAATGCATTTACACTATACTTCAGACCAGAACTAACCAGTAGCGCTTATTTTTCGTCAATTATCAACCGATTTTCATGAAATTTGGTAAAAATAATATTTTAACAGAATCCCAATATCACTGTAAATTTTGTAAAATTATATGCACTATTTGAAAAGTTAGACCATTTGACATGTAGTGAATTAAAATTATGACGTCCCGCTAAATCAATTCCACTAATTCTGTAATTTTATTACATGTCAAATTGTGTAACTTTTGAAATATTACATAAAATTTGGCTAAATTCTTACCGCTGTTAGGACTCGATGTTAGGAAATGGCCTGTACACAATTTCAAGAAAATCTGTATTGAATTGATGGAGAAATAAACGAAAAACATGCGCTATAGATTTACCAAAATAATTGTAGTCCGGGGTATAGCTTAAGTGTTTGAAAAATTCAGTACTGAATGCCGCATTTTTTGTCTAAAAGCATACTAATTTATCTGTATTTAAACATGGTGACCATTAAGGAACATTATAATTATTGATAATTTTTTAATTTGAGATTGACAGCTGCAACATTAATGGCGCTGATCAATAATTCAGTGCATGACTTCTTGTTTTTTATGACGAACCCGCTTCTAAAAAAACAACATAGAATAAACATGGTGAAGGTTACTAATGGCATGATAAATAATAAACATGATCAATGAAAACCGACATGTTGTACGCTATGACTGGAATCAATTACCCATAGATGAACATTTCACCGGATGCTTACCCTTATGTAGGCCTATATTTCCTACCGGCATCACTTCGCATCTTATGTTACTTACTGATATCTCATATTTATTTCGGTGTTATTCGTTTGAATGATTTCGTCCGAGATGCAACTATTCTCTAAGGACAACAAGGCGATGCTTACAACACGCTGACTGGAGAACGATGGCACTGTTTTGGTCGAAATCATTTCAACTTGTCAGACCTGATATGACAATCTATCGACAAAGTGGAAGATATTATAATGTTACTAGTGAAACAGGTACGACTATTTTTGAATATTTCAAAACGATTTTCTACAATAATAATTTACAAAACTCAATATTTAAAAAACATATCATTGCACATTGCTAGCTGGGTTTAACACTTTCAAGAGTGAATATAGCATTGAAACCTTCATTCGTTATACAAGCCGCAAATTATTGCTTGCCATTCTGGACGGGACAATGTGTCCGAGCAAATTCGCCTGCTGGTCATTAACAGAATGATGTCTGTCTCAATGACGTTTGTCTGTCTTAATCTCAATATTTCCCAATTTACTCATCATACAAACCTGCCGGACGACTTTAAAAATGACACGGATCATGTTAAAATGGCCGCCGCTTGGACATACATGGCTTTTCCTTCTAAGCGCGATTGACTCGGGGGTTGTTTTTTCATTGCTCTGAAAAAAGAGATTTTTTTAGCGATGCGGCCATCGTGAATCGCCTATCACTTGACCAGAATAAAAATTGCAATTTAGAATGATTGGCTAGGTGAAGAGTGTCTAGGATCAACAGGATTCGAAAATAATTAACCTCGGATTTGACAAATCTAAACACTTTTCACCTATTTGGCACTTTGTTTTGTAGTTGTCTGAAGATAGCTTGTGGATCGCGCAATTAACAAGGTAGAACTCGACTACCCAGCCAAATTGAATGTATATTAACCCTTTAACCGCCAAATTATTCAATCTGAATTTTCACCCACTTGAAGTTGTGTCTCGCTGACGCGATCCACAACTTCAAGTGTGTGAAAATTATTCAGATTTGACAAAATGGAGGTCAACTGTTTTCAAATATTGTTGATTGATGTCACATTTTATCTTTATCTTGTTTAAAAGATGGTACTGAATCATGTTGATGTGCTAAAAAAATGAAAACCCGAATATATTCGGCACCGGCTGTTAAAGGGTTTACATTACAGGTCTAAAAGATAAAATAGATTACATCCAATATCTTACATGTATTGTGTTCGTACGAAATAAAAGTTATTTTTGTATATTATTCGAGCGTCCACGTAACTCATATTTGAAATGGACCATATTTTTCGCGTGAATTTTAGCGCATATTAGCAATAGAAATATTGACCACAATTTATCAAATCTACAGATGCAGATAACAAACACAGAGCCAATTGTACATGAAATGAAGCCTGTTTTTTTGTAAGGAGGTTTTTTCAGTGAGGGATACAGAGGGGTTCCGGGGGTATCCTGTGGTGCCGGTAGCCATGTTTGTCAGCGGAGAAGACGCCTAGGGAAGACGATTAAATTTAACGCTCGCAACACTGAAATATTTCTTATATAAACCATGGAGACCGAAGGTTTTTTTTCAAGTTGAAATCGCTACAAATGTCTTTCCCCCACTTCTGGATCCGTTTCATTTGGATTACGTCAGCAATACCAGGCTTAAAACAATCAAATGGGAAGTAGTGAATAAAAAAGTATTTAATAATATGTTCACCAACTTCAAAAATTTAAAATGCGAAGTAGTAGATAAAGACGATATGAATACTATTCTGTTACTTATGGTATTATATTTTTTTTCACCTCAGAGAGAAACGTTAGCAGATTGTCACGGACAACCGCAAATGGGAAATATCTTTGGAAGCGTAATAATAAAAAAGAAGATATAATGCCAAGAGATATGATACCCTTCAAGATGAACGCTAGTTCAAGGCTATATCGAACTTTTCGATGTCTATCATCCACAAATCATCACATCAGAGCAAGTCCATCACCGTCTACTGGTGTATGTAGTTCAGAAGTCTACTCAGTGGTAGCATCAAACATGGGTGAGATAGGAGATTACAATGATAGAGATAAAAGGCTAATGTTGTGCCGCTTGGCGAGCAGTCTACTAAAGCTATCAGGGAGCACGACTGAATCAGATGACGATGAACAAGATAATAATGACAACGGTTCTGTGGATAAGACCATTTATTACGAAACAACCAGCGCTCCTTATCTAAAGATTCCGATTATTCACGATGATTATTCAATTATGTATGGGAGAGAGAGGGAATAGATGGCAAACATGACAAACAATTAGTTCAAGTTAACCTTTTCACTACCATACATGACGGAAATTTCCGTCGTCATTCGTAAAGGAACGTAACCATAAAATGACACAAATTTTCGTCAAATATATACTACATTCATGTATTTTTCGTCATTTGAAGCTGGAAATTGCGTTAGCAATTCCAGCTTCAAATGACAAAAAATAGAACTCCTACACCAGTATATCTGGATCCTGGCATGCACCCCGGCCTGGAAGTCAAAGGGTTAAGTGTATGCTTGAGTCTTCCTTTTAGTTTGCAAGTTGATTGTGCTTTCATTTTACTCTAAAGCGTAATTTTGGTAATTTGCAAGTATTTTTAAACACATAACTTATAAGTTAACTATTTATTCGTTTTGTTAATATGATAAACACATCATTTTCATTAGTTCAATTACGGTTCAAAATTAGTTACTACTTGTCGGATATTCATATAATTAAAGAAGTGTTTCATGTAATGCATGAATTCGGTTCACCATACATCTGAGTACTGCATTCAATGATTAGACAACTGATGAACATATTGTTAGCTCCAAAGAGTTACAATAATTTTGTAGATTACCATACATCTTATTTGTTACTCAGCCTTCAAGATCATGAGATGCTGAATGAACATGGAATTAACCGAAAATAACATTTATCGGACAGATTCTTATTTATATGCTTTGTCAATACCATAAATGACTGTTCTTTAACAATGATCATAGACCTCTAGATATGGACTATCAACTGGAGCGAGATCGTCGTGAACTTACGGCGCGCATGCGCGGTTAGGAAAAGGGATAACTGATTTCCGGTCTACCTTCCCAGCTGTCAATTTATGTTTTTCATCACCTCGATAGGCAAGTCATTTCGGCTATTTTGTCACTATAATTTAAATTACTGAACCAACTAATTGTTCAAAATAATGTAATTTTTTATGCTTATGCTAAATATATACATTAAAAACAATGACAATTGAGGTTTACAATTTAAATTAGATGCCAAAGTGAAGCTGTTTCAAACTTGACTGTAGTGTATATGTATAGACCTCACATGTACACTGAGCGATAGCACATTTTCACTGGAGAAGGATATTTTATATGCTTGGATGTTTTATTCTTGTTGTAATATTCAAATACTTTTTGATAGTGAAGCAGAAGGAACTATTATAATTTAGTCATTTATCGAATACATTTGTTACGATCTGAAATATATTGATGCTAATCATTAATTTGACTGTGAGTGAAATTGTGATCAACACAATGTTAAAATGTTAACATACCCAAGGATAATAATCAAAAAGCACATGGTTGACTGTTTACAGCGGAAGTAAACTAACCCTTCTCTCGCTAATTCTCGCAGACGGAAGCTCCAACACATAAATCAGTGTCGTGAGATTTTAAGTTAGTAGTCCATGCAATGATGAAGTATGCGGCTTATCGTCATTAACACGTGATGGTGATAAGACATTTCGTATATTATATGCATACCGCAATTTGGTGATCATTGTTGATAATATCATAACAATTTCTTTTAGTGTCTTTTAGTGTAACTATGTAGCTATAATTATGTTGAAAAATTGATTGAAATCATTACATAATGTGGGTTTTGCTGAAATATCGATAATAAAATTTCCAATATTAAATAAGAGCTGATGAATATTCAGACTTGGGACCTCTTGGAGAAGTTATCCAACCAATTATACTATCTATAATGTTATGTTAATCCTGAGGCTGAGAATTTTGATTTTGCTACACCCCTAGAAGGACATAGGTTTTATGGTATATTCTGTTTTTTTGGTTCACCAGCTTTCATTTGAAAACATTGTGTCCAAAAGACCCTTTGAGGACCATTTCCTGCAGTCGGTCATAGTGCTCGGGTGGAAATGAGAACATTGCTATTTTGTCCACTTGTAGCTGACAAAAATCATAAAAAATCTTCCAAATTGTACCTGGTATGTATTTAACAGTATAATTATATATACAAAATATTGCAGTGTAATAATTGATTTTTACCGAGGCATTAATAAAAATTTACGCATATTTTCTGCAAAAAAGGAGTAATCATTAATTTCTTTAAAAGGCGACAATGCTAACTCTCGGACACTCGAGGGTAATTGTTTTGAAACTATTTACATATACATACCAAATATATATAACAAAGTCAGAAATCTATGTTCTTTGAGGAGGGGGAGGCATATGTGCCAAAAACTTCCTATCTTTATGTTTCCCGACTTGAACAAATGTTGGGGCTCGACGTGCAAAAGGCTCAGTTCACTGGATACATTTGTCAATGAACGCAGATAAAACAAATAATTTTTACAGTATGCAGGCTTATCTTTACAAGAGGTGGACAGGTAGTAGGTATACAGCAGTGTCGTAAATAGTACATAACTTAAATTATTAGCTAAATTTTATCTCAACTATAATCAGACAAAATATAATGTAATTTTTGTGTTAACTGTCACCTTAGAAATTATAAGCTATTTTATCAAATCAATAAGTATTTTTTTTATCCTAACTATCATCCGACAAATCATTAGGTATTTTTTTTATCTTAACTATCACCAGACAAATTATTAGCTAACGTTCGTTATTTAAAATATTTTATTTTAAATATCACATTTTGCTTCACATACATATTTAAACAAAACAGTCAACGTTTCACATATTCTATTATTTACCAAAAAACGAGGATCCAGTTTTCCAAGTTCCAGACTTTTCACTTGGTGGGAAACTTGATTTCAGCAGGTCCAAGACGATGTTATTGTTTCTTCCAAATCGACGGGAACATTATATAATTCCTATATACGCGTTGATTTGGTGAAACATTACTGTAAATGCTGAATACAAAATAATCAAATTTGCTTAATTCACCCACATTTCACTTTCCATTTACGTTTCTACAATTGTTTTGCCAAATGTATTCTTTGTGGTGACCGAAAAGGAGGCCATCGTTGCGTCAAAGTTTTTTTCTTGCCTTTAATAAAATTGTTCCACAGCTGTCACTCTTGTATATTTTAATTATGTCTGTCACTATCGTTTTGTAAATAAATAATACCTTTCTATTGAAAGATACAAAAGTTTATTCACATCGTCCTACAATACACATACATGACAAGTGAACAAGTGAACAAGTGATTTATTACTGTTGTCTTTTTTTAAAGACATGCAGTGCCAGGCAAAGCTGGAATATACATGATTAATACAAATAATGAACATGCAACTCTTATCGATTTTAGCTATACACACAATAAATAGTTAAAATGATTATGATGTGGAGAAACGTCATGTGAACGCATATTATGTAATCAGTAAATTACAGTTGAATTAAAAACTATTCATAATTTTAGATATAAAAGTGCACAAATTTCCGAGTATATTTCCGGACGTAATATCCAGCAACGTGTGTAGCTTTAATGTGGATGGACTTGTATGGTATTGTGTTAAGAGGAGTTCTATTCTCTCTGTCCTAAAAAAAATCACATACGAACAAGTAATGAAATTCATCGCCAATGTCTCTTGGTGCAATGTCACATTTGGTACATACACGGGTGCCCCGGAGAACCCGTTCTCTACAGCCAGTTTCTATCGGCAACCTGTGATTTCTGCAGCGGAATTTAGTAAATATAATTTTCAGCTTACGTGGTAAAGAAATCAAGTAATTTTCAAAAGTAAAAGTGGTCTTGAACGTTCTATAAATTATACACTTTCCAGATTCGTTGATTTCTGTTATCCATTGATGGATAAACTGGTCTCTCAGTCTCACTTTTATTGACTGTCTAAAACACTCACGGCTTGCCGGTAGAGACTGGCTGTTCCAAATACCAGATAAGCCTATATTATTTAATGTGTCTTTGACAAACTTAAGCCATGGTGACGTATAAGTATCCAAAACATGCCATTTAAGTAATAATCTATATAATATTGAAGAAATTTTATTACATCTATTATTTTCATCACATATGATAAGTGAGCTCCAAAATAGTAGCACTCTTGATTTAATATTTACAATTAGAGGAGGAGTGCCGACTTCACCATACACCATATTTGAACATGCAAATTTATTAACATTTAATATATATTTTAAAAATCGTAATTGTAATTTCTCGATAATATCAATGTTCTCACTTCCCCATATTTCGCAACCATATGTAATAATGGGAACAACTATATGGTTAAACAGTTTAAGAAGAACATCAAGAGGTAAAAATAAACACCTAGCTTTACGTAGTAGAGAGAACATTGCCCTACTACCTTTCCCATATAATTTCTGTTTTGCTTTGTTAAATTTCCCATTGTAATTAAAAATAAGCCCAAGATATTGGTAATCTCTGACAATTTCTAATTTAACATTACCAAACGTAAATTCTGGGTTTTTTCTTACATAGCCACAAGAGAATACCAACACTTTTGTTTTGGATACATTAATTTTGAGCTTCCATAGTGTACAATATTGATCCATTGCATCTAGAGCTAGCTGCAATTCTCTCGGACTCTCTGCTAAAATGACAGTATCTGCGTAGAGAAGAACATAAAGCTTTAAATACGTATCAAGAATAATATCGTTTAAAAGATCAAAAATGTTATTGTTAATAAATGACAATCCATTGTATTTGGTGCTTAAATAATGTCTTAAATCAGACAGAAAAATTGAAAATAGCAATGGTGATAACTTTTCACCCTGTCGAACACCTGTTTTACAAGCAAAATATCCTGATGTTTTACCAGACATCGAAATGCAAGATTTCGCGTTATTATACATTGAATAAATTGACTTAATTAATTTTCCACCAATACCTTTAGCTAGTAGCTTAGACAACAGCTACACTTGACCCATACCCGAAGTTTTATAAACATCTGATACAAATAAACTATGCTTTTGAATTTAAAAGACATCAGCTTCTCACACATGTTTTACAAATAAACGATACTTTCCAATTTAAAATTCATCAGCTTTATACACAATATGTACGTACAACCTTTATTGTTCAATTAAAAAAAAAACACTAGCTTTATACAAATCTTTTAGAAATAAACTACACAACACCAGATTTATGAACATATAGCACAAATAAACTACACTTTCTATTTTAAAACACCATGTTCCTTCATATATTATACAAATAAAGTATAGTTTTTTGATTGATTCCCAATGGATCAATGAACATTCAACTTTGCTGCCCAGACGGTAACTTTAGACAACATTTTTTTTACCCCTTATATGGGGGTACCCCAGAGCCTGTCTAAAATTAGGGTTACGCATATAATTAAATTCTCGTTCTAATGATATATCTCAAATTGTAGTATAATAAGTAATCGTCTCTCCACGCTCAAGCATGATTTTTTATTATAAAATAATCAAAATGAACAACGAAACAAACGATTCAACATCGTGAACATGGTGAAGGAAAACGAATTAATAAAAAGTAATTATAGGACATATCTATGTCTGAATAATATTTTCTGTTTTGATTGTATATGTGTGTATGCTTAAAAATGAGTGTTATTTATATTTATAAATGTCAAATATTTTTTAAATAAAAAATATTGAAGCCTTACATGAAAATAGGTGTATTTAACATGGGCTGAAATCTGAAACATGTTTTTTTTCTCTGAATTCGTATGTATAATTTTTTATCCACATGTTTTTACATAATTTGTGTGTACTGAATTCGTATCTGTCGGATAACATTCTATATTTGGTGACCTTCGCTTTTAAATTAGCAAAACACAAAATGGCTGCCAAAATTTAAAGAAACCACCGTATTTTCTATGTTTTTTCGCACACGAAAGCACAATTGATAGTTTCTGCAACGTTTTTATTATATATATTTTTTCTAGTGTTTTTGGAACGAAATAACCTTTATTTGACCTTTAAATACAAGACGTCCGTCGTTTTTCATATATTTACTGTTGCTGTAAGTATACAGCTAAAAATGTTGACGATAACACGATTTATTTGTATTAACTTATTGGGCCAAAAAAGAGTAACTGAGTAGTAAATTTAAATGAAAAAATCCAAAATGGCCGCAAAATTCACCTTCATATGAACAAGTAACAAAATGACTATCAAAATGTAAATTAAACATTTTTTTATTTGTGGCGCAAAATTACCCAATTTTTATTATTTTGGTATGACTTAGGAGCCGAATTTTTTATTTTGATATTTATTGCTCATCGTCTGGCCCACAGTTAATCGTAAAATCCAAGATGGACGCAATTTTACATATTTATTACCAATTTCGCATTTATGCGAAAGTTACCTTATTTTACCAAATTCGCATTTTTGCGAAATCTACATATGTATATGAAATAATTGCAATGGAGATATTTCATTACATGCATGGTTGAAAATCGCCAACCAGAATGGTCAGTGACATGGATGCAATGTTCTCTTGCATTTTTAATTAGTGCGATGTGCGCATGTGCATAGCTATAACCTGTATTGTGCCCAGGGGCTACTTCAGGGGTCCTCTATAAAAAAGAAGTCGATTTCTGGGGGTAGTTTTATCAGGGGTAAGTCGGTAAAGGAAGAGTTAAAATGAAGACGTCATTTTATTTACTAAGCACATCAAAGCAAGTTAGAATATACTGTGATTAAACACAGTTCCGAATGACTTGCAACTATATCTGCCGTTTTACGTAGTCTATTTTTTAGTTTTCCATTAAACAAATGTTGTTTATGATATTCTAGTTCACGTGCATAAACAGTTTTTATTTGTGTGTTGGCGGTAACCATTTTAAAATTGAAGGTCAACTATAGTTTATTTTGATAGAAAAACATGAGACATAAATTTGTCAATTTAAATCATGCAGAAACCACAAATCGTGCAACATTATGTAACAAAAATATAGAACAGATGTGGTTTTGGCGGCCATTTTTTTGTTTTGCTTGTTAACCAACATATTCGAATTCAACACACTCAAAAATGCAAAAACAAGCGGGAAAATAATTTGCACTCAGATGTCGAGTTCAATGTTTCATATTTCAGCCCAGGCTAAATACACACATTTTCAAAAAAGACTTCCTTTAAATATATATATGCCATGTACAAATCTAAATACCAGTCAGTGGCAAATAATTATGTTTTATTAACTCGTTTCCATTGACCAAATTAACTACCTTGTTTCGTTGATCATTTTGTAATAAAAAAAATGTTTCAACGTACTTGTAGACATAACCCTTTAATCCACTGCAGCATGAAATACATCATTAGAACGGACAATTAATTACCTTATTATGGTATATTGCATGTGTAGATTGATAAATTAGAACAGCAACCACATACGTTTGCCTACCTTAGATCTTAATGCAGATTAAGTCGATAATGTTATTCATTTAATTACACCGATAAAAAAAAGTTGACCAAAGTTGCCACTTGGGCAAAAAACCCAGATTTGTTCAGTGAAATTATAAGAATATGAATCAATCAAAACACCTTACACTTCTCATAATTTGTAGGTCCCTATTGAACATATAAGAGCAGCAACTGGACTATTATAGAAACACCTTACTGACGCTTTATGATCCCCTTACTCACATGTGGGGCGTTTGTACGAGCATTGTACGAATGCTATACACATCTGCACATGTTATACAAATAAACTATGCTTTTCCCATTGAAATACCACCAGTTTTCTACACATGTTATACACATAAATAATAAATTTTTTTTACAATTTTTGGCATTTGTATACATTTGTTCGAAGTAAGGTTGCCAGTTAATTAATAACTTATGTGTTAGGTACACCTTACTGCATGTCGCTTCATGTCTGCTCAGACACGACGTTTGTGCATGCGATGTAAGTTGGAGGCCCGTAAAGACAGCTTCATAAATACTTGTGACATGCTGACGATCATCATGAATAATGGTGCTGGTATTGGGCTCTGTAGTTATTTTTTATAAAAACATTTTTACAATGACCCGCACGAGCGCCTCAAGAAAACCCCTCACCATATGATGTGTATTTTCAGTTGGCATGACCAATCAAATCACATTTCATAGCTGGGGCACTGCGATAATCCACAATGTATATTTTCCAGTGTTGTGTTGTATATGATCTTGAGAACCAGACACTGACAGATCCTTGTTTGTCATCAAAGCTGTAACGTGTAGCTATGTCCTCCGCTTTTACCACATCCTTCCACAACACATCATCCACAGATGTGGTCACGTCCACAACCGTCGAATATTGCCGAAAAGACTCACATCTCCTTCTGATATGGACGCCTATCACCCGGTATTGGTCAAGTAAACTTATTTTGAACCATTCAAGACGATGACTCTGGTATCGATTAGCAGCCCAGCCACAACAACGATCAAAATAGTTATCAAACCGTGCTCTTTTAGGGAGGTGGTTGACATCGTCGTCATAAGTAGATGAAGCATCGTTGTCTGGTAAATTATTGGCGTAGACGATATATTCTACGTTTACAGCGTCACGACTGTATTCCTCAACCACATATTCCGCCGCATTGTTATCATTAACTTCCGCATGTACTTGAATCCAAGAACATGTTTGTTCATTGTCAGCCACTCAGTCCAGTAATGTGCAGAGACAAGAGTGTGGTCCTGTGTTTAATGACAGAAACACTGATAATGCATGGAGTTGATTGTCATGATTGGCATACACGTTTTGATATCACCAGGTGGACATGTTAAAGTGGGAGAATAACAGCCTCCTCCGCTGATCAGGTATCTCTTCTTCCTCTCTTCCTCCTCGGTTGTTACTTCGCATACCAGGCGGTGAGTTTCTAGGTTCACTTCTCTACACAGCCTGTATTTGTTATTCACCAGAACTGCACCAACCACAGACAAATCCACAGACAAGCAACTGCTCATCATTGAGAAGAGAACTACACTTGTGATCCAAACCATTGTTCCATCAGTTGTGAGTGTTACATATTATAGTTGTTATCGTCTGATGATGTATCTTTTGTAGCTTGTTTTATATATTATGCAAACAACTGGACAGCTCCAGGATGTAGAGGTCTAATCGCGAATGATCAATGGTGGCTTTTATATAGCCTATACCTTACATGTACTTTTTTACAAATTGATTGTTGCAAAACACCCTCTACAGACAAAGATACTCACTTTGCACGTCCTTGTAGCACGTCTTTGCTCCACACGTAATGCTGATGATATCGCCTAACTACTCGAAATCTTATTTCTTATCGAAATGAATATACACCCTCTACAGACAATGATACGGAATTGAATTAGTAGAACAAACTCTACAGGCAAAGATACTGAATTTACACGTGCTTGTTCCACCAAGAGGCATGTAACAGCTAAGGGGTGTTCATAATAATTCAGCATGTTCTCACATATTGGTTTAGTTCCGCGTCATGGGTGATGATAAGAACGATAAGAATTATTGCGTGTTTTGAATGCGTATTTCACAGTGATAAAAAAAACTGGAGTTGAGAAAAAAAAGATATATTGCTTTGATAATATCAAATCGAAATCAGGGAATGAATTTTTAATTAAATAATTTAATATGACTTATCAGGTTGAATTTTGATTTTACTCAAGCTCGTGACTAATATTTGTACAAAATTACATTAACTGACTTGCAATTCCATCTTATATTTAAAAGTTTTCTCGTTCCACGTGAAAAATTCTGAGGTATCAGTGTGCTTCTTCGTATTTATTATGCTGCTTTTAGTTAATCAAGTTCGTTTGATATTATGTTGAAAATCTTGAAAACAGTATTTATAATAACATTATTTAATTAGACTATTTTATTATAACGGAGGTTTGATTTCATAATTTAAAATTCATTAGACTCCGAATTCGCATAGCTTTATAAAGTTTGTTTCTAAATTGTTTTTACTTCAAGATCCCTTGTCTTATCCATGCACATTTTTTATGTTGATGTTTATTTAAATTTACTTTTTTTTGTTAAGGAAAACTAAATAGCTTATAATTTAGTTGTGTACACCTCAAACATTACCAGAGGATTTCCTCACTCCAAGATACCCCTCCCCCCCCCCCCTCGACAGCATTATGTAGGTTTAGGGTATATACATTGAAGTGTAAATGGAAAAATAGAAAAGGGGTCAGAGCTGTTCTTGCCAACAACAGGCTTTGCCTCGGTTTCCATACAATAGTGGGACTCCCATATATGAGCCTTATATCGGTGAGCGATATAATTATGACTTAGGCTATCACTCTTATTGTGCAACGGTAAAAATCTACGTTGTTTGTAATAATTTAGATGTCATGATGACTTATTTGAACCTTGTATGATAAAATAAAAGGTAACTTACTTATTTTTGTGTTTTCTTATTATCTTTATAATATATGGTAATCCATTTTTTTGCAGCAAAACTTGGAGAATGAACAAAATATAGTGCAAGTTTCTATCACGGTGGCCATTTTAAAATTATGATTTTAGTACATTTTTTTCTGGGGATGTCAATGACCCCAGGAACAAGATAAAAACAAAAAACGTTTTGTTGAAATTTGTTTGGGTCATACTATGGATTGATCTGTCTATGAGTATGACGTTTATAGTCATTTAAAGTGGGTATCCTAAGCGAATACCGGTCGACTCGTACCCATGTCAACTCGCACCCATGTCAACTCGTAGCCATATCAACTCGTACCCTTGTCAACTCGTACCACCAATATATGTCAACTCGTACCCAAAAAGGCAGGTATCAGATGATGGTACGAGCTGACATCTATTACCATTACCATTACCATTACCACCAACTCGCACCCATGTTAATTCGTACCCGTGTCAGCTCGTACCAGTAATATATGGCAACTCGTACCACACAACAGTTGTCAACTCGTACCATCATTAGATGTCAACTCGTACAAAAGATAATATTCTACAGGATAATGAATGTACCATATACATAACTTGTAACTTTTATTTTAGTGGTCAAATAATACTTAATTAAATTATTGAGCCAGGCATGTCAAATGGGATTAGGCGCAATGGTCGGTTGCTCCCCTCCCGAACAATGCCATTATGGCGTTGCGAAATAGTGATCACAAGTCAGGAAGGGTGATGGCAATTGTTACTGAGCGATGACAATTTAATGCTTCCAGGCAAAATGTTTTTAGTTTAAATTTTAACAAATTGTGTTAAAGCTGTGATAGTAAAGATATGGATGACTCCGGTACTGAGGTGCGATGTCTTGGGCTTTGCAAAATTAACTTAGATGACAATGGTAATGGTTAATAGGTTGTTATCACAATACTAACTGTCAGCATGAACATATCACCGTAAATAATTGCTTCATACATTATCATGAATTATAATTTTTTTGCAACATCATTTCAATGCAAATTGTATGTTACCTCAATCATTCTCAGACGAAACATAAATTTGTGCACAGGTCCTCATACGACAATTAATGAATCCAAAGCAACTTTGAGATATATATGTTATGTTTTTAGGTGACTTTTCATAAACTCCAGGACTGGAAGGGTCAAAGGGATTAGCGCCCTAATTAGTGACAATGCGTTGATCAGTCACGTGTGAGAAAGTAACGGCTTAAGCAATGAGTAAATAGTAAAGAGTAAAGAGTAAATAGGTAACATATGTAAAACCCTGGCTACTCGCGTTCAATGTTTCTTATTAAGTTCAAAATGCCGATACTGGAATAGTGTTCTGCATATGACCCCATATTTCAATAATAATAATAATAATAATAATAATAATAATAATAATAATAATAATAATAATAATAATAATAATAATAATAATAATAATAATAATAATAATAATAATAATAATAATAATAATAATAATAATAATAATAATAATAATAATAATAATAATAATAATAATAATAATAATAATAATAATAATAATAATAATAATAATAATAATAATAATAATAATAATAATAATAATAATAATAATAATAATAATAATAATAATAATAATAATAATAATAATAATAATAATAATAATAATAATAATAATAATAATAATAATAATAATAATAATAATAATAATAATAATAATAATAATAATAATAATAATAATAATAATAATAATAATAATAATAATAATAATAATAATAATAATAATAATAATAATAATAATAATAATAATAATAATAATAATAATAATAATAATAATAATAATAATAATAATGGTGATTTCTTATATAGCACTCATACAATGCCCTGTGCGCTTCACACACATCACCCCTGCTCACTGGACCTGTTCATTCATGTGCCATTTCAACTCCCTTTTGGAGCATACATCACTTGCAGCCATTTCGGCGCTAGGAATTAATCGCACACATTGCCATCTCTGTCATTCCAGGTAGTCATTTACACTTGAGTCAAGTGAAGAATGTGAGGGTGAAGTGCCTTGTCCAAGGAAACAACAACGAAATAATGTCCCAATATTGAGAGGGGAGGAACATAATATGTCTCTGAAAATCCTGCACCAAGCGGGATTCGAAACCGCACGACAGGCAAAGCTCCGCGTTTCAACTATTACGCCACGCCCCTCTCCAGAGTCTGTTCAATCTTTCCTCTTGGTTCCTGACAAAAACACTGAATTACTGAAAACAGATTACATTTACTATTCCCTGTGAATATGTAAAACTTAACAGTCACGACAGACATGACTTTTTCTGCGCAAATACTGATATGCTGGTTGTATGCATTTTCAATGGGTCCGTTTTCGATGGGCCCACGACACAGCATTGCCCGCAAGTGCTAAGCATATGTACATACTGCAGTGACAATAATTGTTTTAGACTCCATTCTGTGTTATTCCACCCAAATGACAACTTTATTACAATAGGATAGTTTATGGTACATCATTATTCTCACGTTTGGGTGGACATATAAGGACATACTCCCTACATATGTTACGCATTTTATTATTATACCGATCAGCTGCAATCATCGCTGGTCGCCATTGTCGTTGATATCGTGTCCTCTCTCTCAGCTGCGTGTCGTCATCAGGCAATTATTGTTTACATTATCACAATGATTCTCTCACAAGTGGTGATTCACTTTAATAATGTCTCCGAGTTTATTGTCAGGTTCGTTATTATCTTTGTTAGGATTTTTGTAATGTACCATCAAATCATTTGAAAAAAACATTTACATCCGTTTTTGATTTATTACCATTCAGGATTTTCCAATATTCTGAGGGATTTGTCGTTTTCATGTTTCTTATTCTATATGCTTTAGTTTGTCTATGTTTGACAATTGACAATTTGAACAGTACCAATGAATATGTCAAACATGTATTATGGCGCTGCAAGTGTGAATATGTTCACACACGGGTTGTGTCTACTAGATGAGCATTGTTCTCCTCCCTGTGTTTGTAACCACTCGTAAATCGTATGCTGAACAACATCACTTCCGAAATAAAAGCTACTGCAGCAAGTGTCAGAAATGGTACGTGGAACGTCTGGGTGGTGTCATACAGCAAACCTAAAATCACAATAAGATTTAGCGCTTGGAAGAGGTTATGAACTGCAATATTGTAAATCAAAGCTATCCCAGCAAACACGACCCATCGACCCAATGTTGGACCAATGTTGGGCCGACGTCGTAGACGGTGGGCTAACATTGGTTCAACATTGAGTCGATGGGTCGTGTTTGCTGGCATACGATGTGAATTTATGTATCCAACACACGTTGAGCAATTTGGCCGGCCTAATGTTGGGTCAGCATCATACACGGTGGCCCAACATTAGGGTAGTGTCGGGTGAACGTAGTTTTTGCGGGGTTAACACTCATATCAAAATTGGTATTTGTAAATATTATTTAGTCTAAGTAAATTGATTTATATCATGTGGTAATTAATATTCTGCGTTTTTGTCATGTACCAAGGTATCACTCATTCATTTTGTGAAAAATGACAGTCACAAAGGACACACTGATCTTTGTGTCGATGAAACTTGGAAGTGCCAAATGATATAATTATATAGAATAATGAGGTTTGATGACATAGCATATGCTTATGTAGTATGTACCCCTTAAAATTTTAGGATTACAATTTGTACCTACTTAGAGTTGTGTCTCGCTACCGCGACCCACAACTTCAAATGGGTAAACTCACTTACATTTGTAGAATTTGCATCAAAACATTCGCTAATCTAACCGACTTATTGTTCATTTCTCGTTTTGCAGTGTGAAAGACAAATAAAAAAGTGAACCCCACCTGCCATTCCAGGTCCAAATAAACCAACAGTAGAGATTATTATATTCTGTAGTCCAAACGAGTGAGTTGTCAAGTCACTCCCGAATAAATCTACCACCAGAACAAAGCTGATGGCGACAGCCACACCTAAAATGAGAGTATACAAATCAAGATGTGTATATTAAATCATGATACACCTTGGTGGCAAACGTCACATGAAAGCTAAGTAGGTCGATCAGGATGAGTTCAAAAAGTCATGATGTGATTCACTTGGTGGCAAAGGCCCCTGAAAGCGAAGTATAGGTACATGATGAAGAGCTTATAAAGTCACGATGTACTTCAACTGAGGGTAAAATACATGTGAAAGCTACGTAGGTAAAGCAGGATGTGATAATAAAGTCATAATGTAGTGAAAGTGGGTGAGTTTTTTTATTTGTTTATGTAGGATGAAACATTTGCAAATATTGATGTTTAAAAATGAAATGAAATGAATCGGGATTTAGGCCACCTTTGTGCACATATAGGCTAAACTGGGCCAGGAGAACCTCCTGAGGATGGTGAGAAGAATGAGATGACACTGTCCTCCAGACACAGGATTCGAAATTCGAGCCCTGGCGGTCTGAGGCCGAGCTCGCTACCTCTCGGTCACGGAGGCTCCTCACAATACTGAGTTTCACACGTGGATGGGGAAGAAACATTTTTGTTTCTTTCAAACCGCCGTGACCGGGAATCGAACCCCGAACTCTAGCGTGAAAGGCAGCGGTGCTAACCACTACCCTAGGGCCCCGCCCAATATTGATGTTTAAACAAACATTTCATTCCGAACCGTCACGACTGCAAATTAAACGGCCAATACAACGGATTAAACACGACTGTAGTCGTTTTCGAAGGTGTACGGGTTAAATACAGCTAGTAAAGTTAAGATAAATCTCATTTCTAATGGAAATGATAGAGAGTTAAGATAATCTTAGTCCATCCAACTAAAAATCTTATAATGTAAATCTTAACTTCTCTTATGGAAATGAGAAAAAGGTAAAGTTAAGTTAAAATACTTGTTAAAATAATAAAAGTTAAAACAATCTTAGTTTAAAGATGATAAGTGGCCCCAGGCCTTAGCACCCTTCGAAGGCCACTCTGTTAAATGGCAGACGTTAAGATGTTCGGTAGGATGGAAATAGAAATAGTTTATTGATCTTTATACCGCTAAGCATGACTATAGTTGTTTTTAATTAGCCGATGAAATCGCTGTTATTGGGAATGAAATGAGTGTTCAATTATATAAACATCAAGAATTGTAATTGCTTAGTTTAAAAAAAAACCAAATACTAGTAATTTTCACCCACTTGAGGTTACGTCTCGCTATCGCGACCCACAACTTCAAGTGGGTGAAAATTTCAATAAGATAACTTAGCGGGTAAAGGGTTAATGGTATAAAAAAAGTCAATGAAGCATTGATGATTCTAAAACTATCCCTAAATTTAGGTTACATTATCAGATTATAAAAAAATTATTATACTAATCATAACATTTGTGTGCCCAACTCACCTGCTGCACCACCAAAGATGGACATATTAATAACAAAGCCGTAGAATGTGGTTTGGAATGATAGAGGAACCATACTGATTGCCAGCACACCGCTGAACACAACAGATAAGGTTAGTTTACTGGCACAGCCAATGTCTCCTAACCAGCCAAATCCTGCTCGGCTCACAGTGTTAGAAATACCCACTGCTGAAACTACCAGCGATGCCTGACGAGCTGTTAAACCTGACAGAAAAAATAAGCCGAGACATTTAAATTGACCAACTTAGTGTCAGTCGTTACTATTTTCAGTCTCGACATACTACTCGAGCTTATATTAATATTACTCACTTTTTAAATTAGTTTAGGTCTTAACTGTACAAATTGTTTTTATACGGAAATAAAAAATATCTGTAATGTTCATTCAAATGTTCATTGAAATGTTATATATCTAAGTTGAAGAGTTATATATCCAGCTTCAAGAGTTATATATCTAACTTCAAAAATTACATATCTACCTTCAAGAGTTGTATATCTAGCTTCAAGAGTTGTATATCTAGCTTCAAGAGTTATATAATTTAACTTCAAGAGTTACATATCATACTTCAAGAGTTGTATATCTAGCTTCAAGAGTTATATAATCTAACTTCAAGAGTTACATATCTAACTTCAAGAGTTATATATCTAACTTCAAGAATTACATATCTAACTTCAAGAGTTATATAATCTAACTTCAACAGTTACATATCATACTTCAAGAGTTATATAATCTAACTTCAAGAGTTACATATCTAACTTCAAGAGTTATATAATCTAACTTCAAGAGTTACATATCATACTTCAAGAGTTATATAATCTAACTTCAAGAGTTACATATCTAACTTCAAGAGTTACATATCTAACTTCAAGAGTTGTATATCTAGCGTCAAGAGCTATATAATCTAACTTCAAGAGTTACATATCTAACTTCAAGAGTTACATATCTAACTTCAAGAGTTATATAATCTAACTTCAAGAGTTATATAATCTAACTTCAAGAGTTACATATCTAACTTCAAGAGTTACATATCTAACTTCAAGAGTTGTATATCTAGCGTCAAGAGTTATATAATCTAACTTCAAGAGTTACATATCTAACTTCAAGAGTTACATATCTAACTTCAAGAATTACATATCTAACTTCAAGAATTACATATCTATCTTCAAGAGTTATATAATCTAACTTCAAGAGTTACATATCTAACTTCAAGAGTTATATAATCTAACTTCAAGAGTTACATATCTAACTTCAAGAGTTATATAATCTAACTTCAAGAGTTACATATCATACTTCAAGAGTTATATAATCTAACTTCAAGAGTTACATATCTAACTTCAAGAGTTACATATCTAACTTCAAGAATTACATATCTATCTTCAAGATTTATATAATCTAACTTCAAGAGTTACATATCTAACTTCAAGAGTTATATAATCTAACTTCAAGAGTTACATATCTAACTTCAAGAGTTATATAATCTAACTTCAAGAGTTACATATCATACTTCAAGAGTTATATAATCTAACTTCAAGAGTTACATATCTAACTTCAAGAGTTGTATATCTAGCGTCAAGAGTTATATAATCTAACTTCAAGAGTTACATATCTAACTTCAAGAGTTACATATCTAACTTCAAGAGTTATATAATCTAACTTCAAGAGTTATATAATCTAACTTCAAGAGTTACATATCTAACTTCAAGAGTTACATATCTAACTTCAAGAGTTGTATATCTAGCGTCAAGAGTTATATAATCTAACTTCAAGAGTTACATATCTAACTTCAAGAGTTACATATCTAACTTCAAGAGTTGTATAATCTAACTTCAAGAGTTACATATCTAACTTCAAGAGTTGTATATCTAGCATCAAGAGTTATATAATCTAACTTCAAGAGTTACATATCTAACTTCAAGAGTTACATATCTAACTTCAAGAGTTATATAATCTAACTTCAAGAGTTACATATCTAACTTCAAGAGTTGTATATCTAGCATCAAGAGTTATATAATCTAACTTCAAGAGTTACATATCTAACTTCAAGAGTTACATATCTAACTTCAAGAGTTATATAATCTAACTTCAAGAGTTATATAATCTAACTTCAAGAGTTATATAGTCTAACTTCAAGAGTTATATAATCTAACTTCAAGAGTTACATATCTAACTTCAAGAGTTGTATATCTAACTTCAAGAGTTATATATCTAACTTCAAGAGTTATATATCTAGCTTCAAGGGTTATTATATTGCATTCACATGCATTATAAATGTACACTTTCTCCATGACCTGCAAAGACAACCATACCGGAAAATATCAAAATGTCTTAATTCCCCTTGCACAACAGCTGATTAAAGTAACATATTGTCTGGAAAATACGATACATTACCCAATGAAGACCTAATGTTGGCTCATTGTCTACAACGCCAGTCCAACCTTAGCCCAGCATCGGATTAATGTAGGCCATCGTGTTTTATGGGAGAGCCACTGACCTGCTTGTACGACCATGTCTGGCAGGAAAATATGGGGAGCAAACCATGTGAGCGACCCAACAGAACGTGAAACAATAAACAGGAGAAACAGGGGCATCTTCAGGAGCCGGCGGTAAATGCTGAGTGTCTGGGTTTGCACTTGTTTCGTCTTTGTCTTCCTCATTACTGGTCGTAATACAGCACAGGCGGCGCAGCAATGCAGTGCAATGCCTCCCTGCATGAGAACAAACACATCAACTGAAGAATACACGCATATCTAACTGCATCTGCCACCCACGTTTTGTAATTGTATGTTTATATGCTTAAGTATATTGGTCTCCAACCTACTTATTCTCAACAGGGCCTGTAACCTTAAAAGGTACATCCATATCTTTTCATAGATGCCTGGGGTGCGCAGTGCCCTCTATCTATGTCATTGTGCACTATAAAGAACCTATGAAGTCATCCGACAAGGGTAGGCCATATAAACCCGACTTCGGGCTTTCATCTGTGGCGATCGATATTGCCATGATTGTGCAGAAAGCAACACTCACTCACTCACTCACTCACTCACTCACTCACTCACTCACTCACTCACTCACTCACTCACTCACTCACTCACTCACTCACTCACTCACTCACTCACTCACTCACTCACTCACTCACTCACTCACTCACTCACTCACTCACTCACTCACTCACTCACTCACTCACTCACTCACTCACTCACTCACTCACTCACTCACTCACTCACTCACTCACTCACTCACTCACTCACTCACTCACTCACTCACTCACTCACTCACTCACTCACTCACTCACTCACTCACTCACTCACTCACTCACTCACTCACTCACTCACTCACTCACTCACTCACTCACTCACTCACTCACTCACTCACTCACTCACTCACTCACTCACTCACTCACTCACTCACTCACTCACTCACTCACTCACTCACTCACTCACTCACTCACTCACTCACTCACTCACTCACTCACTCACTCACTCACTCACTCACTCACTCACTCACTCACTCACTCACTCACTCACTCACTCACTCACTCACTCACTCACTCACTCACTCACTCACTCACTCACTCATGGGACATAGGCTGAGCCACTCTTTTATTGATCGGGGGCCAGGGGCAGGGTCTGGTAGAATACCATACGTGGTCCTAGTGATCAAATATAGTCCGAGTGATGGTCATTGAAACGAATTTATAGAAGGGTGGCAAAAGCCTGATGAGAAGCTTCGCAAATGTTATGCTTATTATAATAAAGTTTTATAATGTAACCCAAATTTGGGGATAGTTTTGAAATCTTCAATGCCTTTTAAAAATTGTACCCACTTGAAGTTGTGTCTGGCTACCGCGACCTGAAACCTCAAATGTGTTAAAAACACTTATCTTTGTTTTGGGGCCAAATATTTGCAAATCTTGATCCCATTACCAATATCACTGATTTTAATAGGCTAATAAAACCGACTAAAACGACTGTAAGCGTGATTGGCGCTTAAAGGGTTCACAACATCAATATAATACTCTCGTTGTTACAGATTGGCGCTCAAACCTAAACAACTTTAGACGTCAGAATTGGACGTCTGTAAACGTCAGATTCTGACGTCTAAAGTCGAACCCCGCACCGTCAAAGTAAAAATATTTCTAATAGCAATAGAACCATAACATAGGTATTCAAATAAATTAGAAACAGCTAACGAAGACATTCATGGTGATTTCAAATTGACAAAACCCTTTGGTCTCCATGGTTTATTCCAGCGCATTAAGGTTTAAGGGGTTAACTATATTTCACTCTCGTTGTTATAGACACCACTGGTGAGGTACTTGTCAAAATACCTGCAGCATAAGGGTTGCTCTCCATCCATACTCATCCAATAGAAAGGTGACAAGAGGTGCAAATATCATAGATCCAATACCAGATCCACACACAGCCAGTCCTGAGGCAAAGCTGATTCTCTTGTCAAAGTACTGACTGATACTGATTAACACGGCCATATACATCATGCCAAAACCACATCCTATAACAATGATAAGCGTCGATTATAGTCAGAAATATCACACAGAAGCAAATAAACAGACAAGTGTTAATTTTTCCCTACAACTGCGTTATCATTATAGTTAAAAAATCACAGACGATGTTAGCATCACGCCCTTCACTGCGATAGTATTATAATAAAATAATTACAGATGATCTTATACATGTTTAAATCACTCCCTTTACCAATGTTTATCCGTGGCACTATCATCACGATCATAGGCGACTTCAAAGTTATCAGCACACGTGCTCACAAGTTGAAGAAGGTCATTTCCCGGGGAGGTCATTGCACCAACAAAGTTATATGCCTGATGGCATTGAGAAACATCTTGGCAACATTATGCAACTTCGAATCCGCATTTTCAACATTTAGATTAGTTATAGAGACGAATTTTGAACCTGTTCTGGTGGTGAGCAATACAAATCATATTGAAGAAAATGTAGACTCTCATACTTTTATGGACATATTTTAGTATGTTTTTGCATATTACAACACTTGGAAACTTCTGCAAAGAATACATAATTATACCAGGTGATATATATATGGTATTGCCATATATGATTGATTGTATACTGATTCGTCAGATCCACGCTCGTTTCAAGATCAGGCCAGAGGGCAGTGTGGTAAAGGTGTCTGTAAAGAATTTGAAAGCATCCATCCTGGCCAGCTTGATATTTAGTTTAATGTAACATTTATTTTAACTTGAAAAAGTATGTATTCTGTGCCAATAAGCAGCCAAATTATCTAATCCCTTAAAATGGATACAAAACAGGGATATAAGTCTGCATTTTCTTTGTTATGCCTGACTAGACATGAGGATTTCCCTATATCATATTTCTAGTTATAAAATATTTCTAGTTATAAAATATATCTAGTTACCCACTCTGAAAAACTGAAAAAGAGGAAGTATATATTCGGAGCAAATGCTGATACCATCAAGCAGCCAGACGATATAACGGCTCCTGCCACTCCAACCGCTCTACATCCAAACTGAGAGATTATAGGACCATATATTACACCTGTAAAAGACAATTGTAATGTTCATAAGAGTTCATAAGATGACAGAGAATCTTAAATGGAGCTCACAGTTTATTTATCCGAGTTCCGATGTTATTCTCACATTATTTGTAAATCTGTGGGAATTACGAAATCGGTGCGCACGTTTCTAAAATCCGTCCTAAAAGTTGACAAACTTGATAAATTCGTGCACACTGTTTACATATTTTATTCCATAAACCATTACAATGCGGGGATCGACTTAAGTCGTCAGAATCTGACATCTGTACACGTCAGATTCTACCGTCTAAAGTCGATTCCCGCACTGTAAGAGTACACATTTGTATAATGGTCGTAGACCCATAAGACAGTTATTCAAGTGAGTCGGAAAGAGCTATAAGAATATATCAGCGCAGGGTTAATTTTTGATTTTGTAAACGATTTGCTTTGCATTTTAGAGAACTCACCAAAGCCATAAGTAACGTAGAAAAATATAGATGCCATCCACCCTACTTCCGTCCGCCCACAATTGAAATATACTCTGATATCTGTAACAGTCATAAATTGATGCCACACACCTTCCACCAAAACATTACAAATAACGAGAATCTACCTTCCACCTAGAGCCAAAAGCAAGCTTTCAATCGATATAATAATTATACACTAATACACAGTACATCGCTTTTCAACAATACTAGCTCCATAAAATATAATATTTTGATGATGTGTGGCAAAGGTGATGACAACTAATACTTATTTTATGAAAAAATGCGACATAATAATTCAATTAACTAAAAGCCTCGTTATTTAGTAGACCAAAACATTTACTAATAAAAACATATTTTAAACTAAACATGATAGGAGACGTCCACTAAGACCATTGGACGATATCGTTGATACCAGGTCAAAGATATAATAAAGCAGAAAATAAGACTCGTTTAAAATGTATCTTTATGAACAATACCTGCGAGCACTATGCCACAACAGTAGCTGATGCCATCAAATATAATGTGAACGATGAACCCGGCAAACACCACCATCCAACCCCATCCCCCGTCTGGCACCTTCATTCTCGTAGCCTCATCAGCATACGTCCTCATTTTCGCATCAGAGTTATGTTGAGTGGTGATCAAGGTGTTACCATGACCATCTGAGATTATCACCTCGGGAGGTGTGGCAACTTCTGTCACATCCACATCAACTGACTTCACTCTATCTTTCTCTGTGCTTCTGTTGCTGTCACCATTCTCATCCCCGTGAACTGCATTTTCTGTAGCTGCATTTGGGTCGCTGATGCATGACTCATCATTCTCATCCACATCTATTGACTTCGTTTTTTCATCCTCTGTTCTTTTGTTGCAGTCGCCATTTTCATGTGCATCAACTGACTTTACTGTATCTGTCTTTGGGTTACTGTCGCGGTCACCATTCCAATATGTATCTATTGACTTCGTTGTATCTTCCTCTGTGCTTCTGTTGGACATGTTGCAGCCACGATTCTTATCTACGTGAGCTGACTTAACTGTATCTTCATCTGTGCTTCTGTTGCAGCCTCCATTCTGATCCACGTCTATTGGCTTCATCACATCGTTCTCTGTGTTGCCGCTATTACCCACCACATCTATTGAGTTCCCTGTATCTTTCTCTTGGCTACTGTTGCAGCCACCATTCTCATCCATTCTCTGGGGTATTAATGTTTCTCTGGTGTTTGGCTCATGTCATTGTGTCCTTATATCACACTGCAAACAGAAATAAGGAGACGTCAGCCCTTCTAACACCCAGGTTAGTATTCTCTCTTTAACCCTTCAAGCTCCCACGATGCCTCAAAGCATAATTTGCATGTCTGAAGAATGAAATAATTTCCTACACCCCTGTACATCGAGGGTTTTCTGAACGACAATAATTATTGTCATGGAACAGTTTAAAAAAAGATATATTTTTTGTCATTTGCCACCCAGTTCAAATCATCTTCATCCACAACAAGTCGCGAATTACGCCAGCAATTTTCGACTTGTAGTGAATTAAGATCACACTTGATATTGTGGAAAATAGTCGTCAATGTCCTTCATCTTGGGGTCTTTGCGACTTTGAAACATCTGTGTCCTGTCACGTTTGTTTCAGAAGTCAAGGCTGCAACAAGGTCTAACTCTCAGTCACAAAGAAAGCAACCGGCTGGCCACATCAAAGTAATTTATTCATTTATTGTATGTATTCAATTAAATAGGTCTACATGAAATTCGTGTGAAAATAGATTGTCCAACAATTCAAGTGAAGAAATTCCAGATAATAGTTTCTTAGGTTAGAATTCGATTTTAACTCAACTACATAATTGAAGCTTTGACAACTTAGTGTTGGTAAAAATTATATTTTACTAATTTAATGATTTAGGCTCCTATGTTTAATGGTGAAAAAGGTCGGGATGATTCGTATTAATGAAATTTCCAATGTCAGTTTTCAATTCATTCATAATTAAATAAGATCATTTATTATTACTATATGTAAGCTCACTGAGTTCACTGTGGAATGCTAGTGACATCCAGCGGTCAATACTGATCAATACAATAACCCATGGTGCTGGCTGTATTGATAACAAGTCCTGATGTACATCGGTATACAGACAAAACGCTCTTGTTCAATGAAGCGTGAAATATAATGATGGAAAGCGATTCTCACCTTGTTTCACATAATTGTAAATGAAGGTTTAATGTCATTGCGTTCTCTCCATATTTACGCGAATTCAACGACCTTATTATCACAATTCAAACCTCCGTAAATTCGTGTATTTTGTGATAGAGCTTTCAATTTGAGTATTATAATTCCATGTGGTCTTGCGTATTGATACTGACCTGATCGAGTAAAACCCACTCACCAGGTGGCAATGTAGTTCTGTTGGGTTGAGTAAAATTGAATTTTGATTCAATAAAAATATTTTTTACTTTGCTCTATTTATTCACTCTGTATTTTGCTCTAGTCAATCATAATAAATTTCACTATGTATTTATTATCCATTTTTATTTTTGTAGGTATTTTCGGTAAAAACTAATGATAAATAAAAACGTTTCCTTAAGAATTGACTTGAGTGTTGATAAATAATGTATTGGTAAACATGCCTTAGTATAAGCTATATATGCATATATACTGTGTAAGTAGTTAAGAGGTCTTGTCTAGTTAAGAAAAAGCTAAACACCCGAGAAAAACTCGGATTTATTGGCCAGACCCCATACACCTACTCCTATTTCCATTTTTTCTGGAAACATGTACAAATAACAAAAAAAAAACACAAAATCCCCCCCTCCCCCCAAAAAAAAGAGTTGTGGCTTGACCCACCCACACACTTCCGATTTTTCCCCAGATTTTTTATTTTTTTTACTTGTCAAAACCCCTAATTGCTCTGTTATTATTTCAAGCGAGTACTAAACGACGATGTAGACGTGATAGCGCTGCAATTTGTTTAATTTATTCTTTCCTACAGGTCAACGGACGTTAGAAATCACACGTGCAGTATATAAATGAATACGCTGCAGTGTATAAATATTTATGCCTGTCTCGGGAAATAAAAACAGACATATCGATTTCTATTTCATACGTGAAGCTTGCTGTGACAATAATTGCTTGGTGAACTCTTACAGCGCGGGGATCGACTTTAGTCGTCAGAATCTGACGTCTGTAGACGTCAGATTCTGACGTCTAAAGTCAATCCCTGCACTGTAAGAGTAAAAATATTTATAATGATCGTACACCCAGAACATAAATATTTAAATGAATCAGAAAAAGCTAAATAAGAAATTGCTGATTTCAAATTGAATAAAACCCTTTAAACTCCATGGTTTATATAGAAAATATTCAGCGCTTTGGGGGTTAAGAAACAACTCAATACTAATCAATAATAATGTGGGTATTTACATGCTGCATATAGCCATTCAACGGTTGCTCAGGGCGCCTCACATCCTATTATCCCTGATCGCTGGACCTAGCTGTTTATTCATGTACCACTTTAACTCCCCAGGAGTACATATTGCACATATTGCACATATTGCAATTTCTTTCTTATCAGGTACCCATTTTACACCTGAGTAAAATGAAACAAGTCAGGGTGATGTGATTCGCCTCATAGAAACAACATCATAACACCGATGTCCCAGCGTTGAGAGGTAAAACATAATATTATTCTGAGAACCTGCACCAAGCCGGGATTGAACCCGCATACCATGCAGCTGTATAAACCACGTCCTGACCATTGTGTCGCGTCCCTTTCATTAATATAATATAATATGTCACCACTGTATTCATATGAACTAAGTCTCGCATAGACAACAAAATTAACGAAAACATACGAGTGATACTATATTCATTATCCATGAAGAAAAAAGGTTTCAGTGGCACTATTGAAGCAATATTGCGGTACTATGACGAGATTGGCGTGAGATTATATCATGCTGTTCAACACGTATTGAAGATTTATCAGTGAACATGGAATTCGTTAGTGATAAGTGTTTACATTACTAGGGCGTTAGTAATACGTGATTACATTACTAAGGCGTCAGTAATGAGTGAAAACATTTTTAAGACGTCAGTAAAAGTGATTACATCACTAAGGCGTCAGTAATAAGTGATTACATTACTAAGACATCAGCAATGCGTGATTACATTACTGAGGCGTCAGTGATGAGTGATTACATTACTAGGGCGTCGGCAATGAGTGATTACATTAGTGAGGCATCAGCAATACGCGATTACATTACTAAGGCGCCAGTAATGAGTAGTTACATTAATAAGGCGTCAGTAACGAGTGATTACATTATTAAGGCGTCAGTAATACGTGATTACATTTCTAAGGCGTCAGTAATAAGTGATTACATTACTCAGGCGTCAGTAATGAATCATTACTTTACAAAGGCGTGCAGTAATGAGTGATTACAATACTAAGGTGTCAGTAATACGTGATTACATTTCTAAGGCGTCAGTAATGAGTGATTACATTACAAAGGCGTCAGTAATGAGTGATTACATTGCTAAGGCGTCTGTAATGAGTGAATACATTATTGAGACGTCAGTAATGAGTGATTACATTACTAGGGCGTCAGTAATGAGTGATTACATTACTAAGGCGTCAGTAATACGTGATTACATTACTAAGGCGTCAGTAATGAGTGATTACATTACTAAGGCGTCAGTAATGAGTGATTACATTACTAGGGCGTTAGTAATGAGTGATTACAACGCTAAGGCGTCGGTAATGAGTGATTACATTACTGAGACGTCAGTAATGAGTGATTACATTACTAAGGCGCAGTAATATGTGATTACATTATAAAGGCGTCAGTAATAAGTGATTACATTACTAAGGCGTCAGTAATAAGTGATTACATTATAAAGGCGTCACTAATAAGTGATTACATTACTAAGGCGTCAGTAAGACGTGATTACATTACTAAGGCGTCAGTATTAAGTGATTACATTACTAAGGCGTCAGTTATAAATGATTATATTAATAAGTCGTCAGTAATAAGTGATTACATTACTAAGGCGTCACTAATAAGTGATTTCATCACTAAGGCGTCAGTAGTAAGTGATTACATTACTAAGGCGTCAGTAATAAGTGATTACATTACTAAGGGGTCAGTAATAAGTGATTACATTACTAAGGCGTCAGTAATAAGTGATTACATTACTAAGACGTCAGTAACAAGTGATTACATTACTAAGAGGTCGGTAATAAGTGATTACATTACTAAGGCGTCAGTAATAAGTGATTACATCACTAAGGCGTCAGTAGTAAGTGATTACATTACTAAGGCGTCAGTGATAAGTGATTACATTACTAAGGGGTCAGTAATAAGTGATTACATTACTAAGGCGTCAGTAATAAGTGATTACATTACTAAGACGTCAGTAACAAGTGATTACATTACTAAGAGGTCGGTGATAAGTGATTACATTACTAAGGCGTCAGTAATAAGTGATTACATTACTAAGGCGTCAGTAATAAGTGATTACATTACTAAGGCGTCAGTAATAAGTGATACCATTACTAAGGCCTCAGTAATAAGTAATTACATTACATAGGGCGGAACTGCAGTAAAAGAATAATTACCTTTTGTCATGTTGAACAACACGCCATGCAACGGTAAGACCCCACAGCGACATATAATAAAGTTTAATACCCATACCACAGAAAATCCGAGGACTCGAACCAATGCTTGCTTTTTAATTTTTTGGCCAGCGTTTGCACATTACACCAACATGATTCAACATCATTTGGTTACTGGGACTGTATTTGAGATCCAGGTGATCCACGGACACCTATCAGTATCTGGACATAGAGCGTCCTGACAACCTGCCAACCCTGATGATATACAGGCTTATACCATAAAACAACCCTCTCAACTCTATACGCATACACTATGTGGTCAAGACAAACCAATGAGATTAAATAGCAGTCGACAATCCCTGGTTTTTGCAGTAATATTTATACATATATTATATATTATTTTATATACATATTCAACCTTTAGTGTGCCCTGCCAGACCACCTAAGCCTTCACGTACTCTGAAATTTCATCATCCGTATGACGTCTAAGTAAAGTCCTAGTTCTACATCAGTTATAGCAACATATCCATAGCAATCTCCATATAGCCTACCTAGTTCAGTCTCTTTGAAAACTGAATCCTGGGGTGGACGAGTCCACGAACTCTCACATCACACTCAGCTAGCTTTAACCTTTTAACCGCCAATTTTTTCAATCTGCCTTTTCACCCACTTGAAATTGTGTCTCGCTGACGCGATCCACAACTGAATGGCATCATGCACAAGTGGTCTAACCCACATTTTGAGAAGAAATCGCGCTGCAACATGAAGTACATGATAAAACGAATAAATACAAATTAACACAGGAAGGTAACAAAATCAGTGACCAAATAGTCTAACCCTGACTGTGAAACTCGCTTATTGATCAAGTTGTAGCCATCAATGACAAACATTTTCATCGTTTTTTTCATGTGGGTTAGCCCACTTGTGCATGATACCATCCAACTTCAAGTGAGTGAAAATTATGCAGATTTGACAAAATGGTGGTCAACTGTTTTCAAATATTGCTGATTGACGTCATATTTTATCATTAACATGTTTAAAAGGTGGTACTTAATGTGCTGATAGAAAATGAAAGCCGAATATATGCGACACCGGCGGTTAAAGGGTTAAACACTGAATCCTTGACCTTATTGTGGCTTCATGCTGGTGTTGCATCCGCATTTGCGGAGACACCGCGCGAAGCTAGACAACCCGTCTACAATAGGCATCAGCATGGTGATCAGTGTTGATATGTATCTTTTGCTACATGTTCGTTATGCCCATATAATTATTTTTATCCGGGACATAAAAGAAAACAAGAGCTTATTGATCCTGTTGTTTGCATCTTTAGGGCAGTATTGCGCTGTCGCTAATTTTGCACTTATTCGATTATTTATCTAAATGATCATTGTTCACAAAACAAATTCTAACATTGTCGCTTTTGAGATCTTTTTATATTGATTTTATTGCTAAAATAAAAAATATTTTACACCTAGTTTTCCAGGAATAGCACCGATCATAAAAAAACTTATTTGAATACCCAGTCCGTCATTGTGTTGCCCTAGCGAACATACACAATCCACGTTTTTAATTGGTCTACAATCCATGTTAGATAACAGTTACAAATGTATTGTTCATTCATGCTTATATTGTGTAATATTCTTAAGCTTATGAAGATTGATATGAACATAATTATATACTAACCATCGTATCACAGAAATAAACGAAATAATGTGTTATAGAACGACTAACTTGTATGGACTATGCATAAGCGCTCATTACATACACATAGAGAGTTGAGTATGCTACATATGTCACCAGGGCAAAGTCCTGGGCGCACTCTGAACATTTCAATAATGCAATATTGGATCTAATCCAATAACGTAGATTCAGTAATCTCCGCAACGTCGACCTGTATGTCAGGACTGTGATTGGTCAACATCAGTCCTACTTTCAACAATCTCAAACTTGCAGACTTAGCCATTCCTCTTTGAACTTGATGGATGGTTTGTTTTGTAGTATGTGACGTGAACATGGTAAACAGGCTCCATGCTACATACTACATGTATGGACGGAATGGAGAGGATGAAATATGGCCGGGAATAAGGGTCAACATTGCAGAACGACATGTACACTGTAAAACGTTTCATTGTTGCTGCTTCTCACAAAACGGCAAACTACCGTACAACTAACAGTGCACTGTAGGTACGGTAAATTACTGTAATAGGTCCCAATAAACAGTAGGCCTAAATTACTGTACCTTTCTTGAAAATTTAATACAGTAAATTACTTTAATCGATACGTCAACTACCACCTAAATTTCTCTACCATCCCAAAAACGCCCACTGAAATGACTTTTAGATTAGACAATATGTTCTGGCAGTTTGCCCAAAACACGATGCTGAAAACGCTGTTACAAAGTAATCATGCAAATGAGCAACCAGAATAATTAGTTGTGTTAAATACAGGCAACAATTCAAATAACAACTGTCTTTCATATAAAGTTTATTTCATAGCAAACAATCACACATAATATTTTTTGAAACAATATTACATAATCATATTATCAGGAAGATATTTAATCACCACAAGCAAGATAATACATATTTAATCATCCCAAGCAGAAATCACCACAAGCAAGATAATACATATTTAATCATCCCAAGCAGAAATCACCACAAGCATGATAATACATATTTAATCATCCCAAGCAGAAATCACCACAAGCAAGATAATACATATTTAATCATCCCAAGCAGAAATCACCACAAGCAAGATAATACATATTTAATCATCCCAAGCAGAAATCACCACAAGCAAGATAATACATATTTAATCATCCCAAGCAGAAATCACCACAAGCAAGATAATACTTTTTTAATCATCCCAAGCAGAATAATATTTATTATCGTCATTCTAAAAACCACAGGCGCTTCATCGCTGCATCCGATCCACTCAATTATTTCCATTTATAGATAATGTCTTATTTGGTATTAGAGACTATAATTCTAGATCGAGACCACTTTGCAGAAAAGAACTTTTACTTAACATACAAGAAACATACTAGGCATACATGTCAGCCTTCTAATAGTCTTAATTCAATTTGTACAATTCAAAGCTTGTGAAGTTAGGACATCTTTTCAGCTTCAAGGCCTATGATGGAGGGGATGTTTCGTCAAAAAATCCTGCAAGGAAAACAAATAAGTTATACTGTAGGCCTACAAACAAATCTCATATCACAAAAGTTTAAATCAAGTTGAGCGTCTGTACATAGGCACAAAACGACCAATTGCCGTACAAGCAAGGAGGCTAATCTATATAACCTCCTTGGTACAAGTAACAGTGCTCTGTAGGTACAGTAATTAACTTTGGTAGGTTACATCAAGGTCACATAAATAGTAAGTTACCGTACCTACAGTGAAAATTAAGTACAGATACATGATAACATTACAGTCTACATTCACACATTAAACAGTGGTGTATCTAGAAATAAATTAAAGGGGGGGGGGGTGCTCACTTTTCCTAGAAACCATTCAACAGTAAGGGCCTATAGGGGGATGCCCTCCGCTAAATTTTGAAACAAATAAACATAAAATAGTGCGATTTTGTGGTATTTTTGCTGCAAAACGATGATATGAGACACTGGCTGACATGACAGATGTATTACAACCTAGTTTAGACTAGTCCAACTATTAAAGCAAACAAAACCACACAATGGAAATAAAAAACCATAAACATGATCAACATTAGGCTAGCTCATTTACTAGAGAGCGCAAACTACGAGGCATACTAAATGAGCTAGATAAACAAACACAGCTCTCGACCCAATGTTGTGTTATTGTTGGGTCAGTGTCGCAGACGGTGGACCAACATTCATTTTAAACAAACGTTGGGTCACCCTCATTGTGATAATAATTATGCAACCTCGTTTGTGGAATGCCGATTATGCAATTATGTAATCATGTAATTATGCAACAATCATCTATTAAAAGTGATAACATGTCATTGAAATAAGTTGTGGACAATTGAAATGCTTACAACGTTTGCTAATGATCACCTAAAATTCCTGAGATATTTATTTTTATTTCACCTTTATCTGTTTATTATTTTGCCACCCCCCCCCCCCCATGGTAGAATGTTTTTAATGCAAATATTATCTTCTAGCTCATCATCAGTGAGGCCTATATCCGATTTTCTTCTTAGTATTGGTTGTTCTTTCACGTTAAAACAACTTTACTGCCTATTTTTATAATTCTCTTTGATTTCGTCTACAGTAAAAAGAAACTGTCCCAGCTGTATCTGAATTATTATTTCGTATCAGTGGCTATACTGGAGGTCTATACATTGCACTGAGAAAATACGACGATTTCAAACAGGCCCTTAAAACAAATGCAAAGTCTATGCACGAACATAATGCAACAATTAAATCTTGGAAATTGCAAAATTGTTTTTATCCTAAGACCGAGTCTCATAGATGATATCTCTTAAGAAATAAATTCGCCATCACGCGGGTGAAAAAAATCATGGTAATTGGGGGGATAATCTTTATCTCGTGGTCCTTATTCTTTTTATTTTATGCAACATCAAGTGCTTGGGAGAGTCACACGTCCGTCCAACTCTAAGACGTTGTCCGTTTTAAGCGATCCACATAGCCTACTGTGGATTGTGCTTGTGGTGTGTTATAATAATATTATCATAGGGTATATAGGGTAGTCTATGGTAATTACTATCAATCTTAGCATATATACTATGGAACAACGTTGTTTCAAGGCAGTCTATGGGGCGAGGGCCCTAGGGTAGTGGTTAGCACCGCTGCCTTTCACGCCAGAGTCCGGGGTTCGGTTCCCGGTCTCGGCGGTTTAAAAGAAACAAAATTGTTTCTTCCCCATCCACGTGTGAAAGTTAGTATTGTGGGTAGCCTCCGTGACCGAGAGGTAGCGTGCTCGGCCTCAGACCGCCAGGGCTAGAATTTCGAATCCTGTGTCTGGAGGACAGTGTCATCTCAATCATCTCACCATCCTTAGGAGGTTCTCCTGGCCCAGTTTAGCCTATATGTGCACAAAGGTGGCCTAAAGCCCGATTCATTTCATTTATTTCAAGGTAGTCTATGATAATTACCATCCATCATATTTATTTTTGCATAACGTTGTTTCAAGTCTGGCTCAACGTTTTAATTATTGGCCAAGAAAAACACAAAGTTGATATATTTTATTCTGTTTCTTTCCAAAAATGAATGAATGTTTGAAAAATGTGGGCAGGGGAAAGAAGACCTGTCGCAACAAATTCGTACTTTTAGGTGCTCTGAATGGTCAATTTTTAAGATTTGCATTGCTTCTGTCGCCACATGGGGCGATGCGGCGAGCACTGACCCACCCCGTAAGATCATTGTCTCCTCTGGTCTCTAATGGCGGCAATGATGCATCCCAGACACCAGATCTTAACCCTTTAACCGCCAAATTATTCAATTTGAATTTCCACCCACTTGAAGTTGTGTCTCGCTGACGCGATCCACAACTTCAAGTGAGTGAAAATTATTCAGATTTGACAAAATGGAGGTCAACTCTTTTTAAATCTTGCTGGTTGATATCACATTTTATCTATAACATTTAAAATATGGTACTTAATGTGCTAATAAAAAATGAAAACCCGAATATATGCGGCACCGGCGGTTAAAGGGTTAAATGGGAAGGGGTAGACTATATATTTAGGTGTGATGGGGGCTGGCACCAACATGCCGGACACTGGTGGATTAATTTTATAAGAAATTATTGAGTTCGAAAATTACCACCCTGGAAATTAAGGGGGGTGCTCGAGGACCCTGAACATCCGCCTGGATACGCCCCTGCTGATTGAAAGCATCTCCAGAATCAGTGAGGATGACAAACGCGATGAATACAAACAGTCAATATAGACAGTATAATAATTGGGCTTCTCACCCAGTAAACACGCAACGTTGAACCAGTGTTGTTTTCATGTCTGCAACACTGGCCCAGTCGCCGAGTTAGTTAGTGCGTACCGTGTCACGTGTAGTCACACTGTCACCTGAAATCGCATTATAAAATAAGCAGCGATCCATTCTAATATGCCACCATGTCTATCCGCATTCATGATATTGGCGGAGCTATTTTAATACTTAAAACACTAAGAAAATGAGAAAACTTACATAAATTGAAGTTGTATTGATTTTCCCAGTTCAAGATGGCGTCGCGTGCAGAGATTCTGGCCATCCCAAAATGCACCAATCAAATGTCGAAAAAACAGCAAATCGCTGATCATACGGTAATGCGCTGTATAAAACTACTCAATAACAGTGAGTGTAGTTTATAACAGCCGATTACTGTTAAGTTAACAGTACGTTAAATCGATGCCAAAATTAAACAGCCAAATGCATATAAGAACAACAGCAGTTTTTACAGTGTAGCGGTTCCATATGCTTTGTTGTGTATGGCTATAATTATATAAATTATAAATTGAATTCTGCAAAATTTAATTCAAATGCAAACTTGAAAGTTAGAATGTTGTCAAATGATATAAAGAAATAAACGTTATGTAATAATGTATATTTCACTCCAACACTTAATGTTACATTTGATAAATTCCTTATCATAGCATAGCAAATTTGAGTTGTGCTGTATTAGTTTAGTTTACCATTATTTCCTCTTAAGCTTACAATTTGTATTTACCTGAATCGTGTCGATTATTCTATGTCGTTCTAGTACAAACTGTTTTTGCTTCCCACTGTAATTTTTCTATGTTGCGTCCACAGCCCGCTATTCTGGAGGTTCTCTGACATCACACTCTCTGTTTACTGCTGGGTCGTGCAGAAGGTTATTATCTGCATCACCAAGTCTCGTGACACATCACGAGTGACATTTCACCCAGCAGCCACGAGACAGCATTCACCACATCCCAGCAGCCACATGTCAGCATTCATCACAGGCCAGCAGCCACATGACAGCATTCATCACAGCCCAGCAGCCACATGACAGCATCCAACACATCCCAGCAGCCATGTGACAGCATTCATCACCCCAGCAGCCATGTGACAGCATTCATCTTCCCCGCAGCCACGACACAGCATTTATCACAGTCCAGAAACCACGTGACAGCATTCATCACAGCCCAGCAGGAGGGGGGGGGGGGGGGGGCGTAGCGTTTTTTCATTTGATAAAGTATATATTTCACTTCTTATCTAGAGAACTTTGAGCAAAATATTTATTTCAGTTCGCGTAAGATAAATATTAATTTCACTTCTATTTTCCATCTCTGGATCCAAAACTAGGCCTACTCTAAATTGATCATGATGAATTTGTTAAATGATGTTTCCCATAGACTTATATAATTATATAGTTATGTCATTTTAGAGTAAAATGTTTATTTATAATATGTCTTTTAGATTTTTTTGTTATTTCACAAGAATTAAGTCCCTTATATTATACCACATTCTACCCATGAACACGGAACGTTCACCCAATGTTGGTTTAATGCTGGGCCAGTGACGCAGTATTAAAGTATACCCCATGTTTGCTGCGATACCATAAAAAAGATAAACCAGAAATATTCTCTTACACTGCTGAAATATTTGTCTTTAAACCTCGGAGATCAATGGTTTTTATCAGCTTAAAAGCATCATAAATGTCTTAGTTAGCTCTTTGCGCTTCATTTGAATACCTATGTTATGGGTCTTCAGCCATTATAAATATTCTCATTCGTTCGGTGCGGGGATCGATTTTAGACGTCAGAAACTGCGTCAATAGACGTCAGGTTCTGACGTCTAAAATCGGTCTCCGCACTTAGACGGTTAGGTGTATTTCTGTTGACATCAAACAAATGTATACTGCCTTGCAAAGCCAAAAGGTACCTTCTTACTTTACAAGTAAGCATATACTGTCTTTTGGCTTCGCACGGTGGTATATTTGTCAGGTAATGTACGAGATTGTTTTTATTTTGACATTCCTAAGGAGAAAAATGGTGTTTTAATAAAAAAAACCCACAATGCTGGATATCATTTCATCGTACGCGAAGATTATCATGTTTGACAAGTGATAATGTGGTGGTGACCTGGATTTGAGTGTCCCCAGCAGTCTCATGACGTTGAATCAACGTTGGTTTAACGTTGATCGACCTTCTACGACGCTAGACCAACACTAAAACCAACATGGATTCACCGTCCTGTGTCTGATGGGTCTATTTTGTTATTGTGTGTCAGTCACGTGACGGGAGAGTGAGTACATTTTATCTGGGTCTTCTTGTCAGAATTTGACGGAAAGAGGACTTGTGTTTCCTTTTTGAGCACCTCATGTAAACGGATCTGGTTATACACAGTTATAAGCATGTGACCTGACTCACAGGATATGAACCCTTTGAGCGCGGGGACTGACTTTAGACGTCAGGATCTGACGTCTATAGACGTCAGATTCTGACGTCTATAATCGATCCACACACTGAAAGAGTAAAATATTTATGATGGTCGTAGACCCATAACATAGGTATTCAAAGGAAGCGGAAAGAGCTGACTAAGACATTCATGACGATTGCAAATTAAAAAAAACCGTTGGACTTTTGGTTTATATTACAATATGTCAGTGTTTTAAGGGGACTAATTATGGTGATGCACGTTCACTTCTAGTACAAACCCATCGAATGTGATGCCTTGAGATAATGCGGATATTGTGTTGGACCAGCGTCGTAATAAATTGCATTTGTATTATACCATTCGTATTATGATTATGATAGAGTATACATGTAGCGTACAACACAAAACAAAATTGCGTAGAAAGATTAGTGTGACTATGACTTGCAAGACTCCTAGCGTGGAGGAGGGCAATCTGGTTCAAACGTATCAGCGAAAGCCGCCGTCCAAGATTCGAACCATGGAGGTAGAAAACGTTCCACACAAAGTTTAATGTTTACCATTACGAAGATTACCATTAAAAATCTGCCAAGTATATCTCATGGCTGTCACAACGCGGAAGAGGTCAATCTGGTTCGATGACGCTGATCTGGTGTCGTCTGTATCAGTATCAAGGACGCTGATCAATGGCGGACATATCTCTTGTGGAGCACAAAAATAGTAGATCGTGCGGAAAATGCATACTGCATCATTGGTCAGGGTGTAACAGTTTCAGATTATCCCCCTGTTCAGGTTACCCCCGGGGGTAATCTGAAACTAGTTTCAAGTTACCCTCTTTAGTTTCAAATTACCCCCTCGATTTTACCGGTTAACTTTCAATGAAAGCAATAAATTATATTTCATATTTTCATCACATGGCATTGGGACATTTTTTAGAGGCACTTTAATCTCTATAAGTATAACCCTTCGATCTCTGGTGCAACTAACGAAAAATAAATGTCAACTAGAAAAGGTGTTCCCGAACTCCGAGGCCCGGTTTTAGGCTGTATGAGTGCTATAGACAACAATGCGGCTTCTATCTTTTGTAAAGATATAGCTGTATTGGTCTTCCTCATGAGCAGGAATCCTGAATGTCCAGGATATAATAAAGGAAAGGACCAAGGAAAGAATATATATCTTGAACGTTTATTCATTCCACCACCATTGCCGGTTCTGGCCAACACCCATTCGATACAAGTTTACCAGTGAATCGTGCTGCGCGTGTCTACGATACACACGATGTAGGCCTACCCACCCAATTTCTGTTCAATGGTGGGCCAGAGTCTCAGCCCATTGCTGGTTCAATGCCGGTCAATTGTGTACGACGCTGGCTCAACACAACTCCAACACTGACCGAACGCATGCTTCTTCTGCACCAGCGTCTATAGCAATCACTGGACGGCTAACTTAAACTAATGTTGCTTCAAAGTTGATCAAACGTGTCTGACGATAGCCCAAGAACAACTCAGAATTCTGTATACATAAGTTGCTTTGCGGCAATTGCTACAGGGGTGACAATTCCATCCCCCGTGGTCAGAAAGGCCACTACCCAGATACATTGCCCAATTGTGAAATAATGTTGGGACACCGTCTGCGACGCTGGGCCAGCATTACTCCAGCCAAAACCCTTTAAGCTCTCATTCAAGACTTAACCACAAATATAATCGTAAATATTATTATTTCTAAACACTTAACAAAAGTACTTAACCTTAGAACCTAAAACGTTATATTCGACATGTTCATAAGGACTGGTGTACAGAAATGTCAACCGTTTCCCACACATAGCACCCCTCTTTCCCCTAAATAGGACACAAACTCCGGCTGGTCCTAACAAGAGGTTAAAATCACTTTATTTTTCAAAAATCCCTCTAATATAATCTCTATGTCAGCTAACGATAAAAATTGTTAGCGCGAAGTCTCGAAACACTTTAATTTTCATATAACCCTTTGACCCCTATGAAAACTAACGTAAAAAACTGTTTGCACGGTCTTGAAGCACTTAAATCTCCATGTAACAATTTGATTTGTATGGCAAATAGCGAAAAAAATTTATCACGATGTCTGGAAGCACTAAATTTAATCACCATATAACCTTCTGATCTCTGGGGTCAACTGACGAAAACAATTAGCCTTGCGCTGTCATTGTCGCTATTATCTATCGATTTATCTATTGCAGTCTTATTTCGTAGGACTGTATCATTATTTTCAGAGGTTAATGCAGATGACCAGGGAGATTAATAGGTTAATGTAGATAATGAGGGAGCTTAAGGGGTTGATGCAGATGATATACACATAGGGGGCTATCTTGTCCGCATGCTTACAAAATATGCAATGCCAGTCGTCTATGACATCACAACCACATTTACGGCGCATACATGTTTTTGAAAGAAACACACAGAAACGGTAACGTTAGATTCTGACCTAAACCCATAATCGGACAAATTTATACAATATTCATAATATTAATTATATGGCTGGACTATAATAAATGATAAATATGCGCCAGTCTACTAGATTTTGATTGCGTTTTTTTAACATACAGATTTAATTGAACTGTTTTCAACTTATATATATGCCGGCGCCCCGGGATAAAAGTTGATTTTCCCAGTTACAAAATACCGGGGGGTACTTTCAAACTAGTTTCAACGTACCCCCCCCCCCCCAGGTATGCTGGAAGGGGGAAGGGTACGCTGAAACGGCTACAACGGCTAGCTATAGATGGACTGATCTCACTACTCCCCACCACAAACTAACTCGCCTAAAGGCTCGGGTTTGGCCTATTGACTTGTGTTGAGATGAGTCCATTTTGCCTTCCCCAATGAAATGAAATGAAATGAATCGGGCTTTAGGCCACCTTTGTGCACATATAGGCTAAACTGGGCCAGGAGAACCTCCTGAGGATGGTGAGATGATTGAGACGACACTGTCCTCCAGACACAGGATTCGAAATTCGAGCCCTGGCGGTCTGAGGCCGAGCACGCTACCTCTCGGTCACGGAGGCTCCCCACAATACTGACTTTCACACGTGGATTGGTAAGAAACTTTTTTTGTTTCTTTCAAACCGCCGAGACCGGGAACCGAACCCCGAACTCTGGCGTGGAGGGCAGCGGTGCTAACCACTATCCTAGGGCCCCCGCCCTTCGCCTTCCCAGCGATGCCGTATGCATACATTCTAGGCTCACCTGCAGTCAGTAGTTCAACAAAATGATAGTTATAAACATCCCATCATTGTTTTGTATATACGTCCCTATTGCGATATTATCCAAGCACTTTCCCACAACTAATAATTATAATAGGCCTACACGTGCGAAAACGAATAAGTGAAGTTTATGTGACAAAGAAGTAGGCTATAGCTATCATGTGGCGTTGAGCACAGTCGTCAAAATAAATTACACGCCCACCCGCATGCGCGTAGGGTTCAACGATCACGATTTGCAAATGTTTGATCTCAAATTAAACAAATATGAGCAATTTTAAATTTTTCACCCTACCGCGACCCACAACTTGAAGTGGGGGGGGGGATTTTAATTATAATAGTGCTTTAAGGGTTAAACCCTTAACCCTTTAACCGCCGGTGCCGCATATATTCGGGTTTTCATTTTCTATTAGCACATTCTGTACAACCTTTTGAACATGTTAAAGATAAAATGTGACATCAATCAGCAATATTTGAAAACAGTTGACCTCCATTCTCTTAAATCTGAATAATTTTCACTCACTTGAAGTTGTGTCTCGCTGACGCGATCCACAACTTCAAGTGGGTGAAAATTCAAATTGAATAATTCGGCGGTTAAAGGGTTAAACATCAAATATCTCTTACTTAGCTCTTTCTGATTCATTTGAATACCTACGTTATGTGTCTACGACCGTTATAAATATTTTGACTCCTACAGTGCGATGATTGACTTTCGGCGTCAGAATCTGACGTCAACAGACGTCAGATTATGACGTCTAGAGTCTAGAGTCTAACCCTTAGCGCACTGATGTTGACCATAGCAGTATTTCTGTGTTTTCATTCGCATTTATGTAGCCTGATCGTAAAATCTGTGACATTGGTGTGGGTAGAGACTTAGTTTTCTCAAATGCAACTAATTTTCAGTGACTAAAATGTAAATTTATTGGCTGAGAGTTAATAGCTTTATTTTTGTTTATTATAATATAATATATAATGTTTTATTAAATTGTCTTCATTTATACTTATGTTATATTTTATCATGATTATTGGGTTTTACTATATGTGTATATACTTGTTTATATCATGCTTTATGTTTGTCCAAGCTATGTCATAACCTTGAGGTCCCCACTGTAAATGAGCAATTCTCAGTGGGTTAACCCTTAGAGCACTGAGCAAAGAAATTTAAATTTTCAGTCACTTGAAGTTGTGTCTCGCTACCGCGATCCACAACTTCAAGTGACTGAAAATTTGTGTTATTTGTGAAATTTAAGTCCCTACACATATCAGTGTTTCAAGATTGAACGCATATATTTTTTTAACAACTGGTTATCAGGAGTGATACAGTTGCTAATAGAGATACAGAATGTCTAGTGTAGTCGACATCAGTGTTCTAAGGGTAGATACAATGTACTTCGTCATACATATTTGTTCTCTATTTACATTTATGTCCACCTGTGATATGCATTGTTGTTATACCCTCACGAAATAAACTATTCATTAGTATTATTACAGTTCATAGTTCATTTATTCAACTATAGTCTTTGAGCATTTTACAATTTATATAATACATGCATGTACGAAGAGACAATACAAAAACAAAATAATTCAAAGTGTGATCCGTTGGAAACTTCAATACAAAAGCAGCACGGTTACGAATAGTTTTGACATGATCTGCTGACATTATTGCAATAAATTTATAAATGGAAGGGTATTTAAAATAATATTTAGGTATATATCTTTGTCTTAAATCGCTTAAATTCTTACATACCAATGGAAAGTGATACTCATCGCCCAAGACACCACACACCTCACACATGCGCTAATTATATGGTTTTGGTCGAAGCCATTTGCCTCAAGCAACAGGGAGTCGGTGATTTTTGGCTACAAATTAAAAAAAACATATCTATGGTTCGGTATAACAATTTTAATATACTAATCACTATAACATTGCCTTACTTTATATGATTTATATATCAGACCATCCGAACTGGCAGATAAAGCAGTATTCAATTTGCTCGGATATAAATCCTGTAACCTCTGTTTACACAAATGTAAAAAAACAGCATGGTTCACAATGGTCTGGTTATCCCAAGCAAAATAAAGACCCATATTATAATGATTTTAGAAACATTGTCCAGCTTGAAAAAGAGGAGGATTTTTCACACATGTCATACTCGATATCATACGCTCTCTTAACCAAAGGATTGTTATTCCCCGTGATAATATTAATCCAGTATTTTAAAATTCTTATTTTAATAACTCTCCATATATAAAATGATTCGCACTACTACGTTTGACATATAAAACTATTTTACAAAATGAAAGATGTACACGCTCCACACCCAGAGCACTATGAAAACCCCACACTTCCGAACCATATGATAACACTGGCTGGGCAAGTTTATCAATAGGTGAAAATTGGGGTCTGGAGCATACAACTCATAAGTGTCATAAATACTTTATATACCGCTTTTAAACCTCGATCGGCTAGGTTTGATTGTGTTTGTGAAAACTTACCACTGCAACATAGTACGAGACCCAAATAAGATACAGAATTAGAAATAGCCAAACGTTTGTCACCAAAGAAAAAATGATCCTCATGGGATGTAGTACCCCCTTTCTAAATATCATTATTGATGTTTTTGTAGTATTACCGTGAAGTTTCCATTTTAGACAGTAATCATAAAAACAATCAAGACCAGCTTGTAAGTCTTCATGTGAGTTTGGGAGGAGAAGTACATCATCAGCGTAAATTAATGATCTAAAATTAAAAGCACCTTCCGTTATTCCTTGGAATCCCCAATACAAGCGCGAGGGCCGAGTCCAAATCATTTGAGTAATATAAAATAAGAAGGGTGAAATACTTTCACCCTGGCTAACTCCAAATGTTGCATTCAAACTGGTCATTCATAGCGCCCTCATATTTTAAAATAAATCGAAGCGCAGAATACTTTGTTATCTCTATTAAAGGCTACATCAATGACATATTGCAATATATACATGTATATAATTATATTATATGATAAGTGTTGGACCATTCGTTTAATCGATTATTTATTATCCTGTTAAATAATTTTTCTAACGTACTCAGCAAAGTAATTCCACGAGTATTTTGTACATTTTCCACTGGGCCTTTTTTGTGTATTGGGACTATAATTCCCTCCTGCCATAACATAGGGAAATGTGAAGACTTGAATACAAAGTTGAACAGTGCAGATAACTTGGGGAGTAATTGATTACAGCCATATATGTACAATTAATTGATAAGGTGATCACAGGTTATAGTTTTATTCTCATGTATTACACTATTTCATTATTGAAATAATCAGATGGAAGATCGTGGCAGTTAAAGAGTGCAGTGTTTAGTTAAAAATAATTGCAAATTATTGACTTTAAATTATTGACCTATACCTTCATGTCCATATGGCATATGTAGACGGTGTGTAGTGGAACCGGGTCCCTGTGCGTTTACCAGTTAAACGAGAAATAAGGAAAAATATTAATTTCGGACATGCTTTTCAAAATAAATAAATACGGGAATAACTGATAGATGGGGCTTTCGCCACACTTGCTACGTTGCCACAGCAACCCAAAATTTAAAGGGCTTCTACAATTCTAGTCTATTGACATGTTCACATTATTATGGACATGTGAGGGAGCGAAAATAAATTTTTGGCTTTTGGATGATTTTTGGCATGATTGTGTCGCCCTAAGGCCTTTTTATAATATATTTCGTCATATTATCTACTATTCAATCTTGTGACTTGGAAATATATATACATGTACGTCTATATTACAGATATGCTGTATATGTAGACTAATACCATAATATATATACATATGCACGCAGACTTATATGTATATAAGTGGAGCATATTTTAAAATAATATAGTTAAAAATAATAAACCACCTTTATATGTACAAAAATCTGATTATATGCACGTATACATACAATTTTTACATCCAAACCTTTATCAGATAATGAGTCTATTTTGATGTTGTATCAAGTGTAAACCAACAAAGGCGGTAAAGTACCTGCTATAAGTATTTATCTAATGAACTGGAGTCTGTGTTTGACAGTCGGTCTTTGTTTTTCATAATTATATTACGGCTGAGCAGGCATTCTAATTTTCCCGCATACAGGTATACCAGCGATCACGCACCTATATACATGTAGGATCTTCCACACAACCATTATCATGATTATAACTTACATATCGCCGTCATCAGGTCACCGGCTAACACGCACATCTGGCTGCAAGGTTGTCATACAGAAGGTGAAACCCTATTCAGATATACGCTTAAATTAACCCGTTTATTGTAATTAGTTTTCAATCGCTAATCAATAGTCGCTCAACCCTTACAGCGCGAGGATCGACTTCAGACGTCAGAATCTGACGTCTGTAGACGTCAGATTATGACGTCCAAAGTCGATCCCCGCACTGCAAGAATAAACATATTTCTAATGGCCGTAGACCCATAACATAGGTATTCAAATGAATTGGAAAGAGCTGACTAAGACATTTATGATGATTTCAAAAGAAAAAAACCCATTGGTTGCGATTTGCAAATTAATTCAGCGCTTTAACCCTTTAACCGCCGATGCCGCATATATTCGGGTTTTCATTTTTTATTAGCACAATAAGTACCACCTTTTGAATATGTTAAAGATAAAATGTGTTATCAATCAGCAATATTTAAAAACAGTTGACCTCCATTTTGTCAAATCTGAATAATTTTCACTCACTTGAAGTTGTGGATCGCGTCAGCGAGACACAGCTTCAGGTGGGTGAAAAATTCAGATTGAATAATTTAGCGGTTAAAGGGTTAAGGGTCAACCCTTAACCCACTAAGCATGATTTAATCCGTTTTATCAGCAGGTTAAATCACAGTTTTTAAGAATGAAATGTATGTTTAAATATCAAGGTTTGCAAAAGTTTCGTCCCGAATTAAACCCATATAAGTAAGTTTAACCAACTTGAAGTTGTGGGTCGCGGTAGCGAATCACAACTTCAATTGGGTGAAAATTTAATTTATTTTATTTAGCGCTTTAAGCTTTAGCGCACCCACATCATCATCTCTGGGGAGCGGGGCGTGGCACATTGGTAGAGCACATGATCATCACGCCAGTCATGTTCCTGTCTCGGGTTCGATCCTCGTTGAACATGTGTGCGTCTTTCTTAGAGATAGGCCTATCCTTATTTATTCGCTCTCAATGTGACTTGGAGATCACGCTAATGGCAACCTCATCGAGTGAAGCTTGTGTGTACCGATGTTATTCTGTGAATACAGGCTCAGGCTGTCACATGATGGGACTGATTTATCAACTCCTGACATTCCGTTGTTCTTTAAATAGTGGTGCAGCTTTAGTTATTCACCCACGCTTGCGTTACGATTTGTGTCACGGTAAAAATCATATAGAGCATCAGCTTAGCAACCTTCCATGACATGCATATGAAATTGTATAAAATAAAAGTACCTCAGTCAAGCTGTGCGGATGTCGTGGTGTAGTGGATAAAGCTGCCTGCTTGTTAAGTGCAAGTTTGTGGGTTCACCTTTTTCTCTAACATTCACGTTTCAAAGAAAGATTATTTATTTCTTTGGGGAGCCTACATGACCGAGAGTTAGTGTGCTCGGCCTCAGACCGACGGAGATCGGATTTTGAATCATGTGTCTGGAGGGCAGTGTTATCCGATTCATCTCGATCCAGGCTCTCATGGTCCTGTATGTTCATAATGGTGGCATTCATTCATTCATTCATTTATTCCTTCATTCATTCATTCATTCATTCATTCATTCATTCATTCATTCATTCATTCATTCATTCATTCATTCATTCATTCATTAATTCATTTACTCATTCAATCATTCATTCGTTCGTTCGTTCGTTCGTTCGTTCGTTCGTTCGTTCGTTCGTTCGTTCGTTCGTTCGTTCGTTCGTTCGTTCGTTCGTTCGTTCGTTCGTTCGTTCGTTCGTTCGTTCGTTCGTTCGTTCGTTTGTTCGCTCGTTCGTTCGTTCGTTCGTTCGTTCGTTCGTACGTTCGTTCGTTCATTCATCCATCCATTCATTCATTCATTCATTCATTCATTCGTTCGTTCGTTCGCTCGCTCGCTCGCTCGCTCGCTCGTTCGTTCGTTCGTTCGTTCGTTCGTTCGTTCGTTCGTTCGTTCGTTCGTTCGTTCGTTCGTTCGTTCGTTCGTTCGTTCGTTCGTTCGTTCGTTCGTTCGTTCGTTCGTTCGTTCGTTCGTTCGTTCGCTCGTTCGTTCATTTATTCATTCATTCATTCATTCATTCATTCATTCATTCATTCATTCATTCATTCATTTATTCATTCATTCATTCATTCATTCATTCATTCATTCATTCATTCATTCATTCATTCATTCATTCATTCATTCATTCATTCATTCATCCATTCATTCATTCATTCATTCATGCATTCATTCATTCATTCATTCATTCATTCATGCATTCATTTATTCGCTCGCTCGCTCGCTCGCTCGCTCGTTCGTTCGTTCGTTCGTTCGTTCGTTCGTTCGTTCGTTCGTTCGTTCGTTCGTTCGTTCGCTCGTTCGTTTGTTCGTTCGTTCGTTTGTTCGTTGCCAGTTCGTTCGTTCGCTTGTTCATTCATCAGCAGCGTGAAAGTTTCACGAGGTATATACATGAGTAAATAGCGTGATGATTTTGGATTTTTTCACACAAATATGCCTATACTGTATTGGTACATCTGATTGCTGATATATCCGTAGCGTTGTAAGAACAATAGTTTTTGTGAATGTATTATGATTGCTGGACCGTATTCCTAGTTTATTGACCATGACCAGCTGGTGACTGCCATCAGCTGGTACAAACTAAACCACAACTATAAATGCTGTACCAATATCTAAACTAGTTGTACTAGAGATAATATAGTGTGTACTAAATAATCTCTGGTTGTACTACGCAACAATAGCAGGACAAATGCATGGTTTGTTACAGGGTGGGTTGGGGAGAGCTGAGAAATGAACACGGTTGACAGGCAGGCATTATGAGTGTGTTAGCGTGATCAGAAACGGCAACACATTTTTTTCTAAGAGAAATACTCTGCACAAAGCAATTATCCTTTCTATTTTAAATACTGCTCTATTTTGACGAGTGCTTGGATCACGAGTTGACATTATTGACGTCATCAGGTAAAATTAACATGAGTAATTCGGCTTCCATGCAGGCCTTCGTGTAAAATATTGTACAATCATGCAAACGGTACCGCTGTAATGTTGCGCCACAGCACGTGAGAAATGAAAAAAGACTGGCATAATGAATCTTATGCCCAGGCTGGGCGTGAATAAAATACAATAACTTTTATCGACTTTTGGAGATGGGGCAATATGGAAGAAAATTTAATTATATATAAAGCTACTAATGACCGCTACAGACTCACTAAATGAGTAAATGGCTACGAATTGCTAACTCGAGCCTGCGACTTGTTGACTCGTGGCCACGACTTTCCAACCCGTGGCCACGAGATACTAACTCGTGGCCACGATTTGCTAACTCGTGACCACGACTTGTTAACACGTGGTCACGACTTGCTAATATGTATGTCTTATGTCTTATGTTGCCACGATATACTAACTCGAGGGCATGACTTGGTAACTCGCGGCCACGACTTGCTAACTCGTGGCTACGACTTGTTAACTCGTGGCCACGCCTTTCCAACTCGTGGCCACGACTTAAAATATTATTGTTCATGTCCCCAGTGGGGGCTCCGTACTACGGCCATTATAAATATTTTACTCTTTCACTCAGTGGGGGGATCGACTTTAGAGGGCAGAGTCTGACGTCATAGACGTCATATTTTGACGTTTAAAGTCGGTCCCCGCGCTGAAAGTGTCAATGTTCACTGTTGAGCAGGATGTCCAGAGAGAGTAAGAGGTTATTGGTGGTGCTGGGAGTCATGGTTCTGTTATACACCATCACACATGTGAAGCGATTACTCAGCGTGAACCAAACAAGAAGAGTTCAACAACTCTCCCTGGTGCGGACACAAGACATACAGCTGGACAGACCACTGGATCCCAAGGCTTGTAAAATAGCCGTCGCTCAAGAAGTGCGTGAGTTTCAGAGGAACCATCCTGTTATGGGGAAGAGGAGCGTGACTGACGATGTGAGGTACAGGAAGTGCACGTTTCGCGATCCACCTGGGATCCGGACCGCCCTGGCCAGCTCACCTGGGTCTGGTAATACGTGGACGAGGCACTTATTGGAAGAACTCACCGGTATGTGACCCGCAAATCGTCCCGTTGGATATGAAAGGGTGTGTCTGCCACTTTACAAAGTGGCAGATGCACCCTTTCATATCGAAGGGGACGATTTACAATGTGATCAGCATATGGTGATTTATCTCTTAACCCTTTAACCGCGACGTTTTTAAATCTGAATTTTCACCCACTTGGAGTTGTGTCTCGCTGACGCGATCCACAACTTCAAGTGAGTGAAAATTATTCAGATTTGATAAAATGGAGGTCAACTGTTTTCAACTATTGCTGATTGATGTCACATTTTATCTTTAACGTGTTTAAAAAGTGGTACTTAATGTGCTAATAAAAAATGAAAACCCGAATATATGCGGCACCGGCGCTAAAGGGCTAATCTGCTAGAGACGCATATATGAGCAAAAAAATCACATTGACAAACATTGTTCATTGTAAATTTACACTGAATTGACCCCTTAAAGCGCTATATTACATAGTTAAATTTCCACCCACTTGAAGTCGTGTCTCGCTACCGCGATCCACAACTTCAAATGGGTGAAAATTACTCGTATTTGTTTAATTTGAGACAAAAAATCGCAAATATCGAACGATCATTTAATTCCCAATAACACGAGATTTAATCGGCTACTAAAAATAATTAAAAACGACTGCAGTCGTGCTGAGCTGTACGAGGGGTAATTTCACTATAACATTTGGAATCTAAATTTTTCGAATACAATTTTCCTGGCAATTGCGAAAGGCTATTTGTGCCACCAGCCCACCATATACACATACAGCATTATCAGCCTATGTTTATTTAACTCACTACCTGATACTGATGTATATAATAATAGCAAAACAAAAATATTTTACATAAATAAGCAAAATAGTCCTAATTTTGCACTGGATTTTATTTCGCCATATCATTTTTCAAATCTATTTTTGACAAAATGTCGAATCCAACAGGCATAAGACGGTATCCGTGCCATCAACACGGTAGCTCTCTTTTGATATTGACTCAACTATGGCTACGAGTATAAGATTGTGTCTGTGTTTTTGTATCAACAATAAAGACTGAGTACATTTAAAGAAACATCTATAGCCATCTGTACCTTTTTGTAGAATTGAGGCTATAATGATCACTTCCCGAATGCCTATTCAGCAATCCAACAGAGCATAGTTCGACGGTCGTAGAAGCTAACAATGATCCCATAAATAAAAAAAGCATTTCAATTTTGTTTCGTAATATAGGAGTCTTCAAAATTTTATTCACTCAACTCACTTGCTATATAATCTGGTGTTTTGCTTGTCTTGACATATTTCGATAATTGTTTGCCACTTTGACGTTCACGTTTCTTGTACAGGGATTTACACGGGGTCCAGATACAGACCTCCTCAGATGGTGGAGGATTTTCCAGGAGAAGGGATCCGCAATGGATCAGTCATTGTGATTAAAACACATTCCCCTCCAGATAGATTTCCCGTGGATCAAGCCATCCTCCTGGTCAGGAATCCCTACAGAGCTCTCCTGTCTGAAGCTAACCGGATTGCCGCCACTCAGACTGGTCATGTGAATCAAGAACTGTTCACTACAGAAGGTAATATAGATAGATGTACACTACTACATTATTTGCTTTGTCCAACCACTACATTCTAAGCCGGGAATGGAGAGTTGTTGATCAAGTACAGACCAATTATCATGGTAGGCGTATGGTACTATAATCAATCAGGCGCGACCGAGCTGTTGATAATGAGGGATCCTCACGAATGTGTTTTAAGTCAGTTAAAACCCTCGGAGCTCTACATTCTTAGCTGTGGCCTTTTCCACAGCTAAGAATGCAGAGTTCATCGGGCTATATCCTATACGTAATCACAATAACAATAAAGCTATTTGCCATTAAGAGAAATATCCAATAACCGCTCATAAAATCATGTATTTATTTTGTTTGCCTTTTTAATAAGCAAATTTTTTTCATCATCTCTAACATCGCAGCTGATCTTTCCGAGCTGCTGTTAGTGTTTCATGTATATTTATATCACTTATCCGATATTGTTCATTTTCTTACAGTATGGCAGAGATTTGTGCGTTGTAAAATTGAAGTTTGGAGGATTTTCCACGAGGACTGGTTGCAATATGACGGACCATTGCTGATGCTGCGGTATGAGGACGTCAGTGCTAATTTGGAATATTATCTACACAAAATGTCGGATTTTTTACAGTTGAATATAACACAGGAGGATTTTCAGACCACGATACGAAACTCTGAAGGAGCTTACCACCGCAGTCACAGTGATGTGAACATCATGGATATATATGACAAGCAGCAGCAATCTATTATCAATGACACTGTTCAACGGATAGACAAAATCATACATGCGCGATTTGGTTGAGAAACGTAATCAACTAGCTAGTCTAATACATATTTTGAATACATTATTAGAGTTGTATCTGCGCCCAGTGCTCATGGGAATAAATTAGTGTTTCTGATGACATCGCATACTAATCTGATCAGTCTTTAAAAGGTGTGCTCAATTCTCTTCTACAGACTCGTATAAATGTCCTCCAAAAGGTATCAATACAGCTTCAGACCTAATAAAATATCAATACAGCTCATTAAATATTTTGTGATAGATGCTCACTTTATTTAAAAAAAATCTATTTGGATTGTGTCTATTTCTTATTTGCAGCTTGAAATTGTATTAGCAATTTCAACTGCAAATGAATGGAAAATATAAATTATATACATGTTACGCTTCCGTTTAAAGTATTTAGCTATGATGTGGCGTCCAAGCAGATATTATGTAGATCTACTCAGGCCATCCAGATAGGAGGGGATTTGAATGTCACTCACCTAGGTCACTACACCGAACCTCGCTTCTTGCTTTAAAATCCTTGCTAATCATAGCAAGAGAATTGTGTAATTTTGTTAATATGTCAGATTCAGATTAATGTATTCGATAAAACAATACACATATTCACAGTGTAAAAATATATTTTTAATCATAAAAAAATACGTTATTTTTTTGCTTTAATCTCGATATGACTCCCATGGGACCAGGTGTAAGTGAGACCAAAGTAAAGAAATTTTGTCAATAAATATATGGTGTATAAACCAACCGGAATGCCAATCCCATTGAAAAGCAATTTATAGTGTCAGCATTTTAAGGGCCGAATTCACCACTGTTGTCTCCACCTACTCCTCAAGTGACACACCATAATCTGATCATAATTATGGATCTTTACAGCAGTTTCGGATGTGTATATTACAGATATATAAATTTGATACTAATTTAAATCAATTTTTGTGATGAATTCTTGTTTCAAAAGCATCGATAGCCTACTAGAAAGGATAAAGATAACATGTAGTCCCTACGCTAGCAGTAAAACGGCCTATACCACAGCCACTTAACGTAGTAATCAACGTCCGATATTCCCGAAATATTCATTCCCCGGAAAGATACAGTCATAATGCATTTCACCCACTGTGTTCTTCTGAAAGTCTCATAAAACCTGCATGGTGAATAAAAGTGTACGGGTCTACTTAAAAATTATGCATATTTTTTTGTAATCTACCAGCGGCGGAGACAACCATATAAACTACTAAAACAGTGTATACGGACTCCAGTGGACACATCCTTGGATTTGGGCTCATTTAGCCTAGTGAGTTTTAGAAAATGAGTATATCGAATATATATTAAGAGCAGATAAACAGAAAAAATAATCTCTTTAAAGTTTACTTTTTTTAGACTTTAGTAGTAAAATAAACGAAAGATAATGCACGCACAAAAATTAATTTGGGTGGTGTAGCTTTCACAAAAGGCAGTGCTTATAACTATTATGATTTTACTATTGTGAAAAATAATTCATTTACCAGTGTTTATAACTATAATTAATTGTTTAAATATAATTTAAAAGATTTATTAATGTACTTCTGTGACGTCATAAACCATCATTGCAAGTTTCTGCTGATTGAAGTGATGCAGCTTCCATTGACATATTGAGTGGACCTACTCTTCCATTATGAGATTGAAACACAGATCTAGAATAGATTTGTAGTTTTATAGATTATATATTTTGGTACGATACTAGTCTAAAAAATGTCAAGCGATTATGTCGCAAAACGTACACTTTCTAGGTAAGTAATCTGAGGTAGACCACTCGATTTCTTATAGACCACCTGGTCCTAGAAATGTAAATGAGGTCAAAATATATTTTTCAAATCACATTTTTTTTCGAATACTTTTATTTTAAAGCATGTGATTTAGGGCCTAATAAAGCCGTCACATTAACTTGTATCGCATGTTTTTCGCCGATTGCTCAGTTAATTCTCAATTTCTCGATTTTCATGACATTTTGCAAGAACTATATTTGAGCCACTCTGAAGTCTCATAGACATAGGCCTAATATAGCCTAATTATCGAACAGTTACAGGTTAGATCAGTTCTTATCTGTGCTTATCTGTGCAACATTACGTGTTGTGAAATAATGAATTAGCGACGCATAGCCATAGCCACAGACATTGCACTGGCATGATACTGATAATGATGATTTGTCATTTCAATCAATTTGTATTTTGTTGGACAGGGCGTTCTCTTCTATATAGGTTCGAAGCAATGACATTCACATTGACACTGACAGTACATGTAGGCTATGTTGAGCCAATGCTGCTTCAACAACATGCCACGAATACTTGGTATTCTGGTATTTGTTCCACAAAGATATGTTCCACACTGTTGTTGAGAAGATGTAGATGATACATTGATCCAATGTTGTTTCACCAAAAATATAATGGGCTAATCAATGGAGTAATGGACTTACATAAGGTCTCACCACCCTAAATAAGGCGAAATCCGGCCAGGTGTCTACTAATAATAGAATCGTAACACAAAATATTTTTAATATTTCTGTTCTAACCTCTGTTGAATTAAAAAAAAATATATAAACTGGCTATAATTTTGTAAATATTTAATAAGCACACTTCTGTCATGCAGGATATCTGTTTCATGATATTCTCGCAGGGTTACAGTGGGTTAAAAGGATGTGTGTCTGGTGTGTAACAGAGGGTGAGAATTAGAGCCAATTTTGTGCTGTTCTGACATTTATACACGTCATGGACTATAGCTCAAAATCTGTCTGACTACCAAACATATATCGAAAAAGGACAGATCAGGTTTTGTCATGATATGCGACACTATATGTGGATATTGTCAAAAAGAGGTGAAATCGGCCCATGGAATATTTATAATGACATCGTATTTTCCATATGATAGCGCCAGAGTAGCTCTCGCTTACAGTTACATGATCGAGACTGAAAGCTTTCCACCTGAAATTCGGTAAACTTCTTCCCTAGAAAATCCATTTTCGGAAATAATTCTGTCATGCGATGATCTGTGGAACATCAGAAAAAGGTGTTAATTTGAAGTTATTAAATAATAACCTGTCGATATCTGAATAAATTGCACTGTCATCAAGTCAGCACACGTAAAAGGCCTAGTATGAATGTTTATTAAAATGCCCTAGCAAAGATACATCATGATTGTGTTAATGATAGGGTGTATTAATAATTAAACAAAACAATATCATACATCCATGCTTTCAGATTTACTGATTCAATCTTGAATAGATTTAAAGCTGTTAGGCGCCTACAGTGATGCATCACCATTAATGATGTGTCATTTCTGGGGTATTTTACCAGTCTAAGATATCATTCATCCCATTTATTCACAATTATTAATTTTCTTTTGAATAGATTTAACAGCAGTTGGTTAAACATATAATAACATTGGCAATGATAAATGTATCGAGATTTTTAGCATAATTAAAAAAAAAACCCATTCGTTAAATTTATTGATTAATTGGTTTCATTTTGAATACATTTAACAATAGACTATCTAATGGGAGTCTATGTATTTAATAGCGGTTGGCAAGACAAGATAAGACAAAGTTTATTTCCCCAAACCAAAACTTTGATACAGGGTGAAGATATCATGGTGAAATGTGTTATTGTTAATTTTACATCTTTTATGATACATATAAAGATATATACATAGGAAAAAACATATATATTTATACATAGAAAAAATAGATAATAAATGAATACATTATAATAATTGTATAACTTACTTAAGATTCAAATAAGAAAGCTTTCATTAAGAGTCTGACATAACCTAAAGTACATTGGAGACCTTGGCTGAGACTTAATTGTCGCTATGATCTGGCAGTGGTCAAATCTAGAATAATCTCAATCTCCACAACCCCGAGTACTCACTCCGAGCAAGGAGATATATAACCTCCTTGCTTCGAGGCGCCAGCATTGCGTGATAATCTCGTGTTTACCAGATATGTCTATGTTCCACAGCTGTGTAGAAGATGTGGAACCAGAAGACAGTGGACCGACCGCCGGCAATACTGACGTGTCAGATGTGCAGGCTGTAGACGGATCTAATGAAGTGAGCACACTGAGTGCTGTGCTGGACAAGAGTTCACTGCAGGTGACGTCACGCGTGTCAGGACTGACAGGATCACAGGCGGCACAGGAATCTGACGAGGAGTATGACACGGACCTAGAGATAGAAATAGGTCCACCTCACTTCTCATACTAACATATATGTTACAATGTATAAACCTCATAACATATAAAATAGTTTAAACTTTAAATTAACATGTCCCATGATTTACAGACAATGCGTTTTTAACTGATACTAGTAGCACCTTTTTACATGTATAATAACTATAATTATGTCGAAATAATAATATTTCTTCGAAACTGCGAATCGAGTCCAACTTGTTACAGTAAATTGCAGCCTATTAATTTCCCTTCAAACAAAAGCATTTTAAGCTGAAATGAGCATTAAATCTGCTAGATTGGCATATTTTCAGTCAAACTGGACATATCCAAGTAATGCTTAACAACCAGAAGTTGTGGGTTGCTTATCCCCCACGACGCATTAAAGCATCATTTCACAGCCTTGAAAACAGACCTAATTTTCCTACAACGAAGGGTTTAAGAACAAAAAAATCCATGAAACTGGTTTACCAATACATGGCAATTTTCAATTTTTAAATCATCTTCATCCACTACAAGTCGGGAATTGCGACAGCAATTCGCGGCTTTTAGTGGATGGAGATGACAATGGTAAATTCAGGCTTGAAAGGGTTGATAAGACACAATTTCAAGTTGGTGGAAATTAAAATTACTCGAGATTATCGATGTGGGGATGCGGGCAACAATTCACACCTCGAGGTGAAAACAATCACAAGAAACACTGAGTACTAGAAGATTCATTATCTACAAATGTATGTGACGTAATGTTTAAGAAAATGTTATGCTTTAAGTAGGCCATTTCATTCACCATGAACTGTGATTGCTGCATCATGTCATTTTCTTCCACTTGAGATATCTCAAGGTGGAAAAAATGACCCGAAGCGCTTGAGTGCGTGGAGATTTAATATCTAAGTGACGTGATGTTACAGAAGAAGGCCCCAGTTTTTATCTGGGTGGTGATCAGGTGTATTTGGAGGCCTGCCAGCAGCTTGGTGTGGTACCGGCGTCCTACTTCCTGCGCCATGCCAGAGATGAAGACCTCATTATGAGACATCATGGACTGGGACCACTGGGAGCTAAAGCTCTGGCCATCCCTCTCGTGGTGAGACCTGCTAACTATTGCACTTTAGGTTGCTACGCTTTCCATGTGTTTTATACATAGTACTAGTAGCTATTTCATATCTGGTTGGTGCGGGGAAAACTTTGTCTTCATATGTTGGTAATGCCTTTATTTTAAATAGTTATCATTTACATTTGCAAAATATCCAGTGATCATGACAATGCCACTCAAGGTGATTTTGAGATAACATGGTGTATTTTCGTGTGATTTAACTTACGATCTTGTCGTTACATTACTATGACAAATTAATCTGTAAAGATGTTTTATTTATGTCAATAAAATATCTGTATGTCTGTCTGTATACTGTTTCAGATTTATGTCTATGGTTTTAAGCATAATGTTTCATGCATATATATGTTTAATCTATGAGTTAACCACATGAATTCAGATCACGACTCTCTGTCATACTCATTAGCACTTTATTATGAGGAATTTTGAAAGGTAAAAGTTTCTTCATTTACGCAGAATATCTGAGCTTGACTTTAAAGAATCTATCTAATTTGAATCCACTCGCCATCGGGGTTCTCGGTAGCAAGACACAACTTCAAGTGGGTTGTAGAGATTCAGTATTGGGGAAAGCCTCAGATCGCGATTCAAATTACCATCCTCAGAACAACCTCCTGTCCCAGTTTAGCCTGTATCTACACGACAGTGGCCTAAAGCACCATCCATTGAATAATTCATTACCTTATTAATTAATTAATTCATTCATTTATTTATTCATTCATTCATTCATTCATTCATTCATTTATTTTTACTACTAAGTTTATATTGAACAGACAAAATGACTGGTACCATTGCTTCTTTTTAGTCCAACACGCACATAAATACACTAGATTTGGAGGATAACTGGCTAGAAGACGAAGGAGCTCGATATATAGCGGATATGATGAAGGAAAATTGCTACATTTCTAATTTGGTATGGCTTTATAAATATTCTATCGATACTCTATAAGACATTATCTGTTTAAAAACAAAATTTTAGTAGGTGAAACATTTAGGAGAAATGTCTGTAAAATTAAAATATTTTCGCTACTCGTTATTCCTTGCAGTCACTTGCTAATAACAGAATAGGTGGTCTCGGTGCGCAAGCTTTGAAAGAAATGCTAGAATACAACTCAAACTTGTCAGAACTCAGCTTATCTGGTAAGTTGTATAAAAAGCATGCGCCCAGATTTATAAATACATCATCTTAACTTTAAAATATTATCTGATGAACACTAACATGCAATCTAATGTAATTCCATGTATTGCCATACCATCTAAGGCAACTCCGTGTAACTCAATGGGCGCAATGCAAATCAATTCAATTCAGTTCAATTCAATGCAATACAATGCAATGCAATGCAATGCAATACAATGCAATGCAATGCAATGCAATGCAATGCAATGCAATGCAATGCAATGCAAAAACATATAATGCAATGAAAAGCAATGTGACGTGACGCCATGCGGTGGTGAACGGCACTATGCACTGCAATGCAATACAATATATTTCCCATCTAATTTATTAAAACTATCCATTTACATGACGTTGAACATTTCATTATATTTAACTACAAACATGTCCTCTATACTATCTCTAGTCTCACTTATTGTCATAATATTGTCCTTATTTTCACACAGGGAACGGCTTCACTGATCAGGATGCGTTTGTTCTCTGTGAAAGTATCCTGGTAAGAGCAAAAACAAACACTTGTTTCAATTATTAAGGGGCCTATATAGTACAAGTACAATATTTTCTGGTTAAAAACATGTCATTATGATTATCGGTCTTTGAATGTTTCGTTAAATAATTACGTATTCACTCGAGCATCCATGGCCACTATAATAGCGTTTATTTGTTATTAATGTCCAAGTACAGTATGCTATTCATAATTACCAGATTACGTTTGGCGATTAGATGTGTCGAGGAGACATGGTCAGGGGTAGATTACTACATACTTAGTTAGCAATTAGATACTGCAAAAAATATGTAAGTCCAGCATTTCAAGGAGTAGGTGGCGGAAAGGATTTCCGTCTAGATTAATGTACAAAGTGAGTTTAAAATATTATCTAGTTGAAAGACTATATAGGTGGAAACCGAAATTAAATACAATGTCATACTCTTTTAAAAAGCTTTACTGTTTGAACCCTACACCTCCTGATCATGAGATCACATCTGCTGGCAGGTGATTGTGGATCGCAGTATATTTTGTCTAACTCGTCACTACAATATTGTTCTGTTGCAGGAGACAATTAGACTGAACACGTTAGATCTCAGTCACAATCAGTTTGGTGATGGATCGGGGCATATATTTGGACACACTATTGGTATGTTTGCAAAAAGCCCATAATCAATGATAATATCAATAATTGGTTGCTATTATTTAAATATCAATAATCATGTATGCCATGTAATATTGTATGCCATATTTATTTTCCGTAATTAAATTACATTGCAATGCAATGCACGTATTGAAGCCATTTTGAAAATAACCTTATTGACTGCCAACATCATAATTTTTAAATTAATCTAATAGGTGTGTATTCTACAAAGTTCCATTTAAAGGTTTTGTAATGCTACTGAATGTACTAAGAATGCGTTTACTTGTTGCGAAAGCTTTTACGACACGACTCGGATATCGAAATGTTTCTTAGAACAACGAACCTTCTTCAGTAATAAGTCATTAATATAATGAACGATTTTTCAAACGATGTATGGAATGTGCATGGTTTACATTGCACTGATCGTTCACCTAGTGACTACTAAAGTTACCATACTATACAATCCACCCAGTGAAAAACCTACTAAAATATATCCACACTGGGTTAATTTAGATGATGCTGATTTAAGATCAACCAATAAATACTAAATTATCTATTTAACCTTTTAAACCCACTTGATGGCTCAATGCATAATTTAGCATCTCTGAAAATTGATTCAATTCCTCACATTTTTTGATAAAAATGTTTTGTCTGTCATCACCACAGCGATCCACAGCCTCAGGTGGCAGAAAAGAGGTAAAATATTTTGTAATCTACTTTACAGCTGAGAACGAGTCGCTAGATGAGCTGGACTTGAGTTGGAACCAGTTTCGTCTACAATCTGCTGTGGCTGTTATCATTGGTCTCAAGGTAAGGTGTGAAGAAACATATGCTTACACTGTGTAATCACAAATCGTCGCCTAGGAGCAGGGAAAAATCAGTTTGGAAATTATTGATTAGAAATTTCCTTTTTCAAGTTGTAACTTGCTAGACATCCTTATCATTGATGTATAAATATTTTGCTAATCAATACAAATTTGATTAGCAAATGGCCAGAATTGCGTAGCATTTTGCTATGCGATACTGAACAATTTTGTCCCTGAGGAGCCAAATTATCCTATCGGTCACTCTAATGAGTGGCCGATAGGATAATTTTGCTCATCGAAGCCCAGTCAGCACGCGATGTTGGCCCAATGGTGGCAGAATGTTAGGTTAGCATTTCAGACAAATCCGTGAAGAGCCAGCATTGATATAACGTTTGGTCAATTTAAATTGATGCATTGAAATGCAAAAACTTTCATCTAATCAGACCGAACAGTCTACCATACTCGTCAAAACAGGATACTAATTTGGTAAAATTGTCATCGTCATTGACAATGTATTATTAAAAATAAATATTACATAGCATAGTACCGACAAAAGGAGGCATAAACTGTCGATTGTCTAATAGACTGGAGGTCTATGAAGAATTTATCCTAACACTAGCTATGATGCAGTTGGTATTTTACGTAATATTTTAATGCAGTATCAATAAACTTTTATCCTGGATGTCGAACTTAGTTAGGGTGCTGGTCACCTGTATTCGACATCTCAATGTACACAATTTTACCATCAATTGCATATTTTGTACGATTATTGTATATATGTGTATATAAAGCCTAATAAATAAATAAATAAACTACGACAGTGTTGTTGGAACAAGAACATTAAATACGCAAAGCCTTCTCATACTACGACCGTATAATATATATCTGATATATAGGCCTACGCTTTCGAACAAATTTCAAACCATATATATTCCAATAAAGTTGATCAAACATTTCCCAGCTATTTAAATAATTTAATTTGAGAGAAAGGTACAAAAATATTTTCTATCATTTAAAGATGTAAATTACCTCAGCAATTCCAGCTTCAAATGACAATATTATCCTTGTTTATGAGTAAATAATCCATTATTTCCTATTGTTTGTACCAGAACAATATGCGGCTAAAAAAGGTGAATCTAGCCATGAATGGACTGGGGAATGTTGGAGGTACGGCTCTTATGGACTGCCTGAAGACGAACCAGGTGTTACAGAAGTTAGATATATCCAGTAACAGAATCGGTACAGATGGGGCGGAGGCCATCGCCAAAGGCTTAGAGCAGAATGACACGCTGACCACATTAGTGGTGAGGTGATCCCTATTACCATCTGAGTATTAACCCTTTACCCACTACGTTATCTTATTTAAATTTACACCCACTTGAAGCTGTGTCTCGCTACCGCGATCCACAGCTTCAAGTACGTGAAAATTACCCATATTTTTTAATTTGAGATAAAAAAAATCGCAAATCTTTATGTTTAAGTACTCATTTCATTCCAATAACAGTGATTTGACCGGCTCATAAAACGGATTAAAATATCGTATCTATCACTTTAAAAGGGCAGATACGTCTCTTTGGTACCGACTTTCTTCTGTTGTCAGCTGCAATTGTCCCCGTAATTCCTGGGAGCGAACCCAGCTTTGGTAGCCATTCAGGATATTAAACAGTGTTCGTTACTGTACAGATTCCTGTAAAACATAAACATCAATCAAAGCCAATTGGGCACACAATAATTCAAGATCAATTTGTGTGATAGGACACCATAAGGCAGCCAATAAATACATCTTTTAATAAAAGAAACGTAATATTTTTGTCCGAGCTAAACGTTCATGTTAAGTTCGATAAGGCTTACTTTCAGATCATGGGAACTGGACATTTATCATGTTTATATAAATGCCTATTACCAGAAATGCATTCCTGCTATTATTTATATTCCAGATGAGTAAGAATCCCATAGGCTCAGCTGGAGCCATGATGCTGTTGAAGGCTGTGAACAATGAGAAAAACGCGCTAGAAAAACTTATACTGGAGGTATAGTATTGTCAGAAAATAGGTGAAAGATGCCTGGAAATAAAATAATTCACAATAATTAGTGCGGATGTTCACAATTTGAAGAAAATGGCTTCCAAGGATGGTCATTTTACAGAAAAACGTCTTTTCTTATGGCTTGAACAACTTTGGATTAGTCTCGTGTAATAATTTTGTGATCATTTTTTTCTTGGACGTTCAAGAACAATGTGGGCATACAACTTTGGATTCGACTCGTGCCATAGTTTTGTGATGTTAATCATTTTTTTCTCTTGGACGTTCAAGATAATATTGTTGGCATGCACATTATAATGTTAAACATATCAATACAGGAAAAAAACTTCGTCCCATAATGTATATCTAATGTGATGTTGAACAGGGTATCCCAGTAAACAAAGAGTTTGACGAGCTTCATCTGAAGATTCAGGAGACCAGACCCCTCATGGTGAAACATGGGGGACTACTGGGTGACTATATCATCAAAGGACCCCCTAAAAAGAAAGGTGAGATTGTTGACGATGGGAATGAGGCAATATAAGATACTAATCAGTATATGCTGGCTGATGTAGATGAAGATTACGACAGTGGGGGACAACTAAACCAATTAAAAATTTAAAGTTTTATTTAGTATTTTAAATATTTTTATTAGAAATAAGAGCCACATTCAGGTCAACCGCTACGATTAGTTGTAATCATAATTATAAACACAGCAGTTTTTACTTTATCCATTATGATTGTAGACTTCTAAAATATTATTTCATGTAATATCTACGTAGTGTACATGTTGGTGTCATGACTATAGTCGTTGTTAGTCCATTTGATTAGCCTATCACTGTTATTCGTAACGACATGGGTGTTTAAACATCAAGATTTGCAAATGTTTGTCTATAAATTAAACAAATATGAGTAATTTTCGTCAAGTTGAAGTTGTGAAACGCGGTAGCGAGACACAACCTATGGTGGGTGAAATTGTAAATTGTCTAATTAAGCGTTTTAATGGTTAACCCCTTTCGGATTCTACATGGTAATCGTTATTCGATGCTCTATATGTTCTCAGGTTGTGCACGGAATTCCTATTTATTAACTTCAAAAAACATTGTTTCAGGCCTGAATTGAAAAAAATAGTGGGTCATCCCCATTTTAAAGTTCTGGATCTACCCCTGTCTGCTGATATCTTTATGAGTACTTAATATGCAACACATAATTATTTAAAATGTATTAACCCTTTGACACCCAAGTTTAATAATTTAATGCTCTACCAACTTTTTAAATGTTGTGTCTCGCTACCGCGACCTGCAATACAACTTCATGTGGGTAAATATTACTCACATCTGTTTAGCTTGGGAACAAGCATTTGCAGATCACTTAATAAAAAAGCCTGCCTAGATCCATTATAAGATTATAATAAAAAATATTAAAAACTAAAATTATAAATATCACCTACTTGTGATGTTTCGTGTTGTAGGGGAAGAAGCACTAAAAATCATCGTGTTGCATTTGAAGAACCTTGAGTTTCAAGCAGATGACGCCTATATATCTCTAGTCAACCAGCACAGTGGACGTATGCCTATACCAGAGTTTAAACAAGCCTTTATAGTACGTCGGTCTCTAGTTTCAATGTTCTAATTTAACTTTGTGAAATACAAGACAAAATCTCTTTTTTTTAAGGGGGGGGGGACGCATATTTATCGGAAATGTTATAGCATAATAATGTGCCATTTCCCATAAAAAATGTGTCTATCGAATAATGTGTATGTCCATGGCTTTTATGTTCACATAATTGGGCTGAATTATTCATTGTGCACTTTGATTTGAAAAAGTAGTCGTCCAATATGAACCTATACCAGCGTATACCCAGAACCCAGAAAAACTCCTAGTTTACATAGATACACATGTAATTCACCAGGTGGCTCTTCCACCTCAATTTATTTATTTATCAAATTGATATGCGTTAGTGGTTTAAACAGAGTCAAACGTAACATCTAAACGTTGTTTTTGGGAAGGATATTCTTATAGTTTTTAGTTAGAAGATTATGTGGCGTATATCATGCGAAATAGATCACGGAGTTTATTACCATTCCAGCACAGAAACCTTATCTTTAGATTCCCACACTGAAAGAGCAAAATATTAATAATAGCCATAGACCCATAAAATAGGGATTCACATGACGCAAAAAGAGCTAAAAAGGACATTCATGATGACTTCAAATTGAAAAAAACCCATTGGTCTCCATGGTTTATACACAATTAATATTTCAGCGTTGTAAGGGGTAAACACGTACGTAGCACTGTGTTTTCATCATTTGATGGCCTATATTTATTTACCAGGAAGCAGGACCTCATCTGATGGAAGAAGATGTAGATGATTTAATGCAGAGAGTGAGAAAAGGCGTCACAGAAAACAATGTGGATGTGGAGTAAGTGCATTATACACTAAAGACAATGTGTGTAGTTTAAGTACGATGTAAAGAAGGACAACGTGGATGTAGAGCTAGTACGTCCTACTGTGTAAGAAAAAAGAGCTTCAGCAAAAAAACTTTACCCGAAAATATCATCACGTTTTCCTCCACTGTTATCTGTGATTGCTCCTGCCATTTCCATCTTACAATGAATGAAAACTACCCGATTTAAAAAAATACTCACTTAACAGATATACATTTATTCTCCGGACATCCTTATTTTACTGGGTTGTGTTATTTCCAATTAAGAAATTTCCAACCCTTGTCCTGGTAGGTCCGTATATATAGGGTTTTAAGTATGTTTTAGATAAACAGAAATATCACTACATTTGATAAAATATTTTTTGGTAGATGCCTAATTAATCCAATAATTCAATAAATTGTAGATGTCAATTTTTCGATAATATATATATTTTCTCATCATTTGAGCCTGGAATTTGCGTTAGCAGTTTCAGCTTCGAATGTATGAGAATTAGAAGCAAAAAATTCAGCATACCTGTTATATTACAAATTGAAATTAAGTTTTAGCGGTTGGTTTACCATGTTTTTGATGTGGTACAAACAGACATGGCGGTAATGACATACGAGGTTATTATTTTTCCAATGTTTTATTACAGACAGTTTGTTGACGGGCTGATCAATCTGTTGAAGATGAAAATGGAGCCGGATGAATAATAACCACCAGTGTCTGGATCACTACAGTTAGGATCATGTCATGATAGCATTACATTCATGACAGTGGGCAATAAGAACAACTGATGAGCAATATCAAAAGGGCGAAATCTCGTGTGCTGATATCTAAAATAATGATCGTCATTGCTTCAAATAAAGGCTTGAAAAAACGATCTTTAGATACATGCGGTTTGATGAAACAAAGCATCCTTCGGCTGACTTGACTCTTTATGTGCAAACATTTTAAAAAAATACCCCGTCGACGTACTTTCCTTTTCATGTATCTCTTCAAATTTTGCCTCGTGAAAAAATATATTTATAAAAAACAAAAGTTAAAAATGTGCTAATTTTCGTTGGTGGTGGCATTGTCGACAACTGATTTTATGTATTACATATGTAGGACTTGTTTGTGATATGAGTACGTACATGTATGTGCTAACAAAAATACGATATTAGAAAAAAAATTGCTCGTTGACATAATGACATAATATGTACTGGATACTTGACTTTGCAATAAGAAGAATAAATATTTTGTATACAATGTGTTCCTTATGCTGATTCGTTGTCATACAACTTATACTCTGGAAAAGTGTAGTTTATTTTCGGATGACAAATTGTGCCTATTAGGCATTGCGATACCTCTGGGCCCGTATTGTTGTACAAGCTACGATATATTATAGGCTTGGGATTGGTCAAATTTCGTTCAATTGTATTTGAAAAGACCTGCTTTTCATCTTCAAATAACAAAAAAATTATCTGACATAGCTTCGATCTCCCAGTCATTGATGTTTGTATTTGTTAATGTCATTTCCATTGTTAAATGGAGCAAACATAATTACTGTCAATTTGATATAATTACATTCTATTTAACTAGCCATCATTTTCTTAACAGTTAAGCCATCTTCAATGTATTTGGCAGACAAACAAAAATTGGGCTAAACACTTTGTGTTTGTTTTCTAATTATCAATCTATTTATCCATTTAAAGGGACCCCTTGGTATGAGACATTTTCAATGTTGTCAATTTGGAAAATTTAACTTATATGTAGCTATATAGCCTACTGATCTGATCTAAAAATACAAAAAAGTCAAAAACCAATTTTAAAGCACCGAAAAAGAGTGAAATAGTTATATTCCCATGTCGTATATTGCCATGTAAACAAAACAAGTCAGCAATATACAGAACTTTACACCACATATTCCCACGTCTTGGACGAGGACATCAAAGCAATCGCCGCTAATTGGTGTTTGATTGGTGTCTTATAGCCAGGACATGAGGCATGAGCCCATTTGCCGGTTCAAGAAACGTTCTCATTTGAGAACGGTCTCAAACTGAGATCAAAACACTGAAACCACATCAAGGTGGTTTTGATATGGATGAGACCATCTCACTCTCACTCGGTGACGTTATAATCCAGCCCACAAGTGTCATTTTTGTCTTGTATACACTCATTTGTAGGCCTACATTTAATAATATGACGCCGTGGCGTAATGGTTAGACTCGACTTAGAAGTCCAAGGTAGCCGTTTCAAACCCAGGCAAGGCTTAATTTTTTTTGTAAACATCGATTTTTCTATATTTTTTATAGTCTATAGCGTTACTGTGACTAGACTAGACGATATCAAATACAAAGAAATAGATTAAATGCTAAAATCACATTTATTGGGCGAAACCATGCGATCTGACAAGGCACATGAATTACAACACGTTTCCGTCACACGGAAATTCATCCGATTTTTAGTAAAACACAACAATTTTGGTCTCATTCTTATTGAAAAACGGTCTCAAGTGAGATTGAGCCCGAGCCCGCTTCTTGAACCAGTGTTTGTCTCACTTTCTCCAATGAGACCATTTTCTCAGTTTGAGCCCGAAATTTGAGCCTGAGACTGAGACCGCTTCTTGAACCCGGGCCCTGCAACACTGATTGTCTGCCCGACGCTGGGCCGACGGCATCACCATGTGGCCTAATGCTGTAGGAATATTTAACCGTCCTTTAGCAAGTGTTTAGGTGTACAAAAAGTTTGTTTGGGTTTTAAGCGGTTTCATAGAAATGTTGATAAAAAATATTTTTAAAATCTAAAAATCCTGAAAAAAAAAAAAAAATTATGATCTTGGGGATACACTACTTCATTACTAAAGTAAAAACGAAAATTGATGTCATCCCAAGGGGCTGCTTTAAATTTACCGTTGACGGGATATACATTTTGTAATGAAATGCGAAGCTAATAACGATATCGTAGAGATCAAGGGATAGCAATCAGGCTCAAAGCTCATTGTCGTTTAACCCTTTCAAGCCTGAGTTTACATTGTCATCTTCATCCACTACAAGCCGCGAATAGCTGTCGCAATTCTCGGCTTGTAGTGGGTGAAGATGATTTGATGTGGGTGAAAAAGTGAACAAAATTGCCATGTATTGGTGAACCGGTTCCATGGAAATTTTCTTCCTAAAACCCTTGGTTGTAGGAAAATTAAGACTGTTTTCAGGGATTTAGAATGATACTTTAATGCATCGTTTAAAGGGTTAAAATACCAGGGCATAGCTAGGAGTTAGAACACATTACAATTTTAAACAAATAATAAATATATAAGATAAACCATGTTTTATAAAGTATACTGCTCAACATAATCATTGCCAACCAGAAATATCGTGTTGCTACACTGGCGATTTTATTTTTAAGGTAATTTTAACCCATGCATACGTTCGAAAACCGGCCTCAGGGGTTAAAGGTTCTAGAGCTGCCGCTGACAGAAGGTCCGTAGGACAACAAGAATGAGATCTTTGTATCCGCGTGAAGTGTAAATATGAAAGAATTCTCGTATTCTGTTGTGAGAAGATAATGTTATCAAATAAACACATGGTGTTGCCCCGTCTCTAAGGTATGTCATTATTAACACAACCTCACCTATTGTCAAATTGACAATACGTTTTCTTGTATTGTACGTGTCTTTATAAACGTAGAAGGAATACGTGTACATTAGACGCCTTGACACAAGCATGAACACACGAAACCTAACATTTGACGTGCTGCCTGCAGTCATGTTTTATTCCAGTTAAAACTGGAATAGTTAACGCAACTTCCATTTTTAACTGGAATAAATATACGTTTTTTCTATGACTTTTAAGAACTGCAAGACTTGATCCTTCACCTGGGTTGAGCGTATCTGTGTTATTTAGTTGAGTATGCCTACGTGTTAATACGTACGCCCCCCCCCCCCATACAGGGTTAACCCTTTCACCGCTAACGACGACTATACTCGTTTCAAATCAGTATTAATATCTAATCCAATCACAATTATTGGAAATTAAATTTGTGCTTAAACATAAATATTAGCAAATGTCTCCTCCCAAATTAAGCAAATATGAGTACCCTTCACCCACTTGAAGTTGTGGATCGCGGTAGCGAGCACAACTTCAAGTGGGTGAAAATTTAAGATAACGTAGCGGGTAAGGTGTTCCATGACAATGACACACCTACACATCATCACAATAGGCCTACATCATGTTTCCAGGAAATAAAAATAGGTCAGGTCAAGCTCAATAATAGGTCAGTTCAAGCTCATTAATAATAGGTCAGGTTAAATTTATTCAAATATTTGGCCCAAATAATTCATGTTGTATTAATTACCCGCTGTGTGCCAACTTAAATTAACTCATTTTTCACCCATGTGGCCATTTGCTAGACACACACCTTCTATTGGGTAAATTTATGCCTCTATCAGATCAAGTATGGTATTCTACCCGCGGCGCCCGACCAATGAAAGAGTGGCTCAACCTGTTACAAGACATCATCAGCTACAATCACCATTGCCATTCAGTTGTTATTTAAATTAAAGGGTAGAATACCACACTTGGGCCATCTTTTTTTGTTATTTGATAAAAAAAAGGAAAAAAAGGGAATAAAATAGTGGGGTGTTCAGAGGATTAACTGGTGTGACAGGGCAACCATATGAATAGAAACATACACACGTGATAGGCATTCAGAGAGTGCTGATGATAGGCCAGAAAAAATGCACTCTCCAACTCAAATTTAGCTTTTCAAAATACACATTAAGCTAAAAGGAAAGATAAACATACATTTCTGCAGAATGTACATTTGCATGGTTGGTATTACATGTGTAAGCAGTGGTAAAGCTTATTGAATTAGCCTCAAGGACATTCCATGCAAATCCTTAATAACACGTACAGTGTATGACCTAAATCAGAATCAATCACACCCTGGTTAACAATCATTTCAATATACCTAGCTAAACCTTCAGACAGTGGCGGATCCACATGACTTTGAGTGGGGCCTACGGGTGGGGGCCTACGAGATAGCGCCTCCCCTTTATCTGATTATAAATAGCTATTAAATCGAACAGTATAATTTGGAAACAGCGTATGTTTTAAGTAAGTTTTTTTAAATCGAAGCTAAAAAGTGTGTTGTAAATACAAATAAAGTTGCTTCAAATAAAGAATTCACACAAAATCACTTAAGGTTTAGCAAGTATGCATCAGATCGTCATGTGATCGAATTGACTGCACTTTGTATATTAAGGAAATTTTGATATTTTAAAATAAGGCCAGAAATTAAAACAGAGAACGATGATAATGCTTATATTTACAAATAGCATATCTAATAATCCATCTGCGAAAATAATAAATCATGTGTCTATTGTTTCTATCCACTTTTCAGTTTCCCTAAATTTACACAGTGAGCGATGCAATAATGTTTTTTTATGTGATATGTTCTGCCTCTAACTTTGGATGGTCGAATCAATAAGCTATACATATTGTATTATCAAATATAATAGTAGACATAATACCGACGTCATTAGACACCTTGTGTTTATATTATGAATATTGTTGTAGTCACCGTGATGGGCTGAGTGATGTAATAAATTGCGGGAATGAGAACAATATCGGCAGGACCAAGAGGGTCAACATATGAATGGGTTTTTAATCGACGTTTGACTTCTACTGTTTTTCTCTGTGTACATTAGTTCACTGATAAATAGTATTATACATAATTATTTGGTACAGACAACAAGTTGATAGATTACCCTATGTAATTCATATAATAAATAGCGGATTATTTTTTGACCGACTCAAATTGAAATCCTAATCTGATTATCCGGTACCATCAAACACGACACGTTGACATATTGTCGATACATGTTGGTCTACCGTCTGCGATGCTGGCCCAACATCCAGCCAACGTTGGGTGAACGACCCCTCTATGATCCATAAGCGGAAAATAATATACATGTGAATAACTTTGATATGCAGGCCATAGGTAAGCCTACCATTATTAGACTAGTCATGCTCAGACAAAATATAAAGTCAAATACACAGGATTTAGCGATCATTCTATAATTATATTCTGTCAACAGCTTAGATCAATCCATGTCCGATTTATATTCGCGGAAGGAATTATATAAGGGGAGTGGTGGTCATTGTATGTCGGTAATATAATTCATGCCTTGAATATACTCAAATAATTATGTCCGTATTTCAATTATACTGCCATCCTGCCATGCAATAATAACTATTATTACGGTTAATAAACAAGCTCGCGTTTTTAGGACCACAGCAAGTAACAATGAGTAAGCTCCACAGGTCTAAAGTAGCATGAGACAGGAAATGTACATTTATCATCTTTCTAAGAAAAAAAAGTATAGATAACCCACGGGTCGTAAAAAATTATAAGTCTAACATTGATTAATTTAGATTAGAGCGCATGCTGTTGGGGTATATGTTATAACTCTCAGCTTATGAATTATTATAGGCAAAATTAGAAAATTATTATAAAAAAAATATTTACGTGATTTTGGTGTGGTACGTCAGCATCATTGTCATCATTACACGCCTATCTGCTGTTCAACTCGGTTGGCAATCATCATTAAAATCTGGATAGTTATTACAGTATATAAAACTCAATGTCTGATGCCTTCTCAAGGTCCTCTCTAATAAAGAGATAATTGGATAAAAACGATGCGCAATATTCGCTCCTATCATGGACTAATTCGTTAAGAAGCCTTGGACAGTTACATATTAATTCATTTAAAGAACTAAATTAAATAGGCCAAATTTTCACCCACCCGCGACCCACAACTTCGAGTAAAATAATTTACAAATAGTACCTGGCGATTTATAATCAAAATATATTTTTGTGGTTAGCCAGCTGCTATCGTATTTTAATGCGTTAAAGTCTGAATTTTTTTGAATTTTTAAATCTTTAAGCTATGTCACAGGTCATTACATTAGTGATTTCATTAGTTATAGCGTATACTAATTTTACAGAATAGAATAGTTTTGAGGATATAGACCACATGGTATATTATATAGCTGTGTTATAGACCCCCTGGATCTATGCCTACGGTCGGCTGGTCATACACCATGTTTTGTGAATGTTAATCCATAGCTAGATGAATGGATTAGCACCGTGTGAATAACTAAGCATGACAGACCCTCACCGTACCAGGGCGTAATAACCAACCATGACTGACAGAGACCATCACCGTACCAGGGCGCTATAACTAAACCTGACTGAGTGACACCCTTAACGTACCAGGGCGTAATAACCAGTCATGACTGTGCGAGACCCTTATCGTACCAGGGCGCAAAGAACAACCATGACTGTGTGTGATATAACCCTCACCGTACCAAAGAGCAATAACCAAACATGACATGAGATAAAGGTGACCCTTAGCGTTCCAAAGATTACTAACCAATCATAACTGAGATCAGAATGTCACACTTATCGTACCAAGGGAAAAAAATCGTAAAACTAAAACAGTGTCAATTCTAACAGCCTTATATACTAAAATGCATCAGACATTCAATTCAGCTTCTTTTGACTTTGTGTATGATGAAAATAGGCCCAACCATAATTGGATTTAAAAAGTACTGGCCTGCCAATCTTCAAATAGTATTCACAATAATGAACACGTTTTTATTTTTTTATGAAGTCTAGATCATTTTAAATACACTTTTTATTTTGTACTAATTGTACTTGTTTATAGTCGTTCGCTGGATCTGGCCTGACTCAGCTCCTCAGTGCACCATCGATTAATTATGGGAATAGCTGAAGAACGACAATGTCATTAAAGATTAAACCTCCATTGTAAGTCACCGCAGTAGGAGTTAAGAAATGTCATATTGTATGTCATTACTATTATATATTACACGTAAGAGTCAAGCAGTCATGATGAGCCCTGCGGTAGCTGAATATTGGGTCAATGCTTTAGATTGTGAATAATTGAACCAACAATGGAACAATGCTTAATAATCCTCCCCAAGTATGACATACACTAGTAACAAACTATGGGAGGGGGGGGGGGGTGTTTCTCCTGGGCCGTAGATCCCAATGTGTTGATCTGGTGTGAGTAAATAATCCCACTGGATAGGATACTGCATTGTGCTAAAGGCGTACCATATCTAGCCGGGTCCACGTGGATATTTATATACATGAATACTAACTGGATTAACTCGCTCATCAGACGTAATTCTGATCTCCTGGTTAGCGACCAGACACACTGCCTGAAAACAAAATAATAACATACGTGTCCGCAAAGCAGCAAGTTAAATCTGAGTATGTGACAGTTACACGGACATCGTGGTTTAAGGCTTGAGAGATTCGAGGAGATAGTTATGTCAGTTGTATGTGACCCCATGTAAGCGATAGGATACCAACATTTCACAATTCGGAGTACCACCGAAACTACTAAAGATGATTGAAGCAAAGTACTGGAAATAATTTTCCACAGAAGAAAGAAGCTCCTATAATGTGATGAACTAGTTGAATACCGGTTATAAAGTGTTTATTACATGGTGAACACAGCAGTTTCAAAAACTGTTTAACACATGGACAATTTGAGAATGTCCCGAGCCAGCATGAGATCTATACCTCAGTCTGCCACTCCTGAGGAGTCATCGAGAAATAATACGCCAATGAATCTGGTACTTGTATATATTACTATAATTATTATTATTGATATTATTACATATTGTTTTGAAACTCATTGGAAAATTTGAATATGACGATATCTATTATGATGCCGTAATTAGATTGGGGTGGACTTCAAATTTAGTATTCTTTCATCTGAAATTTAGAGTTTAAGCTAGAATTGCTTACACCGTTCTTAGCCGGAAATTACTTTAAATAATTCAAACTTTAAATGTAAAGAAAACAATAATACAAAATAACAATGTACTGTTTATTGAATGTTAGCGGGTGTATGTTGATATATCGGTTATTTCATGCGAACTTCCCGAAACTTCCCAATCTGTTTCTGCCTCAATGTTTATTGTGTTTGATTTTTTGGCAATGAATTGTTTGGTTAAAATGCAAACACAAAATTTTGTAAAAAATATTTAAAATATCGCCAATTACTATTACGTATCTAGCTAATGAATATGAGAAGTACGCTTAAAATAGTGAAATTGTCGTATGTTTAACCCTTTGAGTGCGGGCGACGCTTTTAAGCGCATTCATACTGTTTTTCCACAACCAAAATTTGACAGAAATTGAACAAATATGCATGTATAAATCTTGCATAAAGCCCCCATTGTGAAATTTAGCAGGTTTAATTTTTAAGTGAGTAGGTATTTTCCTTTCATTTGAAGTTGGCAATTGCGTGAGCAATGCCAACTTCAAATGAAAGGAAAATGTTAAGTAGTAATGAAGCACTTAAAGAGTTAACTGATATTATAACGTATATTATCTGGTATTTGCATACATGTCTGTTCATATTATATACAGACAGTCATGAATAAAATGACTGCCTTACCGTCTTACTTAACATAATATACAGCATGTTAATCCTATCACACAGGTATGTGACAACCTACCAGATGTCTTTGTACTTTTAGACAGATATCCCTGAGCACAGGATCATAGGATTTAACTGATTCCTTTTAAAATAAACTGTTACTGTCGTGTTTGTCGTTGTGAGCGGAATGGCCTTGTGGAATGAGGTCCAATCATAATAGTTGTCGACGATATTTTCTAGTATACCTTTCAAAATTCAAATTGTATTTTTTTCGAATTCAAAGCGTATCTATATGCTAAAACTTGTTGGCAGACGCCCGCATCAGTGTAGATAATTATGTAGATGGGCATCAGTGTAGATAAATGTAAATGGGCACAAGTGTAGATGATTATGTAAATGGGCATCAGTGTAGATAAATGTAAATGGGCATCAGTGTAGATAGATGTAAATGGGCATCAGTGTAGATAGATGTAAATGGGTATCAGTGTAGATAGACGTAAATGGGCATCAGTGTAGGCCTATATATATATATGTAAATGGGCATCATTGTATATATATATGTAAATGGGCATTAGTGTATAGAGATGTAAATGGGTGGGCATCAGTGTAGATAGATGGAAATATAAATGGGTATCAGTGTAGGCCTATATATATGTAAATGAGCATCAGTGTAGATGTATGTAAATGGGCATCAGTGTAGATAACTATGTAAATGGGTATCAGTGTAGAGAGACGTAAATGGGTATCAGTGTAGATTGATAAAAATGGGCATCAGTGTAGATAGATGTAAATGGGCATCAGTGTAGAGAGACGTAAATGGGCATCAGTGTAGATAGACGTAAATGGGCATCAGTGTAGATAGATGTAAATGGGCATCAGTGTAGATAGATGTAAATGGGTATCAGTGTAGATTGATAAAAATGGGCATCAGTGTAGATAGATGTAAATGGGCATCAGTGTAGATAGATGTAAATGGGTATCAGTGTAGATGGATGTAAATGGGCATCAGTGTAGAGAGACGTAAATGGGTATCAGTGTAGATTGATAAAAATGGGCATCAGTGTAGATAGATGTAAATGGGCATCAGTGTAGATAGATGTAAATGGGTATCAGTGTAGATTGATAAAAATGGGCATCAGTGTAGATAGATGTAAATGGGCATCAGTGTAGAGAGACGTAAATGGGTATCAGTGTAGATTGATAAAAATGGGCATCAGTGTAGATAGATGTAAATGGGCATCAGTGTAGAGAGACGTAAATGGGCATCAGTGTAGATAGATGTAAATGGGCATCAGTGTAGATAGATGTAAATGGGCATCAGTGTAGATAGATGTAAATGGGCATCAGTGTAGATAGACGTAAATGGGCATCAGTGTAGATAGACGTAAATGGGCATCAGTGTAGATGGACGTAAATGGGCATCAGTGTAGATATACGTAAATGGGCATCAGTGTAGATATACGTAAATGGGCATCAGTGTAGATATACGTAAATGGGCATCAGTGTAGATGGACGTGAATGGGCATCAGTGTAGATAGATGTAAATGGGCATCAGTGTAGATATACGTAAATGGGCATCAGTGTAGATAGATGTAAATGGGCATCAGTGTAGATAGACGTAAATGGGCATCAGTGTAGATAGACGTAAATGGGCATCAGTGTAGATATACGTAAATGGGCATCAGTGTAGATGGACGTAAATGGGCATCAGTGTAGATATACGTAAATGGGCATCAGTGTAGATAGATGTAAATGGGCATCAGTGTAGATAGACGTAAATGGGCATCAGTGTAGATAGACGTAAATGGGCATCAGTGTAGATATACGTAAATGGGCATCAGTGTAGATGGACGTAAATGGGCATCAGTGTAGATATACGTAAATGGGCATCAGTGTAGATAGACCTGAATGGGCATCAGTGTAGATAGATATACATGGGTATCAGTGTAGATATTTGTTTCCCCGGTGTGCTTTCTTCTGAAGCACCAAATAATTGCTCGTCTTTTCTACCTCTTTTCTACTAATTATCGTCTGTATATGTTTCTGCGACTGGAATGTTATTAAGCACTTCTGATCTTGTTTTGCATGTGAGCAGTGGAGCTTGCAAGATTAATCCTCGGGTCACTACAGTTGGCCATGTTTTTAGAGGGCATGTCCGGTTTTAAGAAGTCAACCCAGAGATTTGGATGTAAATTGAGGCGTGGCCCTCGCCAAAGTTTAAATGAATAAAAATACATATTTTTCTAAAGGAAACCACTGTCCTGTGTGGGCATTACAAATTATGTATGCACATTACAAATTCGTGAATGAAAATTGACATTTTTGAATGGTCGTTTATTGTAATTTCCGATTAGACCAGTGTATTATATATAATTATATAAAAGATACACACTAAAGATACATTACAAAAAATGTTTTAGGCCTGCACATTGTGTGACCTTCATTCCGTATCACAGGATGCTATTTATCAGTTTATCGTTGTGTTTTTCGATTTGATCTTCAGATGACGTTGACACAATACATATTCCAATAAAATTAATGTACTTAAATTAATTGAAGTGAGACATTCGATTTTTGGCCCATTATTTTGGAAGTTGAAACTCAAATTTAAAATGCAAATATAACCACCCCAATTAAATGAGATTTTTCATATTTAAATATTCGAGAATAATGTGTGTCATTGTGTTCTAGGACTATTATTTCAACAATTACAAATTTATTAGTGGTGAAAATTGCTAATTTCTTTTGCTTTTTTTCTTGGTTTTGTCATCTAGATCATAATCTTTAAACACACAAAAACAATTTAAATGTAATAAATCATTAGTTACCGATACAAAGACATTAAAATATTCGAATTAATCATGTTAATTAATACTTTAGAAATGAAGTAGTGTCATGATATTACATAATAGTCCGAAAGCTTTGGGGGTTGACCAGACACACATAACACTAAGATACTAATGTTGTACAACTTAAATTCAAATTGATTATGTTGAAGCTAAAAAAATCCATGTTAGCTAAAATAAAAAATATCTGTAAATATAAAAGTTTATATATTATTTGAGGTGTATGTATAGTAAATGGATAGAATATGATGGCACGTACGTCGTGTGCGTCACTCTGATACACTAGTGTGACAGAGAGAAACCAAAAAAACATGGCACGATACCCTACTCTTCAAATGACTCGAATTGTTGCTGTATTGTAATCCGAAAGGTTTTTTTCATTTTAGAGAACTCTGAAAAGAGAAAATAATCCTGCGTGTGATAACAGATTATATATGTGCTTTGGTTTTGTTTGAAAAATATAATGAATGTGACAATTGCCAGAACTATATTGACCTCTGGCGACCAGAGTATCGTACATATAACTCAGATAAGTGATACATAAGACATTCAAATTACTGAACCAAAGAAAAGTAATTAGTTACGCCTGCAATTAATTTTTACTCAATTTTTAAATATAACCTGGTTAAAACGTGTGCATGTTTTAAAAATTACCCACTAAAACCTTTAATTATCATGATTATAAGTTTTAAATTTTGCTCACTTTAAATGTGCATCGCTACCCCGACCCACAACTACAAGTGAGAACAAATTAATTAAAGATACAGAATTGTAATAAAACATATTCTTATCTAGAGAATGTGGGCGGGGGCCCTAGGGTAGTGGTTAGCACCGCTGCCTTTCACGCCAGAGTTCAGGGTTCGGTTCCCGGTCTCGGCGGTTTGAAAGAAACAAAAATGTTTCTTCCCCATCCACGTGTGAAAGTCAGTATTGGGGGGAGCCTCCGTGACCGAGAGGTAGCGTGCTCGGCCTCAGACCGCCAGGGCTCGAATTTCGAATCCTGTGTCTGGAGGACAGTGTCATCTCAATCATCTCACCATCCTCAGGAGGTTTTCCTGGCCCAGTTTAGCCTATATGTGCACAAAGGTGGCCTAAAGCCCGATTCATTTCATTTCATCTAGAGAATGTATTGCTCATTTTTAAAATAGATTTTGTTTGAAAGATACATAAACAAGATAAAGGGTAAAATACGCTTATAGACGTGAGTAGTCGAGTTTTTCTATTATAATTATCATGCTTGTTTCAGATGACACCTGCTAACGATGAAGAGACTGGTGCTCCCATGAGAGCACCATCACAATGCTCCAGTGCACGGCTCAGTCGTAAACCACTAAACAGACTACACTTGGTACAGCAGCAGCAGGGTGAAGATCAAAGTAGATGTTCCAGCTATGTCACTGGGTCAGAAGACTCCTCACAAAAGGTAGGTGTTAAAACTACCGGTCGATATTATTATGACCTACTACCAGTGTAATCAACGACAATAACAGTAGTTCCCTATAACCTCGTGTCAGGAAATCAATTAAGAATTTGGAAATAAATGAATCTCAATCTGAAAATAGAATAATGAACATCGTCAAACATCATCGTCAACCATCGCCAGCAAGTGCGCGAGCTGCAAGACTTGAGTATATGACTAGTGCTATTGTAGACTATAGACTAAACGTAGGTTTCTGGCGGCACTTGCTGATGATGTCTGACTACGATGTTTGACCATTTAATAAACGTATTGTACGTATGTATCCGTTCAAACTAATAAATGAACTGATTGTTCAAAATTTAATCAAATTAATGCATTTTTTTTAAATTGAATCAATCAATCACCAAAAGGTTATCCATTAAGTTGTCTGTTCGTGCGCGATCGACTTTAGACGTCCTAATCTGACGTCTACAGACGGCAGATTCGGACGTCTAAAGACGGTCCATGGCGTCATGGGTGGATGAGCTGGTGAATCATGTTGATTAGTTTCTATTCATCATAATTATCTAAATCACAACAGTAGGGGGTCTCATAGTGCTGTGTCATATAACAGGGTATCAGGGTATATCTGCCATTGGTGATTATTTTGGCCAACTGAACATATATATATGTAGAGGTCCTATGTAGATATATATATACACACATGTATTGTCTACAAAGAACATGTTGTTTTTATCTGGGGACATACCTTTTTTGTGGTGTCTGCAACTTTGTGTGTGGTTATGGGCCCTAGTGCTCTAAGTAAACGATCCCGCCTACCATGCCGGAGATCGTGTGTTCGTACCCTTCTCTGTTATTCATAAATCAAAGAAACTAAATGTTTCTGCCCCGCCCACTCGTGAAGATTCAGTATTGTGGGGAGCATCCGTGACCGACAGGTAACGTGCTCGACATCAAACCACCACCAGGGCTCGAATTTCAAATAATGTGTCTAGAGGGCAGTGTCGTCTGATTCATCTCAGAATTTCTCCTGATCCTGTGGAGCCCACTTCTTGGATATGAAAGGGTGTATCTGCCACTTTGCGAAGTGGCAGGTACACCCTTTCATATCCGAGGGGGCGACATATTCACAAATCACACTTGAACCCAGTATATAAATACAATTTATGTGAAAAACAAATGTAGCAAGTATTAATTTATGAGCTGTTTGGTATAGTGGATCACGGCAGCGACACTCCATATCAAAGAGTGATAACAGATTGCCAAATAATCGGCGTTCAAGTTATCAAAGGGTATTTTTAGAACGGCATTCCTGCACGATCAACTATATAAACAGAATAAATATTACGTTTGCTCTGGTAAATATTTATTATATAACATGCGAATAAATACCACGCACTTGTAATAAAATACACACAAGCCAAATACACAGATTGCCAAATAATCGGCGTTCAAGTTATCAAAGGGTATTTTTAGAACGGCATTCCTGCACGATCAACTATATAAACAGAATAAATATTACGTTTGCTCTGGTAAATATTTATTATATAACATGCGAATAAATACCACGCTCTTGTAATAAAATACACACAAGCCTGTATAGGCCTACAGCAGCTGAAATAATCAAGTAAACTAACGCTGTTCAAATACGCCCACCAACACAAGAGAGAGGTGCATGGTATGACCGTCCGCACCAGCGATATTCCGAAGTCAACATATCACCCCCGTCATTCAGCATGTTCAGTCGTCATTTTAATTAGGGGGAGATACTATACTTTCCTTAATTCCCTGACCCCCAAAACCCACATTTAGACGCCAAAATGATCATATGTGGCTCAATAAGGAGGCTGTTTTGGCCTTCAGCAATCAGCATGAGACGGTCGCCATCTTGGACGACGTCTTCAATCTCTAAGACCCTCATCCACAATTAGGCACCCTGGGCTATACAAATCAATAATAATAAAACATTATATATAAAATCTATCTAATGTTTCTAAAACATTGTGCTACTTGTCTTCCACAGGTGTTGATTACTGAGTTTTCGGAAGATGATTCCAACCAGTCGCCTCATTTGGGAGGTGGAGGGTTCAAGGCTTCTGACTCTATTGGTGACATGGGGAGTGATGACAGAGACAGTGACACTGACACCGACCTCGACTCCTGTATAGAGGCTGACATAGACGACGCTGAGCAGTACGACACAGACTTGGAGATCGACGGAGATGGTGAGTATTTATTCTACAGCATGCTTCAAAATAGAAATTATTTAGAAACAAATGTCGTTTAGGGTGGTCCACATTATACTTCCAATCAACGAGTTGACCAGTTACATTTTAACCATTCTCTTATTGGGTTTTATCATGTTTATTCGTTTGTTTCTATTTGTCAATCATTTGATGAAACATGTTACTTTTTAATAAAAATAGGCATCTCCCAAATAAAATGATTTTATCAACTAATCAGTCAATACTAACTACAGTGCAGGACCCAGAGCAGGTACTTATAAAGGGGAGCGGGGGCGGATTAAGGGGGGTGAACGGGGATTCCCCACCACAAAAAAATATGGCTCCGTGTAGGGCGGCAGGTGGTGCACATCCCTCTGGATCCGCCCCTGAACTATTTTATCAGTTTCATTAAAAATGTCTTACCTTTTAACCCTTTCAGCGCAGGGACCAACTTTATACGTAAGAATGTGACGTCTGTAGACGTCAGATTCTGACGTATAAAGACAGTCCGCGCATGGAAAGAAATGAAGTATTTCTAATGGCCGTGGACCTAAAACACAGGCATTCAAATGAAACGGAAAAACATAACTAAGACATTTATGATCATCTGAAATTGAAAAAAACCCATTTGGTATGCATGGTTTATAGAAAACTAATTTAGTGTTGTAAGGGTTACTCATACTTGGCAGCGTATATATACCGATCTAGTGATACAAGGGTTACGTATATAATCATCCCATGAATTAAATTCGTTAAATATAAATTGTAAAAAAAATATTAGCGTAGAATCATGTCGCATTTATAATGTTTTCAGAATTTGTACGAGGTTCATATGAATACGATGCCACGGGGATGAAGACATACATCAAAGAGTGCAATACAAACGGAGTTATACCAGTCACATATTTTCTAAAACACGTACATGACAGACAATTTATTATGAAGTTTCATGGACTTGGGGGACTTGGTGCCAAAGCAATCGCCAAACCTCTTGAGGTATAGGCTGATATGTTTTTTTCTTATGCTTGAATATTTGTTCGATGAGATATTACAGTAGGCCCTACATGTATATTTTATTACTTATTTAACACCAATGCGGTAAGAGGACATTTGGTGACTGAATTATATACATTGTATATATACATGTTTTATTTTTATTAAGTGCATTAACGCGTCAAAAATGAATATTTGTAATTTAACTTTAAAAAATATTCTGCAAAAAAATTGACTATAATTGATTGTGATTTTAATCTTGAAATTTCCTTTTTTTCAGCAAAACACGACAATTGAGAGGCTTGATCTGGAGGGGAATCACGTGGAATCAGAGGGGGCGGTCTACCTGGGCCGTATGCTCAGAGACAACCTGTTCATCACAGAACTGGTCAGCTATTCATATTTATAATTATATGGTTTCACATTTTCAAAAAATAAACTTAATTTCAAATCTCCTGATCTATTTTTTTGTCAACAAAGTATTCACTGCATAAATTTCATAAAATAATCGCATATTCAGATTTGAAACCAACTTGGTTTATGTCTTAACTGCTTTATTAATTTTAAGCTGGAAAATGAATAAAAACGATAATCAGAGATGTTCCACATATATGTTGCTTTGTGTCCCATTCTTTGCTGCTTTGTGCTGTGTGTTTCGGGTTTTTTATTCATGCTTCGCTTCGTCTTTCCAATGTAGTTCTATTTTTTATTCAATTTTGCGTTGATGTATAATGCTTAGTGCTATGTGGCTTCTTTGTGATTCTTTGTTGCAACTTTATTGCAATCTTTGTCGGTTAGTAGACCCCCCTACACAATTCTTACAAGCAAAATGTGCCATCAATAATTTCATATCACACAGTATTGAAATTTGGCAAGTGTGGTTCACATAACCAGCATAACACTAAACATTTACATAAATAAGAGACATCTGGTGAGTGAACGAAACAGTTGTTAGTCTTCGCTAATTTGTGGCTGATATTCAATTTGGTGACGGACAGACTACGGTAGGCCTACGTAAAAACATTAGTATGTCAAGCTCATATGAGACGTATCTTTATGGTAACTTTATGTTAAACGGTATTAACACAAAAGACAGATGAAACTTTAGAAAGTAAATATTTCTGAGACAATCTAAGGAAAACTTGCGAATATCATATTCCCCGTGAGATTGGCTCTTGATTGTTAATTTTTTTTATTTCTTACTATTCACTGCAGGCACTAAATATATATATTTTTTTTTTCCCAGAACCTATCAGAAAATAACATAGGCAGCGATGGCTGCGCTGTTATTTGTGACAGCCTCATGGAAAACACTACTCTATCGGAACTAGATTTATCAGGTAAAAGCATGTCATATTATCAACAATCTTCCCATTAGCCATCCAACTGTGGGCCATAAGTAGCCATGACAATATCACTGAATCTTGCTTCTGTATAAATATTACTTTCAAATGACCTTATTCTACAACACACAAATAGTAAATAGACACGATTCTATTCTGAACATTAAGTGTCATAATATCAGAGAGACAACCAGGTATATTTTCATTGGCTCACAGCCATCCAACTCTGGGCCATAAGTAACCATGGTTACAACACTGGGTTTTGCTTTTGTATAAATATTATTGTCAAATAACCTTATTTTGCAACATACAAATAATAAATAGAAATACATGCAAATATACTTAACCCTATGCAACTGTCAAGACCAATACGCAATCAGATAGATTTTACATTCCTAAAGGCATATGCCTATACACATGATACACATGATGCATGTACTTTGATTTCAGGTAACGGCTTCAGAGACGCAGATGCCGAGCATTTCCACAAGTTACTCAATGTAAGAAATATTTTATTATTATATTATTATAAAAATCATTATTTTAAAATACTTATGGTAATCAGGTTAAATAACGTCATAATTATATTAAATAACCGTCAGGTGTACTCTGGTCCTTTGATCAGTTTTTATATTATTATTAATATTTATAAAAATCATTATTTCTGCAATACTGTAACACGTCTTCAAATAAAAAAGTGTTTTAATTTCAGCAACCACTATTGATTATTTCTCGCAAAATATTTGAGATCATATTGATTGTTTTGTACCACAGGGTAATATGAGTATGAGAAAGTTATTTCTTCGTCACAATCACTTTGAAACAGAGGCTGGCCGATGGTTCAGAGACGCCCTGACTAACAATGAGAATCTGAAGATGCTTGATCTCAGCTGGAATCACTTCAGGCTGAAAGGTGCAGGCTACCTGGCTGAAATGATCAAGGTGAGAAAAACTAAATGCTGAAGGCTAAATAAATTATGTGAGCATTAGAAATACAATGATAAACAGTCGTGTTTGTAATACCTTGTGATTGTAGTACGTTAGAAAAACAATATAATAATGTTTATTTTCAGGAAAACTACGGTTTAAAGTACTTGAATTTGGCAATGAACGGCCTTGGGTTGGAGGGCGCCATGGCTATTGGAGACGCTATGAAGCACAACCAATGTCTGTTAGAGCTAAATCTCTCTGACAACCGTATACCTGATGAGGGGGCCGAGAGGGTGGCTCAGGGACTCAGCGCCAATGATGTACTGGAAACGTTAAGGGTAAGAGTACCATATAATCTGATTATTATATATAACAACAATACATATATAACAAAAGTTTGTTGACGATGAATAACGTACATAAAAAGACATTAGTGAGATGACCCATTATTATTTAATGCCAAAAATACTCATCCCATGGAATTACTCAGTGGTGGCGTGACGAAGAAGAATTCTTCCTGCATGGGATTTGTAATATTCAGTTCCACACAGGAATTTCGTGTTTTGCTATCAAATAACAAAAAAGAACCAACAAGTATCTTTTATCGGGTGTCTCAAAACTTATTTGCTTTTGACTATATTTCATTTGGGAAAATAGCATTGATGATTTTGAAAACTGTTTTTATTACAATGTTGTTATTATTATCATCAGATGGGTAGGAACCCAGTGTCCCATGTATCAGCATTGCAAATGTTAATCAGTATACAAAGAAATCTGAGCAGCAGCAACTTCTTCAGACTAGACCTCAATGGAATCATTGTATGTAAAAAATTTGATGAGCTGGTGGAGAAGATCAAAGAGGATAATAGAACGTGAGTTATCAAATAGAAGTCTGTATATAGCTTATACAATTATACTCAGCAGAAGTCATATTATATAGGCGATCTGTTCCCGCTAAAATGTTGTTTTTGTCGGATTACTACAAATAGGATTGAGTAAGTATTAAACTTTAAAGCGACACAATCAGGCCCAAATCATCAAAAAATCTGTATTTTTTTGGCTTCCGAATATGACTATGTGATAAACTTTTCTATATGCTAGAACTGCAAAATATTTTTGCATTTTTGCGTTGCGCATTTACCAGTTGAACCAGCTATAAGACAAAATTCCCGTATTTCTTATTTTGGACATGCATCTCCGAAATGATAAATCGGCAATTTCGTCTTTATATCGCCAAACAAACATTTTAAAACTTACGCAATTCTAGTCTATGGACATGTACACATTATGGCCATATTAAGAAGCGAAAATAAAAATACTGATTTTTTATGATTTTATGATTATGTAGCTTTAATATAATTACATAAGCCCATTATAGATTATTGGTAACGTTAAAAAAATAATCCATTTAAAAAAAATATATATCTATTTTCTATAATGTTTTGAACATATAACTCGCATGGCTTTCTTCTGCAATTTAAAAATGCTTTCCTGTTTGTAATTCCATTACTTAAGTTATATGTGGTTTAATCAGCCCATTATATGTGGTTAAAATAATTTCAGAAGGAGCTATGTGTTTAGCAGGTACATAATTCCTATAATATCAAAGAACTAAGAAGCTATTTTGTTTATGATTTTTTTATTGTGATTAATAATTGTTCAACTGTAACCAATCTGCAACATTAGTTGATTCTAATTAGTACCAAAAACATCAAACGTGGAATACAAAGTAGTATCATCAGCATAAATATTCATCTTAAACAGCTCACTGAAATTGCATGAATTATTGATATATATGATAAATAGAAGAGGGCCCAATATAAACCCTTGTGATACACCAGTGGATATGTGATACAGGTCAGACTTAGTTTTACCATAAGAAACATATTATTGCAGACTCAGGAGTGCAGAAGGCGATAAAAGAGCTAAGAAATGGTAAAGCTTGTGATGGTGATCGGCACATAAATGAATTGTATATATGTGTGGTCGTTAGTTTATCACCAAAATTAACAACACAGCACATTATCCTTTGTCGTGGAAAATGGAGTGATGATACCAATTTATAAAAATTGGAATATTTGTGATGTGAATAATTTTCGTCGAATGGACTCACTTTCTGGTCCTATACATATGATATACTTTCTGATTCACAGAAGGGTTTCAAAAGGGGCGCAGAACAATTGAATAACATGTTTATTATTCAATCCATTGTAGATTATTCATTAGAACAACGAAAAAAGTTTTTTTGTGCATTCGTTGATTTTCGAAAAGCGTTCGACTACCTGGAGAGAGATTGTTTATATTTGAATGTTTTCTCGGAATCCGTCAAGGTGAAATTATTTTATCGCTTCTCTTTAATCTATTATTGAACGACTTGGACGAAGCTCTTTCGATAGGACAATTTGAAGGAATAATTATTCGTGATATTAATTTAAAAACATTATTATATGCAGACGATTTGTCACTTTTATTAGAAATTGGAGAGGATTTACAGGCTGGGTTACATATGTTGTATGATTATTGTAATACATGGAAATTACCTATTAATACAGAAAAAGGAATCTATAATAATTTCAGGAAGGGAGGGAATGTAACACAACATGACCATCTAACTTTTGGGGAAAGAAGATCAAATGCATTGGACAAAATTCCTATCTTGACCTTACATTGAGTATAAGAGATAAATTTGTACAAACGCAGTCAGATTTAGCAGATCGCCGTTTAAGAGTTATGTATGGGCCTAAACTGTTTAGCAATATTTATGCATTATATGCACCAGAACCCAGTTTCGTTAGTACATTATTTGATAAATTAGTGATGCTGGTTTTATTGTATGGAAGTGAAATCTGGGGATTTCATGACGCTGTTGATAATGCAAAGTTTCATTTATTGTTTTGTAAGAACGTTTCACACCTTAAAATAAATACAGCTAATTACTTCATATATAGTGACTTGGGAAGATACCCACTAGACGTTAATTGTAAATCAAGAATTGTTAGATATTGGTTGAAGACAATTATGGGCAAGCATAATACGCCGGTGTATAATATGTACCAAATTACGTAGAATAGCTGGACAGTTACAATTAAATATCTACTGTTCAATCTGACCTAACTTTTGCATGGTATAGTCAAGGTGTTGTTAATGTAAAATTATTTAAATATGTGTTGAAACAAAGATTGCAAGATAATTATATTACAGAGTTGACTAGAGCAGTTTCGAACAGCAATGATGGAATTGTGTCCAGAACATATAGACTCAAGCTAGTTTATAATCAATTCACCAATAGTATAACTAATCCTAGCTACCGATATTCCTTTTTAAAATTTGTCACAAAAAATCACAATATACCTGCTGTACGTTGTAAATGGTTTCAACTGTTTATGTAGCACAAGTGGAGTTTTAGGAGACATTTTCGTCTCTAATGCACTTAGCACAAGTATTTAGGCTTCTAATTTATTGCACGGTAATATTGAGAAAGACCATCAATGCAAAAATGTGTTAATGTTAATATCATCCCAGTGTGAATTGGAAGTATATATGCTTGCTGCTTTTATACATATTGGATTGCAAAGAGAAAATGTTTCATGTTATTTGTACTGCTCACCCTCGCTTGCACGCATCGAATTTCTTGTATAACGTTATACTTATGTATCACACCGACCAATGGTTTATGCTGAATGAATGAATGAATGAGAGAGAGAATGAATGAATGAATGAATGAATGAATGAATGAATGAATGAACATATTTTGACATTTTTGATATATATATATACGTTGTTTTATTTAAATATCTACTTTGATTTTGTTTCCTGGTTTAGTTTGGAGATAATACACGGAGGCATCCTTTTCCAATCTAAGCACATAATCACACCAGTAACAGAGGACCTGGCCGCCGCCTTCGACAACGACCCCATGACCAAACTGAAGAAATTTGCCACCAAGAAAATGCTGAGGCTTGTGGACCTGTTCAGACAGTTTGACAAAGACAACAGCTGGTCTGTCAGCCACGAGGAGTTCACAATGGGCGTCAAGGTGAGTCTGTGGTATACCTGGAGCGCATCCTTATATGAATTTCTCGACTGGTCTATATTAATATTTTCACATTACCATTACAACAGTTCATCGTTTGTTTTCTAATGGGAATGTGAGAAAGGGGAAATAAGACAAATACAATCTTGTTTTCTAATGGGAATGTGAGAAAGGGGAAATAGGGCAAATACAAGCTAGTTTTCTAATGGGAATGTGAGAAAGGGGAAATAAGACAAGTACAATCTTAACCCTCAAAGCGCTCAATTGAATAATTTAAATGTTCACCCACTTGATGTTGTGTCTCGCTACCGCGATACACAACTTCAAGTGGTTGAAAATTACTCATATTTGTTTAATTTGAGACCAAACATTTGCAAATCATGATGTTTAAACACATTTTTCGTTTTCAATAACAACGATTTGATCGGCTTTTCATTTAACTCATTCAAGCCTGACATTACATTGTCATCTTTACCCACTACAAGCCGCGAATTGCTGTCGCAATTATCGACTTGTAGTGGGTGAAGATGATTTGATGTGGGTGAAAAAGTAGGATAGATTGGTAAAACAGTTTCATAGAAATTTCCATTCCAAAACCCTTGGTTGTAGGAGAATTAGGTCTGTTTTCAAGGATGTAAAATGAAGCTTTAATGCATCGTTTGGGCTTAAAGGGGTAAGTGTTAGGCTTCTTGTTGTAATGGGTCTTTACTCATTGTTTCGAATCTAGGATTCTTAACACAATGTCTAGCTTCAGACAAGTAAACATTACTTGTCATTGCTTGTTGTACATGTATAGACTAAGGAATGCTCAGTTCGGATCTTGAAAGGCACCACTTGTCACTCACACTGAACCAATACTATTTAATGCATGTCCACCATCAACGACGTTTGTCCAAATATTGTGAAAATATTTCAATATTAAATTTTCTCTAGCCAAATTGGAAATTTCACTCGTTTTTGGGTAGACTTAAGTATTGATATAGAAATATGCAGTGTATAATTCTACGATTATTTTTATATGTTTTAGTCTACTGGAATTGACATGACACAAGATGAAATTGACATACTCATTGAACGACTTGACAAGGATGGCGACGGTGAAATTGACTACGAGTAAGTGTATTTTTAAATAACATAATAAATTATGTGTACAATTCAGGGAGGAGCGAAATGTATACAGCAGTGGCCTCCAAGTGCATTCACCCAATGTTTTCCACCGTTTACGATGCTGACGTAAAATTTTCTCATTACCCGCTAATTTCTTTAATGTACATTTTTCATGCATATGAAGCTCTGCCTTCCTCCCCGCTCACTCGTAAAGATTTACTATTGTGGGGAGCCTCCGTCACCGAGAGGTAGCGTTCTCGGCCTCAGGTCGCCAGGGTTTGAATTTCGAGCCCTGTGTCTGGAGGGCAGTGTCCTCTCACCATCCTCAGTTTAGCTTATATGTGCACAAAGGGGGCATACAACCCCACTCACTTTATTTTCATTTACCACGATCCACAACTTCAAATGGGTGACAGATACATATTTGTTTCAGAATAAACACTTGCAAATTTTGATGTTTAACCCTTTCAGGCCTGAATTTACCATTGTCATCTTCATCCACTACAAGCCGCGAATTGCTGTCGCAATTCTCGACTTGTAGTGGATGAAGATGACTTAAAGTGGATGGGAAATTGAAGAAAATTGCCATGTATTGGTAAACCAGTTTCAAGAAAATTGTCATCATAAAACCCCTAGTTGGAGGAAAATGAAGTGTGTTTTCAGGGATGTAAAATGATGCTTTAATGCATCGTGAGGGCTTAAAGGGTTAAACACTCATTTTATTCCCGATAACAATGAATTTTGATCAGCCAATACAACAGATTCAAAAGCAATAAACTCGTGTTTAGCGCTTAAAGGGTTAAACCAATATTAGCATCAGCGTCAGTAATCTTAATCTAACAGTGTACCATGGTCTCCAATCAATTCTAGACCATTGGATAAGCTCTAAGTTTGTGCACACCACATAATAGTTGAAGATGACAGAGGCTGCCTCAGTGAGCTAACTGGTTAAACTAGACCAGTGCAGCACTACCGTGCGTTCAGCAAACACAAAAAATTTGGATAGCATTTATACAATGCTGGACCAACGTCGAAGAGGTTCGGCCGACGTTCTGCAAATGCTATGCAAATGTTCTGTGTTTACTGGGAGCTCTTTTTCAGAAACTATCCATTTGGTATATTTGTAATGTCACCATATATTTAGCATATATGTGGTTAATCTATGATGTCACTTACGTTCGCCAAACATCATTGAGCCAGAATACCTGTTTTTTTTTTATAGATTTAGGTCCCAAGAGGTCTCAATATATCATTTCCGCCTGATGTGGAAAAAATTACTAAGTGACATTTTAATTAGCATATTTCATAAATGCCATGCAAACTGTTGTTTACTAGCATTTAAATATATTGTTTTCAGGGAGTTGGCAGTGGGAGACAAGGATCACAGACAGAAGAAGAGAGAAGTGACCGTGTGGAAGAAAGAGATGGACAGCAGAGGCATTGACCCGTCAGTAGAGAGGGAAGAAGTGGAGTTACGGGTTTAAAACAAAAAAACATAGAGAGATGAACAGCAAAAGTTCATAAAAGCGACATCCTAGTAAACGCAAAACATTTGTATAACATTTGTACAGCGTTGGACCAACGTTATACAAATGTTTTGTGATTGCTGGAGTGTCTGCTTATTGTCATGCACAAAATATGAAAATGCTGAGAATAGTCATACACATACTTAGCAAACGACACAATACTTTAAATATATGCCACTTAATTCATAGCATTTACACCACAATGATTGAAACAGCTGTTATATAACTGATTGCGAACCCATATCAAATAAGGCAGCGCATATCATTCTGTGTGTTATATTTTTATAGCAGTGGTATCACACTATGCGATTGTTATATAATTATTCTGTATTATGTGTTGAGATATCACGAAATGTAAATGTGTATACATCATAATTATATTTTATGTAATAAAAATAACTAAAATCGTTGAAATGTGTCATGTTTCTAAATCATCAGAGTACAACTTCCAATATTTATCTAAACTCTGTCTAATTTCCACTAGAAAATATGGAACTGGAAATGAGATAAAATCAAGATACAACCAATCCAAATGCTCCCGGATTAGCGACCCATCCCACTAAAATTTGATCTTATCTCTTAACTTTCTCTCTTTTATTAACAGAATAAGGCAGGTCTTAAGTCACCCCTTTTCAAGTCGAATCGCAAGCTGAAGCTATGCGTGACTGTGTCTCATTGCTACAAAGGCCTCACGGTAACCGCATATTTCCTGCCTCCATCAATTTTAAATACTACCATTGGTCGAGAAATTTTACACCCTATGGCTGCTGCAATTGATGTGGCTGAGGGAGCACATTGTGCAGGCAGATCAAAACAATTTGTAGGGAAAGTCCAAAGAGTTAGAATGATTATCCACTGCAAAGGAAACGTGTCAGTATGTGATGCTGCTTATTGTCAACATAAATTCAAAACATGTGGGGATCGCATTGACAATGATGTGAGCTGAGCAAATCCCCAACATAGCAACAGAGGATGAGAGTGATAGTCTATATTTAATTGACTTCCAAGTATGTAATCTCGAAATGTAAGCCTTTTCCTTGGCCACGGGGGCAACTCAACATATTGTTTTTTTAGCGAGTGAGCGGAGACACACTATTATGTTCACTTGTAATCTAAATATCACACGAGATGCGAACGAAACTGCCATATGTGACAGGCAGAAGCGTTAACCAGTGTTAGCCCTATACTATGGGATACCCTAAAACAAGTTCCCAAGTTCCGGGAACTTCAAGTTCCCAATTTTCAAGTTCCGGGAACTTCAAGTTCCGAAATTCTGAAAAAATTGTTTTTCCCTATTTCAACAAAGCACATTTTAGATACTGCCTGTTGCCTTTCCACGCATTATAGTATGATATGATATGATATGATAATTTTTTTTCTATAGCTTGGTATCCTGCAGACTAGGACGCTTCACAGTCATAACATGTTAGTATTGCCAAGCTGCGCGCATGAATGGAATTAAATGTGGTTTTCTAGACTAGGCCACCTTTGTGCACATGGGCCTATGCCAGAGGAGGGTTCGAACCAGCGATCTTTGATTTCCAGGCTTTAACCACTGCACCAGAGACCGCGCACACGAATTAGGCCTCTATGTGTAGGCCCGACGTTGACCCAAAGTTGAGTTAAGGTTTGCCCAACGTCTGTGACCTTACAGCAGCATTAATCCAACATAGGGTCAATGTCTGTTTGATGGGGATATGTGCAGCTGGTATTAAGCAGCCATCCACAGAAGTGTTGATCTGAGTAGGCCTAGTTCAAAAACTATTATATCATGCCCCTATAGGCATAGCAAATATATAATGATAGCCTATATGCCTACAAATCACACCTCGCAGATGACAACCCAGCAAACACCACGCATTGACCTAATGCTGATTTTACGCTGGGCCAGCGTCGCAGACGGTGGTCCAACATAAAAACAGCATTGGGTCAATGCGTCGTGTTCGTTGGGAAGGAATCCATGTAGTCTCAACGTTGGTCCTTAATCGTCGACACTGTTTTCACTGTTATTAAGTAACTGTTACTGTCACATGTCATAATTTTCTCACGGGTCGAGATGCTTGTTGATTGCCGACAAAGACCCAATACTAGTAATCGTTTAATAATGTTGTTCTATCGTTTACGACCACCACTCGAACATAATTAGGCCTATATCTGGGGAAATATCATATTGTAAAAGAGCCTACTCTTCATTTTAGATTTTGTATATTAAATTTGCTGTTCTATTGTAAAATTTTATTTCATACCTGTAGGCCTTGACTTTAATTTCACATTGTGAAATGTTTGCCAAGATCGCCTATAAACAAAATATAAATAAGTGAACAACTAACTTTAGTCTACAGCACTTAAAATTAATAATGGGTACCAAACTGTTTTTCCGACCAAAAACGATTTTTGCAAAAAATGAGTTATTACGTTTTTTCAATTATTTTGGAATTTCGGAACTTGAAGTTCCCGGAACTTGAAACTCGGAGCTTGAAGTTCCCGGAACTTGGGAACTTGGGAACTTGGGAACTTTATAACTTCGGAACCTTATTAACTTGTTTAAGGGTATCCCCTATAATATTGCACCAGGACCCGCTTGGTGAATAGTGCCCAACAAAATACGTTATACGGACCACCGTCTGCGACACTGGCTTAATGTTAAAACATTTGGTCAATGTGTCATGTCCACTGGGAACATGGGGAAAGCGCTGATACGTGCTTATACAAATATGTGCTATGTTCTGTAAAGTAGGCATGTGATTGTTAGTGTCACAGACTGGGCTGTTTGTTGTTACTCTATTAACCAATTAAGAACCGATAAAATTATTTTAAAACTTGTAATCAAGCCCTGTTTTCATAAAAATATAGTTTTATAAATATTGAAAGATAACCATTTTTTGGCTAAATAACATCCCTTTCTTTATTCATTATCAAAGATATGTATAGAAACCTATATATAGACTATTTCTGAAGTCAAAGCGCCAGGAATTATCTTTATTCAAACACACTTTATTGCAAAATAAAATATGTTTATACACTTTATGGAATTTTAAACATAAAATATTGTTATAAAAGGGGTGGAGCCCTTTCAACATAATAAAATGATTTTTTTCAAATGTTTTATTATTCTAAAGAAATAGTGTAAATTTTTAAAATGAACTACCAGAATGTTTTTTTTTTAAATATACATTGTTATATGTAGTTTAATATTTGTATATATTATTGATTCTTTCAACAAAACAGAACTGATTTGTTAGGGTATATTGTATTGTGCGATGTCACTGATTTCTTCAGATGAGTCACAATATATTTGGGATGTAGAGTTAACTCAGGACATGATGTTTGACAGAATGGGGCAGATGCACAATACGCTGACTGAGCTGATAAGACGGGGTGTGAGTGACATGGCTGATAAACAACTCATGGGACGACCTAGGGACTATTAAAAAAATACGACATGTTTACACAATGTATGACTACTGTTGACCCAGCGTCGCAGACGATAGGCCAACATTAGACAAATATTGTTTAAACTCGTCGTCTTTGCTGGGATATGGCTGATCAACAACTCACGGGACTTCCTGCATAGGGGACTATCCAGGAAATATAGTGGGGTTATATCAGGCGTTATCATTTGTCAACAGTGTAAACGTTAAATTATCCTAAAAATAGAAATGTATCCGAGTATTTCATAGTGAGTATTGGTTTACGTTGCCTTCCGCACATTGTGTAATTGTCGCAACAGGAAGAAATCGGAACTATATGTCTTACTACATTTATCTTTGAAATGTTTGAACAGTACAGTACCGAACGCGGCGCTACATAGGCCTACTCCATGCCTCTAAACAGCCTGGATCATTGTATATGCACGGCCACGATGACACAAGGGTCGAATGATGTTGAAAAGCACGTATAATAGTTGGTGTATCATTTGCCTTTAGTGTGTTAATGGTTAAATTGCAGAAGTGCGGAAGACTAGAGATCAAGAATATAGCAACCAATTGAGATCTAAAAGCGATAAGAGGAAGATAAAATGAACTGTTAATCAACAGCCTCTTTCATGATGAACGACTGATTTACGTGATACATTTAGAAAATAACATGACTGCAGTCACTTACAACTCTAACAGTCACATAATTAGTTTTGTTGTGAAATTATTATTGCAATGTGAAAAATCACACCAAACACACAAAATACGGAGTAGTTCAGACTGTTGGCAACGATCTGGATGCTCCCTTGTGTTGGCGGTTTCAGAAAACGCGACGTATCAGACCAGCATTGGGTCAGCATTTGACCACCGTCTTAGACGTTGGTCAAATGTTGGGCCAACGCTTGGCCGACGTGTTGTGCTTGTATGAATCTGGACTATTTGGGCGAATAACACAAGTGTACAACGGGTACATACATATACTCGGACGTGTCGTGTGAAGGCTTCAGTAGCTGTGTCGTATCGTTTGTGTCAGTCGGATTTGACCAGTTCTGATTTAAAAGTTGTTATATATATATAGAGCATCTTCGCCATGTCGTGTTCAACTAGCAAATTATTACTGATGACAGTACTGCTGCTGATGGTATATAATGCAGGTAAGTGTACACAGAACACTTGACATCATTTATTATTCTGAGCGTTTGTTTTCAAATAAAAAAAATAATTTATTGTTTAGCCGAAATATTTACTTTGATGCTCAAAGCTTTGAAAACAGTTTTTTATAGCTCGTCTTGATTTGAAACTCAATTTCATTGTGTTAACCCGATGAGGACCAGTCCCGGATATGCTCAGGATTGATTACAACTATATAACTATGAGATCATCAATTATTCTGGTCTCCGCAAAAGTACCCAACGGGTGATTCTAAATAATTATCATCCTGCCAGGATGGTCAGATGTACAATCACCGACTGGACACCCGTATTCTCGTACAAGTTGCGATATATCGTTGGCTTCTGATTGGTCGAGCTGTATTCTCGTACAAGTACAAGTTACGATATATCGTTGGCTTCTGATTGGTCGAGATGGTCATCTCGACCAATCAGAAGCCTACGATATATCGTAACTTGTACGAGAATACGGGCCCAGTGGCCATGCTGAAACTAAACATTCCGTGTCACCTCAGTCAACTACTTGAAATCACTTCTGGGTAGTCCGTAGTAACAGTTTGTAATCATTCGTAATGTTGTGCCCCAAAAAATCGGTGCGCGGATGATTGAGTGCGCAATGAATTGAAGTTTCATTGTTTGATCAATGATTTTCATTTTATTTTATAATGACAGATTTATATCTCATTGGAATAATGCCTTAACGTGGAGATTTAGACAGGCCTCCTTATCAGCCGTACAAGATGTTGGTTTACTGTCTTTTTGTCCAGTCTGCGTATTCATACCCCACACCTTTGTACCATTATGATAATTGGTGGTTAGACCTTACATCTCCATATTACCCAGTACGTTTATGTAGAGACCAGAGACTTACATGTACCAGTTTACTTAAAGCCGTATCCAATTCGCAAATGAAGATAAGCGCCACCTGGTGAACAGCTTACTTAGTAAAGCATTTCTCTTTCTGTGATTAGTTGCGAAGTATAAATATTTGTTCAGGTAATGCTAATTATTTAATTCTGGCTTGAAAATTTAGGATACCTTTCAGTTTTCCAATGGACATGAGAGAAATTTAAGAACATAATATCAATCCTTTTTAGTGCGATAAGCCCCATCATGACACCATCATGACATGGTCATATGCATTTTTGTCAAACTACAGATATTAACCCTTTCAGTGCGGGGATCGTCTTTATACGTCAGAATCTGACGTCTACAGAGTCAGATTCTGACGTATAAAGACGGTTCCCGCACCGAAAGAATTAAAACATTTCTAACGGCCGTAGACTCATAACATGGGTATTCAAATGAAGCGGGAAAGAGCTAACTAAGACATTTATGATGATTTAAAATTGAAAACAAATGGTGTTTACAAAAATATTTCAGCGCTTTAAGGGTAATGTGTTATGTTATGTTTTTGTTTTACAGCTGGACGTGCTCGTTCAGAGAGCTGTTCTGTAGGTCAGGTGTGGAGGAACTGTCCCCCTGGCTGTCCTAACCAGTCCTGTGAGGAGTATCCCCGTCAGGACATGAGGTGCTACCTCAGGAAGTGCTTCGAACCCACGTGCATCTGTACCTGGCCAACTCATATACTACATAATGGACAGTGCATCAGACCCAGTGAATGTTAGAGACTTCAAGCTCCAACCCAACTAACATTATATTTGACTGGGCCAGACATATACTGCTTAATGGATAATGTACAAATATGCCGTGTGATAGACAGTGCATAAATACAAGTTAATGATAAAACGATTGTTTTAGCTACATTGGCATTATGCCTAATTGGCTATACATTTTGCCAAGTAAAGTCCAAAACAATGAAAAAAAGGTTGTCATCTAGCCACACGGGCGGGGGCCTAGGGTAGTGGGTAGCACCGCTGCCATTCACGCCGGGTTCGGGGTTCGTTTCTCGGTCTCGGCGGTTTGATAGAAACCAAAATGTTTCTTCCCCATCCAAATGTAAAACTCAGTATTGTGGGGAGCCTCCGTGACCGAGAGGTAGCGTGCTCGGCCTCAGACCGTCTGGACTCGAATTTCGAATCCTGTGTCTGGAGGGCAGTGCCATCTCACTCATCTCACCATCCTCAGGAGGTTAACCTTGCCCAATTTAGCCTACATGTGCACAAAGGTGGCCTAAAGCCCGATTCATTTCATTTTGTATCTAACCACACATATGTAATATTCCCGAATTTAAAATAACACAGCCACAATCTTTGCATTTAATTGGTAGGCCTATAACAGTTTAAGAGACGCGTGTGTATTGTTCATATAATAATTATACTCCGTAATGTTAACATAACATGGTATATGCCAACACACACTATATGTATGTTACATCCATAATAAATAATTCATCTAATGTAACTTGTTTCACGTGTATCTATCCATTTTGAATGTCGCTGTTTTGACTTTATTAACATGCATACTGTGCACACGTTCAAAGGCCTGCTGCCGACAATAGAGACGTTTAGAAGCCAGTTTCTTGTAACAGAAATCCTCAGTGACCACCCTCTGATATAAAAAAATCACATTGTACTTGAAACATTTTGTCGCCTCCCTTAGTCTTAGTTTTGGTTGATCGAATATTATTAGTGGAGCGAAGCTCTACTGTAGAAGTTGTCTGGGCTTAATGTATTTTAGTGTCGATTTATTTCACGACAATGACATTAAATTCGTTTAGCTGAAAACATATCTGTTAAAAAGAACTTTCTACATTGCACTACGAGCTCCAATTTTGAGATTTCTATTTAGTTGCTCAGATAAACACAGGTAAATATCTGTCTTTCTGTGATACCATGTCAGCCTTTAGAGATTAGGCGTGGCCCAGTAAACAGCGTACAGGTCAACCCAGTGAACTACATGTATATACAGTTCACTGGGTCAACAAGTCCTCTTCTGTCGAGTTGATTAATTAGGTCAGTTCAGTGACGTCACGCGTGACCCGGCTGCGCGACATTAGAGGTAGCTGGCATTGAACACCAACAAGCAGAGTGCTTGTATGAACGGCACGTGCATTAGGCCTCAACGCAGTGACACTGCTCAGCAAACACAAAGCTACACAAGGCATTCAACAAATGCTGTTTCAATGTTGGCCAGCGTCGCCTTGGTTGGCCCAACATTGAAACAGTGGGTGAATGCCTAGTGTTTGCTGGGAGGATTGCATCATATTTCTACAGATCTGTAGAAATACGATGCGGTCTTCCCACCTGCCCAGAAAACACAAGGTAGTACATCAGCATGTATCTGTATCCTGGGATCTGCATCTATGCAGATACAGTCTTGTTATAATTATATCTTTATAATATTCTGCCTCCATTCTCTGTTTACGTGAACAAACAGTTCATGAGGGTGTCATTTTTTTGCTAGGGCCAAGCAAACACACAAGACATTCAACCAATGCTGTTTCAATGTTAGGCCAGCGTCGCCGTCGTTGGTCCCATCATTGAGAAACTAACAGCTCCAACAATTTTCATCATGTTTGTTGGGTACATAGCCAGCGGCTCTGGTTATCCTGGAGGTGTCGGTGACGAAATTTTGCTGCATTAGGGGAGGGACTGTCCAATCAAATTCCGATCAATATAATTATAAATAGTATACATTTTATTAGAGGTAGGCCTAATCGTTTGTATATTAAATACATGTAGGCCTACACGTGTGTTTGCATGCATTTTATATTCTTTGTTAATTGAATGTTAGTCTATATAATCTCATTCTGAAATATTATTTCACCTATTTAAATATTTTGATAATATGATCTTCGGATAAGATTGTAATATAGTAGACTTCGATTAAAAAACGGAGAAATGAAAATTTGACTAGGCCTAAAATACTTATAGTAATATGCAGGCTTATCGGTACAATTGGCCTGCTATTGTCATAATTGACCCACAAACACACAATATATAATACCGGTATGCTATGCCAAAGTTATAATAATTGCAAAAAACTTTGAACGGACTTCAGATAGACTTTCGACTTCAGCCTTTCAAATTTTGGGCGTTAGACTCTTGACTTCGGTTTTTAGACTTAGACAACTGACAGAGTTCAGACTTTGGACAGACTTTGGACTTCAGACTTTGGTTTTTGGACTCCAGGTTTTGAACAGACATACGTAGTACTTCAGACTTTGGACATTATTCAGACAGTTTTCGGAAAGACGTCGGACATCAAACTTCAGATTTCGTCAGACTTCGTACATCAGGTTGTGAAATTTAGACATCAGTTTTCAGACTTCGGATTGTGGACTTCGGACATACTTCAGACTTCGAATTGTAGCCTTCATTGTCAGACATCGTACAGACGTCAAACTTCGGACTCAAAGACTCGGACAATTTATTCGGCACACAACAATAACAAACATACATATGTAACCAAATAAGCTCAAGAAATACATCATACTATATGTTATGAGGATAAGGAGAACTGCTGATCAATGGTGATCGCTATCATGCAGACCACTTCAGACAGACTTCGGACAGTTTTCAGAATTATGACAGAATTCAGACTTCGGATTTTGGACTTCTGACTTTGAATTTCACACTTCAGATTTAAGACTTCGGACTGACTTCGAACTTCAGACATCAGAATTCGAACTTCAAACTTTGAACTTTAGACTTAGAGTTCGGATTTTAGACTTTGGATATACTTTAAGTTAAGCAGCTTTAATAATTATTGCGAGACAGCTACATTTTAGCTGTCCGTAGAACAATAACCCTGAAGGTCGACGCAAGCTCCACTTCAGTGCCGTCAGGCTCTAGTTGTGTCTTGTTACGAGCCGACCGATGTGGTAGTTTTACCCTCTCACCACTGGCAGTAAGAGACCCAGATGACAGTGACAGACGTTATACCGGTGTAGCTCCGTTATACTTACCGGGATAGGCCGTTTACACTCAAGCAACACCAGTACCAGTAGTGAAAGGGTTACCAGTGTACTCCAACGTGCTAAGTTGTTGGTAAATACGTAGTACATACCGGAATAATTTGGGGGTGTGATAAAACGTTGTTGGCAATCGAGAATGAGCTGGGTCACGCCACAGGGCCTACAGAACTGGCGAGTGAACAGGCAGAATAACACAGGAGGGGCATCGTGGTTCCATGAACTCATTTTTTAAGGTTTAGATTTTTTTTCTAAACGCATGCCTTTAACATTAATTAGTTCGTTTGTACCGGTATTCATCTTTTTATCAATATCTAGGGCATGCACCGTCACATATGCACATCCGCCAGTGGGGCCATTATCAGGTAGAGCAGGGAGTGTCAACAGGATGTAATTGAGCTGTTATCATGGTTACGTCCTGTCGTTGCATCCTTGTGAAACAAATGTATGTATACATTTTGAATTAACCCTTAACCCTTTAGCCGCCGGTGCCACATATCTTCGGGTTCTCATTTTTTATCAGCACATTAAGTACCACCTTTTAAACATGTTAAAGATAAAATGTGACATCAATCAGCAATAGTTGAAAACAGTTGACCTCCATTTTTTCAAAATTGAATAATTTTCACTCACTTGAAGTTGTGGATCGCGTCAGCGAGACGCAACTTCAAGTGGGTGAAAATTCAGATTGAATAATTTGGCGGTTAAAGGGTTAACCCGGGCGGCCATCTTTAACCCTTACAACGCTGAATTAATTTGTAAAAAACATCGCAACCAAAGGTTTTTTTCACCTTAAAATCATCATTGACATCATCATAAATGCCTTAGTTAGCTCTTTCTGATTCATTTGAATACCTATGTTATGGGTCTACGACCATTAGAAATATTTTTACTCCTACAGCGTGGGGATTGACTTTAGTCGTCAGAATCTGACGTCTACAGACGTCAGATTCTGACGATTAAAGTCGATCCCCGCGCTGTAAGGGTTAATCTTTTGGGGTCAAAATAGCACGTAGTCAGCCTAAAGCTGCCAGCCTCTGCCTCATGATATTACTTGATAAATACATGCACAAATTAATTATCAGTTAAAATTATAATTAATGTATAACTCTAATTTGAAAAGTACGAGGGGGAGCCTTCTTGGGTGTTTACCTGGTAAACACTTTACATCTAGTTGACTATACATATTGCCAAGTAAATTGCAAAACAATGTTGTTATCTAGCCACACATATGTGACATTCCCGAATTAAAAATACCACAGCCACAATCTTTGCATCACTGTTTAAAAACGCTTAATTTGCTAATTGATCAAGATAGGCTAGACCTATATGTAAATGCTCTTAAACATGTTCATGTGCAGGCTGACAATGTAAACAATGAGGCGTGCATAGTGATATCTCTGTACAAGATACAGATTGCAATCAGTCCAAATAATTATTGATGGTATTCACTGATTTATAGAATGAGTGTAAATAATTTTGTTTCCTCCTCTTCGACAGATGAAATGCAGCTCTCATAATAATAATTTTATTCCACCTTGCGTGATCTTGCAAGTATAATATGCAGGGGATCTGCGTATGTATTTTAGTGTAAGCTCCTATCACTTGAACGGCCGAATATATACTATTTATGTCGTGTGTGTCCTATTTGAAAATGTAAAATAATGTTGTTTAACAATAGTGAGTCAAAACGGCTCAGGTATTTTACGGAGAATAGCTTAGATTACTTAGGCAGGATATATTATGTGGGAGTTGATTATTTCTGATCCAGGACCGATATTCGTGGATTATTTTAAAAAAAATCATTTACTATTATAATATCACAATCTGATGATTAAGCATGCGGACGTCTAACTATGACCAAGATTGCTTTCTATGACCAATCGCTATGACCGAGGATACAGTGTGTCCTTGCCTTACTTTCGGCCTTACTCTTGACGGGATGAATGGTACGAGTTGTCTTTTCTAGTGGTACGAGCCGTCTCGCCCACTCAAGACAGCTCGTACCATGGTACGAGTCGTCTGCTTACGAGATGTCCGTGGTACGAGTTATCTAGATACCGTACCAGACATGGGGCCATCTTCAAGTGGAGCAGGGAGTGCTAGCAGGATGTAAATGAACTGTTACGTCCTGTTGTTTGATTCTTGAGCAACAAATCTTACAATGTATATTTTTAATTCACCCATAGCCCGATGAGCACGACTATAGACGTTTATATTCCGCTTTATTGGCCGTTTATGTATAGGATAAAGCCTGAGGAGCTCTCCATTCTTAGCTGTGAAAAAGGCCGAGGCCGTGGCCTTTTTCACAGCTAAGAATGTAGAGGTCCGAGGGTTTTCACTGACTTAAAACACATCCGACCATAATGAGGATCCCTCGTAATCAACAGCTCGGTCACACCTGACTGATTATAATATCATAGGCCTACCATGATAATTGGTATGTATTAGGTCAACAATAACTCTCCATTCCTGGCTTGGAATGTAGTGGTCAGACAAAGAAAATAATGTGTAGTGGTGTGTTTTAAAGACGTTCTTAATCTGATGTATTAGCGTTTAAATCACAGTTATTGTGAACAAAATGGGTTTTTAAACATCGAGATTTGCAAATGTGTGGTCTGAAATCACACAAATATGAGTGGTTTTCACTCGAAGTTGTGGGTCGCGGTAGCGAGACACAACTTCAAGTGGGTGAAAATTAAAATTATTTAATTTAGCGGATTTAAATTATTTAAATTATCATATGTTGTGATAGCAATAAAAATACTATGGTGTACAGTCGGTGCATCCTCGTCTTCATTCTCACTCGGCAGTGTACCAAAAAAAACCCTACGGTCAGGGCGAGTTGGTATGGCAATGTTTCAACTTGTGGCCATTCTTGCACAATCTGAGTCCCACCAGGTGTTTTTATCTTTTTGTTCCGCCTCGGATCAAATTCACCAAATTCGGCCTCGAAGTAATAAATACACGCTATTGATCCAGGCCCATACCCAGGGGGGTGGGGTGCGAGAAAACATCCTTTTTCTGTCAACCTGTCCAAGAAATACAATGTAACAAAGCACCAAAAGGAATTACAAAGGCATCGACCCATTTTTCGCATTGTTTTCGATAGGTACCATTGGCACCAACCCTCTTTTTTCAACCAATTGTAACAATTCTAAAACGACCTCCCTTTCCAAGAGGCTGATTTATCCCAGCAAACACCAGACGTTGACCCAATGTCGATTTAATGTTGGCCCACCGTTTTCGACGCTGGCCCAACATTAATCTTACATTGGGTCAACGACTCGTGTTGCTGGTCACGGATCTGCATCACAACACGTGTTGTATTTTTTAAATTAATACCGTGTAGGCCTATACTATGTGCCCAGCAAACACGATACGCTCACCCAAACTTTGTTTAATGTTGGACCAGCGTTGCAGACAGTGGACCAATATTAACCACTAAAGTGCCGTTTGTCAGCCTTTTGGTTTCTCCTTCAAACATAAAAATGTGAAGTGAAAATGAGCATTGTATTTACCAGAGCGACATGATGTTTTGTACAAATTATGTAGTTATTACCCACTTGAAGTTGTGGGTCGCGGGAGCGACACACAACTTCAAGTGGGCAATCATTTAAATTCTATGATGTAGCTCCTTATCAGGTCCAAGGGTTAACGAACATTGGGCCAACGTCGTGTAATTGCTGTTTATGTGTCTGGCTGAATGGCTATGGCAAAGAGGAGCGACGTAACATTTTAAACACGTAGTAATAAAAATAATGATAAGACTTTTCTGTCTACTTCAAATGTGTTACATTTGAAGTAGACAGAAAAGTGCATGTGCCATGCATGCGAACCCTTATCATTATTATATTATTATTACCTGTTGAGTATGAACTTCTACGTCATCAGTGTATATTAAAAGATGACAATAAAGCATGGCTACAGAAAATGTATTTATATAGGATCAAGTTAAAATACAATTTCTATTATCATAATTGCATTTATCTAAGCAACCACTTTGATATTATATTATTTACCCTGTCCCAGACATACACATCCATCAATAAATATGACTAAAAAGCACAGCGTAATAGATGATTTTTTTGATAAAGTAAAATATTATAATGATCAACATTATAGATTAGTGTAATAAAGCGATACAAACGTGATATCACAATTGAATCTCACAATTTGAAACATAGCTTATTTTTACGAGCAAATATGAATGCATAATGTACAAATAAAATTTGTTGCGTATACAGAAAAAATGATTAACGATGCAATGTTTTGTGTTTAATCATTCCAATTACAAAGAAAAATCCATGGAAGGGTCAGCCTATAAGCTATACACGAAAGTCATGTTATACATTATTTGTCATTTGCTAGATCTGAAAAAGTTAGTGAAATAAAATAGTTTACTTAATAAATCATTTTAATTAGGCCTACATTTAATATTATGTTTTACATCTTTCATAAGGGCTACGTCGTCGCTAAGGCTAATAATATTATTCACATGAATAATTCGCCCTCTGGAAGTCTCTCAACAATGTGGGCTCACAATTAGACGTGCGTACGATATAACTACTAAATTAGTATAACGTGTAATATCGCTAAATGTCCTAACCAGTAAACTATGGCGTCGGCCTATTTGTGTAAACTAGTGGTGGTTCTGGTTTGTAATGTTTATTCAAGGGATCAATGTCAGTTATATCAACCGTGTCTCCTAGACATCTTTTCACTGATTGTCTGACATCAGCATGATCAGGAAATTGTCCATCTCCTAATTGAGAGGTCGGGATTCTAGCGATACTTGCACCCTGCGCATTGATCATCCCCACACTATCCAGACAAATATATTCTTTGGAATATCGCAAATCAAACACCTGTAACATATTTTAATTGGATGAATAAGCATGAATTGAAGCATGTGGATCTTGAACCAAAAAGACTTAACCCTTGGAACACTGATGTCGACTACAGTAGACATTCTGCTTTTTTATTGGCACCTGTATAACCAATTTTTAAAAATGAAAAGTGCTTTCAGTTTTGAAACACTGATATATATTGGGACTTAGATTTCACAAATAACACAATTTTTCAGTCACTTGAAGTTGTGGATCGCGGCAGCGAGACACAGCTTCAAGTGACTGAAAATTTAAATTGAACAGATCAGTGTCATAAGGGTTAACATCGCTGAAATGTAAATGAATATTCAATAATGTACGAACAAAAACAATATCGATACACTTCAAACGATATATCTTAATCTATTTTTATGAAAAAAGGTATAAATATGTCAAACAATGAAATCAATTGGAAAAAAATGAAAAAATATTATTATTGTCGCTAATAGACATGATATACAAACTTTTAAGTCATTTGAATTTTTCCAGTTTTAGTTATATATAATTATTAAAATCTAATTATATTCAAAATCTGTCCTGTGTTTTGTAGGTTATAATTTAACTGATATTAAGAAATTATTCTTACGATTATTCAGAGCCATATATGTAAGAGTATATTAGGGTATCAAGTAACCCATTTACATGCAAAGTTATTTAAATTCAATTTTTATCCATTTTAAGTTTGGTCTCGCTGACGTATTCCATAACTTCAAATAAATGTATTTGGATGTGTCAAATCGAGGGATAAGTATTTTCAAATTTTGCTAGTCGCTGTACCTTCAATACGTGATATATAAAACGACAAACACAACTATGAGGTATAAATGGCTAAAAAAGAATAATCGCAACCCTTCAAATTACATATTATATCATTGATATATTTTTATGAAGCATTATTACAATATGTACGAATACCCAAATATCACTTACCAGATGAGCATTGCCGACATCAATAATCAAGGGATCTTCTTGTGGATAGCTATGAATCAGTGGACACCCAATAACTAGTATATCCACACTAAACATCGCGAAGAACCTACTCATACATTTCCATGCCAGTGGTGTATATATTTCTAAAGTATGGACTTTCCTATTGGTTTGTATTTCGCGAGATTGTGGCGACAGCATTACGTATTCCTGGTGAATGAATGACAGACATTCGAGTTTGTCTTGAGCCATTTTGTCAATAAAGCTGTGGATATCATCTGCGAGACATACACAACCAATAGACAGTCTATCAAGTTTGCAGGTCTGACTGAACAATCCCGCCTGAAAAAAAAACAATGTATGTATAGAACTAGCTCTCACTAAAGAATCCAATATCCTTCGCCTGCAGCAACAGGCAATGGACAGATAAAACATGTAAAATGAGAAGAATTATCGTCATCGTATAGTACAGCGCGGGGATCGACTTTAGACGCCAGAATCTGACGTCTGTAGACGTCAGATTCTGACGGCTAAAGTCGATCCCCGCACTGTTAGACTGGTAATATTTATAGTGACCGTGATTTCGATTTAAAAATACTCTTTCAGTCTCGATGGTTTACCTGAAATAAATTCATCGCTTTAAGCATGTTAAGGGCTAACCACCAAATTTGTTGTTAAAAATCAAAGTAGTGGAGCAAATATTGACAAGAGTATAGGGCTCTTAAAATTGGTTCGGTGTACCCAATTATTAAGGAACATTCACTATCTTCAAACTTGTCTCGGTTACACACAATGTGAAAAATCTGTTAGATATGGCCCAGAACATTGTGCGCACAATATATTTTATCAGCTAAAACGGTGGTGTGCACCCCCATTATTGTAAACCAATCCTTAGAACGTGTTTGAGCTACTGTCAGGTTTGACGCAGTGCAAATAAGCAGAACAGTCGGTTGAATATTAACCCTTTCAGCGCGGGATCGTCCTTAGACGTCAGAATCTGACGTCCACAGACATCAGATTCTGACGTCTAAAGACCCCGCGGACAGTAAGTTCGTCGATTTTGTGTGAAAAGGAGACATGAGGAGAGGGACAATACACCTGGAACCATATTGGCACAATTTGTCAATGTCTAGCTACTGGCGCCCATTCTGTTTTGGGGAAGCTGCTAATTGTCGCGAAAATGTTGGTGCCCGGGATGGTATGAGTTATAATGATCCTCATATCAGGCTGAACACCAACATATTCCTAACAAGAACAGCTCGTCGAAAGCAGTGTCACTGAAAGCCAGTGATGTAACATGTAGCATGCTCCGTATAATACAATCAATGTAAGCATGGTAAATATACATACCAGTTTTGTGAAGGATTTTGAAGAAATTTGTACACTGTCTTGTGCTGACACTATCAGAGTTTTTGCCTCAAACTGGATATCTCGATCGCGGAGTTTACTGAGAAAATCTTCAATATATTCGTCATTTATGTCAACATAGATTTCTTCAGTTTTAAATATGTTCCTACCAGCACGTTCAGAGCCATGGAGTTTTAACATATAGAACTTAATGCGTGGTGGTTTGGCCTTGATCATGACCTCTTCCAGGATATCATAGTGAAGGTCAGGTGGGAAGGTTACCAGCGATGTTTGCTAAAAAAATATTCTCAATTAATCACACAAGATAGCAAAATACACTTACAAATCTATGCTAATTATTATGGTATAATACAAGTATTATCCATCCATCCATCCATCCATCCATCCATCCATCCATCCATCCATCCATCCATCCATCCATCCATCCATCCATCCATCCATCCATCCATCCATCCATCCATCCATCCATCCATCCATCCATCCATCCATCCATCCATCCATCCATCCATCCATCCATCCATCCATCCATCCATCCATCCATCCATCCATCCATCCATCCATCCATCCATCCATCCATCCATCCATCCATCCATCCATCCATCCATCCATCCATCCATCCATCCATCCATCCATCCATCCATCCATCCGACCATCCATCCATCCATCAATCCATCCATCCATCCATCCACCCATCCATCCATCCATCCATCCATTCATCCATCCATCCATCCAACCATCCATCCATCCATCCATCCATCCACCCATCCACCCATCCATCCATCCATCCATCCATCCATCCATCCATCCATCCATCCACCCAAGAGAATAAACACAAATAAAACGTAAACTTACATTGTTAGAACTGTCCTCGTCTTGCAGGAAAATGATTTGTTTTGCCTTAATACATCTAAGGAGAGATGTATTAACACATACGCTTGCGGATGTCTTCAGGGTTTTAACATGTAGTTCAGACATTTTAACTTTCTCGTATTTACCACACCAATTAGCTTTGCAACCTCGCAATGACATTTCATCCAATCCGTTGGGCGACAGAAGTGAAAGCCATTTCACCACAGTGTAATTCAATGTTCTCACATCTACCCTCCATAACTTGACATTGATGGGAACATTTTGCGGTATTACATTCCACCCCTGAAAACAAAAGTTCGCGGTGAATTTATTTTTCTCTTTGATGTCACTTTAATTTGCAAAAGTACTGTTATAAAACGCAAATTCGAATTATGTTGATCACAGAGACAGACAAACGTAGATATAATTAGCTGAATATATATTACATGAAGTAAAAATCTACTACTCACATTGCAATCAATGTCAACAATATCAACACCTTGTAAATTGAGAATACTAAATGTAGCCAGCTGTGACAAAAAATACATTATGTTGTTTAATGTCCATTGTCCGATAAAGGAAACTTCTCCAGCAACAACTCCATTCTCTAGATGAACCATATCTTTATTACTGATAGGATGAGGATTTCCAAAGTTTATATAGAGCTTCTCAAGCTTTCTACCAGGAACAACTACATCCAGCAATTGTCTAAGCTCTTCAGGCTCCATGGGTTGTCTTATGTCCAATTCTTTTAAAGTGTACCATTTTGTATCTGATATCTGAATGAACAAAGTTATATTTTATAAATGTTCAAGACAAAACCTTCGAAAAATATTTCACGGCACAACGTATAATTTTAGCAACGTTATTATAACCATGATAACTTACCGCCCATGCTTTAGTCAACTCCAAAATGTTAGGATTACACCATCCAATGATAAGCCTTGGAATTTCCGTTAGATCTGTAGCTAATAAAGTTGCTAACAACAATGGTGTCATGACAAAAACTTCCACGTGATCATTTGGTACCCAGAGTGTTGTTCTGCCATTCCTATAAGATATATCAGATGGGTTCGCAGACTGAAGTAAATTTAACGATCGCTTGACGCCCATTTGTCTCAGAAATGAAGCGTATATGTCACCCCTAAATATATTTTGCTCGTCAGGTTCAGTAAGTGATCCAGCAATTGAACTCTGTATTTTTTTCATTTGTCCATATATAACATGATTGGACTGTTTTTCGGGTGAAACCATGTACATACGTGGTAAATAAGATATTTCTTGTTTGTTAAAGTATTGTTTCCTTACAGGTAGACGACAAATATGCTCACAATACACATTCCGCACAGTGGCATCTTTACATTCTCTTAAAAGTCGGGTATGGAATGATAGATCAACCTCATTTATCTCTAGCGCCCCTCCAATCATATGTAACACATGGGTCATGTCTTTAACCTTATTCAGCATATCGGACTCCATTCCCACAGCGAATAACAACACATTCTCGAATATGCTTTGCTGGTTTAACAAACCTCCGTATCCCAATAATTCAGATATATTTACATTGGCTCCAACCAGGTGAAGAGCTGCACAATGTTCTATAAACAGTTTGTGTACGAAGCTATGAGACTCTCCTACTGGATCAACACGCAATATTCCAAATTTACCAAGTTCCTCTAGCCCAATCTTATAATCTTCTAGTTGCTTATCGCTAAATGTTGATTTGTTGCATTTAACAATCTCGAAACATAACTTTGCTAAACTAGTGATTAATCTTTGTGTTGCTTTTCCTAATCTCTTATCTCTAAAAGATTTGTAAAATTCTGGAAGTGCGAACCCTTCTTCTTTCTGCTTCTTGAGTCCAAGCATTAAGCCCCACATTGCATCCATAATATCCGTCACACGTGAGAAGTGATGTTCCCTAGAGGTGACGGTAGAAGCCTTTCTACGTTTCCAAACATAGCACAGCACAGTGAAGAAGAAGGGTATTCTATAAATATCTCCAGGTACATCTTCAAGAAGCTTCATCAACATATCGGGGTTGTCGTTAGGGAAACGTGATTGTAGAATTGTTTTAACTACTTGATTGTCGAGTTCCAATAATTTAGTTATAACAGTTCCAGCGGTGACACATTGCTTAAGATATTCCAAACAATGTGGTCTTGTTGTAGCTATTGCAGCTGCATTTGGAGCAACCTCTCCGGAGAGTAGTTTCTCTATGGTAGAATTGTTTCTCTCTTTTTTGCTCATTTCGTCATAGCCATCTATCAAGTATAACACGTCACTGCTGTTGAATTTGAGTTGTCTTCGCACGTCTCCTTCTTTGTCATGTCCAAGCAGATTTAAATCGTGTGTTATAATTCTCTCTAGTGTTTCTCTGTGGTTGTGAATCAGGCGAACAGGTATAAGATAAACTTGCTTGAACCTCAATATATCTGTTAATTCATTTGTATTCGACATTTGCTTTTGCTCCATCCATCGTTTTGCTATTTGGCACATCATAGTTGATTTACCCATTCCTGCTTGGGCAACGTTTATCATCCTTATTCCTTTTGTTATTTTCCTACAAAGCTTTTCAATTGATAGATTACCATAAGAAGGCATATTTGTATGCTGGACAATATAGTCGTCAATCCATTTTTCGTGGGGAAATATTTGATGTAGAGGATTGAATGAACCGGGCAATGTTCGCTCATAGTATTGACGCAGTCGCGACGCTGAAAGTAAACTAGAAAGCTACATTTAAATTGCCAATCCAGCTTGCATGGCAACCATACAAAGTTAATTGAAGAAAAACACAACAATAATTGATGAAATTGACACATTCCCGCTAGTAAAATTTAACTAGAACGTTACATTTAATTCACTAATATAACTTCTTAAAACCAATAAAATGCTACAAATGTCTGTGTAAATGAGTCATTCAAACAAAATTGTAAGTGCGGGAACTGATAAAACATTATCAGAAATTTAATTGAAATCCATATATGAAGGTCCCATGAATAACCATTACATATCAGTATGCCATGGTAGATTCAGCCATAAGTATAAATACCTATATCAGTTCGAGTTAGTGACGCCATTACTTTGTCCTTCCAGTCTTCATCATCAACACAAACACATTCAAGCAGAGATAAATATGGTATTTGGTCCTTGTAATCAATTTTGTACTTCTCATCAAGAAAAACAGGAATTATGCTGTGTGTTTGTGTGCTTTTAAATTTAGCATCATACGTTTGTTTTATTCTATCTTGGTAGTTGCATTCTATTGATTTCCCGATAAAAAGTATAACCACACCAGATTCGTTGACGGCATTCGTCACACATTGTTCTATATTCTGGCCAGGTAGGGCATCTCTGTGTCTGTACCACCCTGTCAACTTCTCACCGGATGAAGAAGGCGTTTCCAGAAACTCTACTAGATTCTTCGTCTCAGGTTCTGATGCATCATCACTCATTAATATACAGAAGTCAAATCTTGGTGAAGGGTGGCTCCTGATGATGGGAAACATCAAATAGAAATATTATTAGTCTGGTGATAATACACAGCAGCATTCGAGCAACCAGCGTAAAATAATTACTTTTAGTGGCTAATAATCATTTGGGAATGTATTGGACACCGCTATGTTGATCAACTCTTTGTATTAAAATATTATTATCCATCTACCAGATTCTTCATCAAAATGATCGCTGAATCCGAAGCATCATACACATGTGGAAATTTCTCACAGTTGTTTAATTTGAGATTAAACTTTTACAATTTTTTATGTTTGAGCACCATTTCGTTCCAAATAATAGTGATTTAATCGGCTAATAAAATAGGTTAAAACGATTATAATCGCACGTAGCAGTGCAAGGTTTAAGCATCTTGAGTGCGGAGATTGTCAACCATAATAGTGGGGATAATAAACCCTTTGCTAAACCATGCAACTCTAAACTGCATGACAAGAAAACCCAGGGTATGATCTAGGATATACCCCGGGCTAGGTTCTAGAAGATCCCAGAATCTAACAGGGTATAGTTTCAAGGGGGAGGGGCGGGCGGTATAATCGCATCCAGTTGTAGAAAAGGCTAGTATATTCTGAGAGGGAGGGATAGATTCTAGGAGCGTCGCATATAGCAGCGGAAAAGGGGGATACCTTCCGGGAGGGAGGGGGGGGGGGTGGGTAGATTATGGGAGGATTGCATATAGAATTTTAAAAAGGGAGAGGGGGTATATTCTGGGAGGGAGGGGTAGATTCTGAGAGCGTCGCATGTAGTTGTTGCAAAGGGGGTATATTCTGGGCGGGAGGGGTAGATTCTGAGAGCGTCGCATGTAGTTGTTGCAAAGGAAGTATATTCTGGGCGGAAAGGTAGATTATGGGAGCGTCGCATGTAGTTGTTGCGAAGGGGGTATATTCCGGGAGGGAGGGGTAGATTCTGAGAGCGCGCATGTAGTTATTGCAAAGGGGGTATATTCTGGGAGCGAAGGGTAGATTCTGAGAGTGTAGCATGTAGTTGTTGCAAAGGGGGTATATTCTAGGAGGTAGGGGTAGATTCTGAGAGCGTAGCATGCAGTTGTTGCAAAGGGGGTATATTCTGGGAGAGAGGGCTAGATTCTGGGAGTGTAGCATGTAGTTGTTGCGAAGGGCGTATATTATTCTAGGAGGGTGGGGTAGATTCTGAGAGCGTAGCATGTAGTTGTTGCAAAGGGGGTATATTCTGGGAGGGAGGGGTAGATTCTGACTGCGTCGTATGTAGTTGTTGGAAAGAGGGTAAATTCTGGGAGGAAGGGGTACATTCTGGGAGTGTCGCATGAAGTTGTTGCGAAGGGGGTATTTTCTGGGAGGGAGGGGTAGATACTGAGAGCGTCGCATGTAATTGTTGCAAAGGTGGTATATTCTAGGAGGGAGGGGTACATTCTGAGAGCGTCGCATGTAGTTGTTGCGAAGGGGGTATATTCTGAGAGGGAGGGGTACATTCTGAGAGCGTCGCATGTAGTTGTTGCGAAGGGGGTATATTCTGAGAGGGAGGGGTACATTCTGGGAGTGTCGCATGAAGTTGTTGCGGAGGGGGTATTTTCTGGGAGGGAGGAGTAGATTCTGAGAGCGTCGCATGTAATTGTTGCAAAGGTGGTATATTCCAGGAGGGAGGGGTACATTCTGAGAGCGTCGCATGTAGTTGTTGCGAAGGGGGTATATTCTGAGAGGGAGGGGTACATTCTGAGAGCGTCGCATGTAGTTGTTGCGAAGGGGGTATAATCTGGGAGGGAGGGGTGGATTCTGAGAGTGTCGCATGTAGTTGTTGCAAAGGGGGTATATTCTAGGAGGGAGGGGCACATTCTGAGAGCGTCGCATGTAGTTGTTGCAAAGGGGGTATATTCTGAGAGGGAGGAGTACATTCTGAGAACGTCGCATGTAGTTGTTGCAAAGGGGGTATATTCTAGGACGGAGGGGTACATTCTGAGAGCGTCGCATGTAGTTGTTGAGTAGGGGGTATATTCTGAGAGGGAGGGGTATATTCTGAGAGCGTCGCATGTAGCTGTTTCAAAGAGGGTATATTCTGGGAAGGAAGGGTACATTCTGAGAGCGTCGCATGTAGTTGCTGCAAAGGGGGTATATTCTAGGAGGGAAGGGTACATTTTGAAAGCGTCGCATGTAGTTGTTGAGAAGGGGGTATATTCTGAGAGGGAGGGGTACATTCTGAGAGCGTCGCATGTAGTTGTTGCGAAGGGGGTATAATCTGGGAGAGAGGGGTAGATTCTGAGAGTGTCGCATGTAGTTGTTGCAAAGGGGGTATATTCTAGAAGGGAGGGGCACATTCTGAGAGCGTCGCATTTAGTTGTTGCAAAGGGGGTATATTCTGGGAGGGAGGGGTACATTCTGAGAACGTCGCATGTAGTTGTTGCAAAGGTGGTATAATCTGGGAAGGAGGGGTACATTCTGAGAGCGTCGCATGTAGTTGTTGCAAAGGGGGTATATTCTAGGAGGGAGGGGTACATTCTGAGAGCGTCGCAGGTAGTTGTTGCAAAGAGAGATACATTCTGGGAGGGAGGGGGTGTAGATTCTAGAAGGATTGCTTATATAATTTTAAAATGGGAGAGAGGGTATATTCTGGGAGGGGGGGGGGGTACATGCTGAGAGCGTCGCATGTAGTTGTTGCAGAGGTGGTATATTCTGGGAGGGAGGGGTACATTCTAGGAGCCGAAAACACCTCACATAATCACCATAAAGGGGGGTTGATACTGGTTGGGAGGGCTAAGTTCTGGAGCCGTAGTAATCCAGCCCGTGTGTATAGGTTAGGATATACCACGAGATACATTCTGTGGCGCCCACAATCTACCGGGGTATAATCCGGTAGGGTGTATATTTTCAGACTTCACACCGGAATAAATTAACAGAGAGTTGGGTACGAGTTGAACTGATGATCACCTACTTTGGTATTGAAGATTATACACAGGTGATTATTATCGATCATAATTCTTTGGAATTTCAAACATATTGAAAATCATTGAAAGCTTTAGTTTTTGTTTTATTTTATATTTTTGGTGAGTCCAACCGAGACCTTTTTCTTATTATATACAGTTCTGTAGGCTATATTGACGCTCCCTCATAATGTTGTTTGATTTAAATGTCTGAATCTCATGTTGGCATAACTCTTTGCACATTTAAAATGATATTAAATGGGCTTTGTGGGATGACATCAATTTGGTATTTGGATGTGTATGAAGTAATATAATTATCCTGCAGATCATGATTGAATTATGTTTTTAATTTTCAGACTTTAAAAACAGTTTTATCAACTTTTCTAAGAGTCCAGAGAAAACCCAAACAAACTATTTATACACCTAAATGATGGATCCCACAGTCTAAGATTTTCGATATTTGCCATGTCAACATATGATGCTGCTTCAATCTCACTAAATAAAAATTCATAAACGCATATATACAATGCACACTTACTTTTCTCCCATCTTCTTTGCTTTGTCAATTTTCAAGTGATGTGGTAAAATAGCCTACACGTCATATTTATCTGAAAGAGTTATTAACGTGTTATAACCGTTCATATGTGGGAATTTTAAACATTATCGGAGTTTTTCTTACTCATAAATGTGTCATCTACAACCAATAAAAACTGACATAATTATATACTTTGATAATGTTTATCAACGATAGCCAGCACACCAAGTGTATCAGATGTAATACTCGGCCACCAGAATTCAACATTCGACCTTCAATCCTCCACTTATAAGAGAAGATCGCCCGTATTAACCAGGTCGAATTATAGTCCTCATGATAAATCTTCTATTAATAGACCGACATACTTACATTTTTAGAGAAAGCTATTAGAGAGAGCGTGCATCATGTCCTTTTAGAAATCTAAAAAACACGATACTTAGTTACCATAGAGTATCTTAAAGGGGCTCCTTGGGATGACACCTATTTTCGTATTTTATTTGACAATGAAGTAGTGTAACCCAGAGATCATGATTTTATTTATTTCAAAATTTTTAGATTAAAAAAAATATTTTTTATCAACATTTTTATGAATCTGTGGAAAACCTAAACAAACTATTTGTATACCTAAACTCCTGCTAAAGAACAGTTGAATGTTCCTACAGCATTGGGTCATCGGTCATCGGCCCAGCGTTGAGCAGACAATCGGTGCGGTGGGGTAACCCCACCCCGAACATCGTGTTCCCAGACCAATTAAGGGCGACGGCTATTGATATAACTATGTGGTTACTTTGATCATGTCGTCTGAGATGGTCAGTTTCTGTGATCAAATGTGCTGTATGATTTAAATAAGCTTCTTCACATGACAAGATACGTCTTGGAAGTAGAGATAGTTTCGTCTTTTTTGGTGCTCTAACATTGTCTTGGGGGTACAGGGATGATTGCTAGTAGTAGTACATTTCCCCCCCCCCCCATCCGGGGAGGGTCATTAGGGATCTGTTCCGTCTGGTGCATGTTGTGTACAACATTGTACGGAAGCACTAGTCTACATCAATTATCCAAGGGAAGCTGCAGCCTCCTTGTATCTGGCCATAATCTTCGGGCGGATTGCCAGTGGTGTACCCTGGTTCCTCTGTTCAACAGCGGAGCCAATGCAGGACCCGCATCAGTGCATGTGTTGATGTAGGCCGTGGTAGCCTTGAACAACCAGCAATAGAGTGTGTTGGCATTAGGTCTCTCACGGGGAATGAATGAAGTTTACCCTTCCTATTCGTACTCTAGGGACTATCCGACCTGAGGATAGCATAGCTGTGCGAAATGCCACGGAGTTTCAGCATTGAATTGCACAGCGAAACCCGAAAGTGACGTAAAGCAATAATTTACTACTTTTACTTATGTTTTAGTATTTGATTTAAGATCAGAAGGCTATATAGCTCAATATAAATTTTAATTTAAAAAATGTCAAAATTGACAACTCTCATCCCAAGGAGTCGTTTTAAAATCCTAATGACTGAATCGTTGTATTTATGTATTAAGGTAGGCCTATGCTGAATATCAGCGTTGATCTATTTGTATAACTATATTTTTTATAGCGTTGCAATGAGAATTGCTGTAGCAATACAAAAATCAAGGAGAACGAAAATACACTACAAGCTGCGAATTGCTGTCGCAATTCTCAACTTGTAGTGAATGAAGATGATTTGATGTGGTTTAAAAATTGAAGAAAATTGCCATGAATTGGTAAACCAGTTTCATGGAAATTATCAATATAAAACCCTAGCTGTTGGAAAATTAAGTGTGTTTTCAGGGATGTGAAATGATGCATTAATGCATCGTGAGGGCTTAAAGGGTTAAGCACCATTTTAATACTGAAACTCCGTGATGTGTCTTTACATATTTTTCCTGGCACACCTTACTGCTTGGTAACCGTATGTTTCTAGTTTTCTGTTGCTCTTACACATCACATTGTTTTCTTCTACTGTCCCATTTTATATCCCACCGCTGTATTTCTGTTTCTTCTAATCGATCAATTTTTCTATCATATCTTTCAACACGTTATCCTTGTTCTGGTGAGTTTTAACTGACGAGTAATCTTTTTAGTTTTTATGATGTAATGTCTTAATGTATGTCTATCTCTCTCTCTCTCTCTCTGCTGCACTGCTCTCTCCCCCCCCCTACCATAATTTTGCATTTTTTCTCTACTGGCACGTATTCCTTCTCGTTACCTCTACCTAATTTGTTAGTCCCCAGTTATTTTTAATAAAATTTATTATCACATGCGACATCCTGGCTTTTCTCATTTTACATGTAGGCCTAGTTCCTTCTATGTGTTTATAGTCATCTATATTTATCATGTTTATATAAATAATTATGTGACACTCTTGCCATTATTCATATAGTCCCTCGTGAAGTACTGATGTTTAACACAAACAAAAATACATGACAATATATGGAATATGGAAAGAATCAAAAGATGTTTAAAAAACATTGGAATAGAACTGTTTAAATACTGGACATCAATTTCTGCGATTACACGTTTTGCAACGTTCTACTTGACTGGATTTTGTTTGTTCAATAAATGTTGTGCAAACCATTTAAATTTATAGTGAGTTTTGTTTTGAACCACCATTTGTGTAGGTATTAAGGGGGGGGCGCCTTTCAATTACTAGGGGGGGGGGTGGAGTTTTTGAATTGGACAAATTCTGATTTGACTTCGTTCAGAACTGTATTTTTTCACCCTTTGCCTCAAGCAAAATATATATTTCACTTTATTAGAATTTATTTGTGGTCAACTAAGTTGGATCCCAAATTAACTTAAGGTGCCGAAGGAAGCGAGGCTCATAAATTTAAGGGTCATTCAATGATGCTGAGCAAAGCGAGGGTCAACTTTGTTTAATGGCTATTAAATATTTATTTGCAAAATGTCCTTCAGACAACTATTTATTTCAAGAAAATTTAGTCTGAAAATATTTTTTGCAAAAATACCCCCTAGTTGAATGTTGCCCACTTCAACAAGTAAACATGCATACAGCCATAGCCTTTTCAACAAGGGTGACAACGGGGAATGCCATCACCGATTTCTATGCTTTTCAACACTCGAATCCTGTAAGACTTTTGATATCGTATACATAATACTTTTATTAAAATTAATCTGTTGCGAGTGTGTCTGTGCAACTTGTGTGAGGTCATGTCATAGTGTAGTCACTCTGGCACTAAATTCATTGAAATCTGGACAAATTGCTAACAAAGGTTTTATGATTTACTATGGTAGATATATATCCCAGCGAGTACTCATGAAAAGGCCCAAGCCAAACTCCTGTTCAATTTCGAAAAAATGACGAATACTATTTTTCGTTATCGCAATCAATAGCGATAATGTTTTTTTAGGTTCTCCTCTATTTTGCTAATGTTATGTACTATTACTTTTTGGGCACGAGGAATCGATTGCAGCTATCCCTTTAGATTTAAATACACAGAATGATTTGTGATTTTCAGAAAAATGATATTCTAAGTGATTTTAATTAAAAAAATATCAGTAGGCATTATTATCTATTCTCATATTATTCTTGTTGATCTACGTACTATATGTCCTGGTTTTAATTGGCAGCTTAAGTATTGTTACCAATGATTTTTGCATCAGCAATCGATTGCAGCTATCTGTGCTACATGTATCAGTTTGGCCATAGAAGACAGCGTGCTAGATTTGAAATCGTTTAGGGATTTTAAGAAAAAACCCTGATATTTCAAGGGTCTATTATATTGTGTATATATATTATATGAATATTGCTTTACGTCGCTTTCTGTACAATCATGGCAATATCGCGACAGAAGGAAGCCCGAAGCCGGGACTATACACTACTCTTATTTCGAATGACTTCAAGGGTTCTTTATAGTGCACACTACCATAAGCAGCACTGTACACTCCAAGCCTTTGAACAATTTGGAGCCCTGTATATGCACAACCACGATGACAAATATCCGTCCCGACCGGGATACGAGCCTGGTACCCTCAGGGTAAAAGCCCCAGTCGATACGAATGGGTCATCGGGGCTGGCCATTATATTGTGTATCATCGTATATTATTATAGTCCTATGACAAATACTAGCACTAGCATGTGAGAATTTGTGATGCTATTTTGTTGTGATGTCATTGTTATATGTATGATTGGATTGTCAGATTATGGCATTATGAATAATAATAGCGAATAATAGCGAATTAAATGTCAAGAATTACATTAATATTCAAAATATGACACCATAATGTCGGGATTTAAAATTACATAATAATTATTTTAACAAAGACATAATAAAACAGCATGGATATTTGGATACATACTGTTGCATGGCAGCATAAGTCATTACAATTTATAGTAATCCACACTGTAGCGTCCGTTAAACACTGTTTTCGATTGTTTTCATCAAAACATGCTAAACACTATGCTGTAAATATATAATTAGATTGTTAGAAAAAATCATAATATTATTATAATTATGGTTATAATATCAAAATATGGCACTATGATCGTGATTGTGTGAGAGTAAAACAGTCAGAAAAAGGCTTTATATTTGCAGAATAAGACACTATAATATCAGGATATGACAATAATGAAATGCCGGATATGTCACTATAATGTCAGTATATTAATTTTTTATAATAATTTGACATTAAAACATCAAATAAATCATTATATGACAATATTTGCAATAATATGATACTACAGAGTACAATATATCTACATGTATACAGGAGTACAATTTAAGAATCGACATTATAGTTCAGGAATGTCAGCACATAAAGCGTCATGATATTACACCATAAAATTGTATAATATTATACCATAGTGGCATAATAGATCGACATAAAATGTAATTTCAGATTCAACATTATAATATTATGACATTTTAGCTATTAAAAAATTGACAGTATACTGCAAAAATACGATGCCATTAGAAATGCCACTATATGTACCCCCCCCCCCCAGTGCAAACATATAGCATTGCGTTGACAGCGTGTGACACTTTCATGGCCAAACGGTTGTGACAGGATGTGCTACAAAATTTTCATGTGATAAAATGATATTGTAACTCCAGGTTACAACAAAATAGCTTCATGCTAAATCTACAAAAAACAACACAAACACAGAAATCATTTATTTGTGTGTACTTGTCATGTAAATGCTCTTGTTGAGAATCTTGTTTTCCTAATAACGATCCAAGGGTACATAAAGTCAATGTAACTATAAAAATCTAGCTGTGAGAAAATAGCTGAATTTTGACCTCATTAATTAGTAAACTGCAGTAGTATGTCAAAGACCATTTCTAAGAGACGTGTTCTACATGCAAAACCAGTTCTTAAACTGTCAAAATACTTTAACATTTTGTTGTATTCACTTGCAGAGCTCATTAACCCCTCCTTAACCTCCCTATTATGTTGACTTATAATCGACATTATCAGTCAATAAATGGTAAAAATACTATTCACTTGCAGAGCTCACTAAAACCGCCTCAACCACCCTATTATGTTGACATATAATCGACATTATCAGTCAATAAATTGTAATTACCCAATAAAAATATTGAACTGTGAAGTACGAGTTCAATTACTTCTTATGAATTGTGGTGTTGCAAGCTGGATTATAAGTGTTGCATCACTCTTTGAAATTGTGTGATGCATTCGAAGCTCACATTGAATCTGAAAAAAATCCAGTATGCATATGCTGCTGGTGGATGTGCATTCTAGTGCTATTATCCGTGGATGTATTCATTGCCAACTTGAATCATTCCACCTTTGATTGTACTCGGGAAAGAAGTTAATATACACGACATCAGCTACCGATTTTGATTTTCAATTGATAGCTATTGGGTGTAGAGCTGTAGACTATTCAAATGGAAAATACAAACATTGCTATGTGTAGATTTAAACCTTACAGCGCGGGGATAGAACTTTAGTCGTCAAAATCTGACGTCCGTAGACGTCAGATTCTGACTACTAAAGTCTATCCCCGCCCTGTAAGAGTAAAACGATTTCTAATGCCCGTAGACCCATAGCATAGGTATTCAAATGAACCAAAAAGAGCTAACTAAGACATTTATGATGATTTCAAAGTGAAAAAAACCCTTTAGTTTCCATTATTTTCATAAAAAAATCAGCGCTTAAATGTAAGAGGCATGTGATGCAGAGTATACTCTTATTTATGACGTTTAGTGCAAGAGCTTTAGGGTTCAACCTGGAATAAAATTGCAGAAAGCTGATTTTTTCAGGAATGATACCTAGACATCTCCCCAGTCGAATGCCGAAGAGTCCCCCAAAACCCCCCTTGTGCATCTTTTTTATTTCAAGATGGCCGCCACATTGTAACGCTATTTTCGAAAACAACAGGGGTATACCCTAATTCCTCACTTTTGCAGTTCGAATTTTTTTTTTAGGTGTCTCTACTTATATTTTAAGGCACAAAGAGTTTATCCAAATGATCTGAATTGATATCAGTACTTTTCTCACTACCAAAAAAACAAGATGGCCGAAATATTGTTCTGAGTATGTTAAGCGATTTCTTAAAAAAACGAAAATATGAGGTAACTATCTAGTTGTTGCACCTAAAATATATTTTTTGGCCAAACACATAGAATCTAGCACTCAATTAGATCACCAATATTATATTGAATTTATCAACATAATTCCCACACAGTAGTTAATTCAATGTAACACCATATAACGCCAGTTTCCGAAAAATAGCCAGGGTATACCCCAATTCCTCACTTTTGCAGTTAAAACAATGATTTTGGTGTCTCTACCTATGTTTTAAAGTACAAGGAGGGTATACAGATGATCAGAAATAATACCAGTACTTTTTGTTAATACCACAAATCCAAAATGGCCGCCATATTATTTTGTTAAACGATCTCTTTCGAAAAACGATGAAATGCGATAACTATCTTGTTGTTGAAACTAAAATGTATTTTTCAGTCCAACCCATGCAGTCTAGAACTTATTCAGATAACCAATATTTTATTATATTGAGTTTATCGACATAAATCCCACATCGTAGTTAATTCTACCATGGCTGGTGATGCTTTTTGAAGTGTTTTCAAACTGCTTTTCCACTAGGAATATAGATTGAGATTTGTCATGTTAACAAATTAATCTCTGGTAGAAAAATATTTAGAAACAGTAACAAGTCTAATTCAAAAGGTACTGGTATTTTTTATTAATTTGAAGCAGGGATTGCGTCAGCATAACCTGCTTCAAATAAATGGAATGGTTAATGTCAACATATGAGATGTATAGGCTTTGTGTATAGATTTTAATATAAGACACACAAATAAAACACATCGAGCATAGTAATAATGTTTAATCACATCACAGTTATGGTGATAAGTGTCACATTTTTTTTATTATTTAAAAATGAACATGATTAGACAGATCGAAATCTCAGTCTTATTGTATTTCTGTCAGCGCTGTCAGTAGGTCATAAAATAGTAATTATGTTTATCATAACTGTTTTGGGTTTGGCTGCGTTTTAATCATATTTTTAGAACTCTTTCTGGAGCTTTCTGTAGCTTCCACACCCTTCTGTGCAGAAAACTATGTTCTGTATCATAATGCAGTTTATCCTAGAAAACACGAGGCATACATCCAATGCTGTTTCAATATTGTCTGAAGTATTCGACGCTGGGACCAAAACATAAACGGAATTGGTTTAATGCCCCGTGTTGGCTGGGGCAGTAGGTGACATTGAAGAGAGGCTTTCTAGCTAAAATCAATTAGAAGATAAAGACTTGCGCCTTACACGTTACAATCATGTACGTGACATCTTTGATAATCGTCCAGTAACAATGCTTTTTTTAAATACTTACTTGTATCCATGATCTGCGATTGTCAATATGTTTATTATCATGGAATAAGCATTTCAATATTAAGATAAGGCATTTTGGTTATTGGGATAAATCTATTTCGTAATAAAGTTATGGCATTGCATGGTATTGTAATGAGATGATTTTATATCAGAAATGACATTAAATTAATTGATGTGACAGTTTATCGTCAGGATATCTATGTCGAATGTTCTATGTCGATTTTGCTTTACAATATAATGTTATTGAAATACCTTGCCATGACAATATAATATATAATATCCTGACTTTAAAATGCCATATCCAGACTTTAAAGTGACATATCCTGACATTCTAAGGTCACATTAAAATATTATAATGTCATATTTCGTCTTTATAATGTCACATCAGAATGCCGCCATATCTTGATTTGATAATGTCATATCATATCATAAAAATGGATTATTTTGACATTCAAATCTTATTTTGTGATATTAAATCTGGACATTATAATACTATATCACGAAGTTGAAGTGTCATATTATGCTATTACAATCCAATATCCTGGCATACACATGCCAGATCCTGACTTTAAACTGTTATATTTCCTATTTTAATGTCATATTCCGACAAGTCTATTATATAATATTCGATAATATAATAACATGTTTGTCATTATAATGACACATCATCACATTAAAATGCTATATTGTGACATCAATGTGTGATTGCATCAATGTATAAAGTCATATCATAATATTCAAGTACCGTATCCTAATATTCAAATGTCTTATGCTGACATTAAAATGTCATAGTGATGTATGGCTGTATCACGACATTGTAATGTATTACGTGATACTATAATGCCAAATCTTGTCATTTTAATACAGCAACGTGATGTTTATCCACTATATACTGCCTTTATAAAGCGGTATTGAGTCATCATAACGTTATTTTGCTATGTAAAACACCAATGTTTGGATATTATATTACATATCATGACATTAAAGTGGCATATCCTGATATTATAATCAAATATCCTGCCATAAAACAGTTAAACAGTCACATCCTTTATCTTGATGTCATTTTCTGACATTTTAATGTAATATCACATTACAATATCAGACAATGTCATATATTTATTACATAATATACTAATATTGAAATAAAATTTCTGGATAAATAAATGTAAAATCCAGGGTATTAAAATTAAATATTGCTATTTCCAGGAAATTGACAAAATCACATAGGCTTATAGATGGCCAAAGTAAAACTTTGCCAGCACAATGATGTGATTTAAAACATTTTCTTATTTAGTAGTACATGTAAATAATCAACAGTCGCGTAGGACACGTGTAATATTGTTCTTGGCTCTGTTATTATGTACATTCACACAAAATTAGCTAATATTCATATCCTAAAATAATCACAACTAAAACTTAACCAAAATCGAGAAACATTTTATATACTATATAAAAGACCTACATTGGAATTGGTCGCTGGGTTTGAAACGGGAATTTCTTACGCTATCTCAAGCTTCAAATGAATGACAAATAGCCTTATCTTTAAAAATTAGACCTGTTAAAATGTTTAATCAATGATTTCTGACATATGATATTTTGTAAATTTGATAAATCTATATCTATATTTCCATATGAAGAAGCAGTTGGACATCGCTTAATCGCGGCACCTGCGCTAAACATGCTAAAAGAGTTAACCAATTATGGTAGCTATGTTGGATTTTGTGTTGATAAGCATACTATATCGTATATTAAACATTTTGGTTTTGGATGTATAGTCTAGATTCCATGGCTCTGAAAAAATAGTTTCAACAACTTGAGGATTATGGCATGTAAGTGATTTTCTGAAGGGGGAAGGGCGCTTGACATCATGGTCGTCATCTTAGATTTGTGGTGATAAGAAAAGGAATGATATCATGTCCGATCGTGTTGATGAGCTCTCTGTGCCTTAAAACATGTGTAGACTAGAGGCACCAGAAACATTTTTTTAACTGCAAAAGTGAGAAAGTTGGACATGCTCCTGTTTTTTTCGAAAAATTGCGTTACATGGTGTTACATAGAACTAATTACTATGTGGGATTTATGTTGATAAATTATATATAATAAAATATTGATGACCTAAATAAGTGCTAGATTCCATGGGATTGCCAAAAAAATACTTTTTAGGTTCAACAATGAGATAGTTACCTCATATTTTCGTTTTTTTAAGAGATCGCTTACTAGTAACATACTCAGAATAATATGGCGCCCATCTTGGATTTTTGGTATTGAGAAAAGTACTGATATCATTTCTAATCATCTTGATGAGCTCTTTGTGCCTTAAAACATAAGTAGAGATACCTAAATATTTTTTTCTAACTGCAAAAGTGGGGAATTAAGGTATACCCTTTGTTTTTTTTTAAATAGCGTTACATGGTAGCGGCCATCGTGAAAAAAATGCACAATGGGGACTTTTGGGGACTCTTCGGCATTCGTCTGGGGAGATGTCTAGGTATCATTCCTGAAAAAAATCAGCTTTCTGCAATTTTATTCCAGGTTCCTGTGTTATTTTCACTAATGGTCTTGCACTAGTTGTTATGAGGGATCTCACATTGAATAAGCTGTGCGGAGCCTGGGAAAATATATGGCTTTCAATTTGATAATATCGCGAATTAAACAAAATGGCTGAAGATAATTTGGCGTAAACAAACATTGCAAGAAAAATCTAGCAGAAAAAAAATCTCAGGCTACGATCTTTTAGTGACCGTTCCCAACTATTTGTTTTCTCTTTGAATTAAAATATACACACAATAGGCGCATGAGATCCACTCTAATACTTGACAGACAACAGATTACCAATATTGTAAATGGTCACTCCGTCACACAAGCTACCCGTTAAGTGCGAGAGCATAATTATTATTATCTAGGCCAACACAAATAATTAATACAATAATACATAATACGTAGTAGTAAATTATTGCTTCACGTCACTTTTCTTCACAATTGGTCTTTTAAGTGACATTGTAATAGATAAAAACGTTGTAGTCAATTGATGAGATGAATGATGAAAACATGATGATGTGAGGGTGGGGGTGGTAGGGCATGGTGGGTTATTTAGAGCGTTTTCCTTCGCTCGCCCGATAAGCGGTTCTGGGCATGTCTAGGGGATCTACCCCCCAGACATGCCTAGACGGCCGGAGACTTGGGTTTCGCTGTGCAATTTAATGATGAACCTCCGTGGAATACATAATACACTCATATAATTTTCAAATTAAAATCACTTAAACTATAATTACTTTGTTGTGAAAAAAACACTAAATCAACTTTAAATCTATGATTATTTGTCTTTAATTCAAATTAATAGCTACAATCGATTCCTGATGTCCAAAAACATAAATAACGATACCTAACGTTAGTATAATGGGACCTATATCTACCATAATAAATTATAAAACATTTGTTAGCAATTTTTCCAGATTTTTTTGCCAGAATGACTACACTAGCAATGTTCTAAATATACATGGTCATATCAGGCGTCCGTGACACACATAGGAAGGCCCACATACGATCGTGTTTATTATATGGATTCAGGAAGAGGGGGGGGGGGGTAGCTAGAAACAAGTCAATCCTATTACTTACACACAGCTAATTAATCGGGTGAAAAACTAATTGAAAATATAAAGGAAACTCACTTGACCATAAAATATTCATGTCTGTTAGACACGTCATGTCCTTGTCTGGAGACTATTATGCAAGTACCCAATACATACTGAATGTACATTATTTGTCCTATCGATTTCCTTTGCGCTTATCATTATGTTACCCTTTGCTCGCATACACGACAGATAACCGCCTCTCTACATTAACCCGTTAAGCTCCCTTGTCCATTTACGTACCACATAACATATTTTGAATAGAACTTATTGATTAAAAATGATCACTCCTCACAATGAGTCGTTTTGAAAATGTATTACATATATCTCACTGTAATACACCCTTGGTGATTTAATGTGAATATTGTTATTCGCATGCTATTATTAAAAAAATCGCAGCCACTCTTATCACTGATTATCTCGGAAAACATTTTAAAAACATTCGGTCGTTAGCCTTAAATTTTCGTAATTTTCCATGCCTAACGTTTTCAACATTTCGTTAGCATTCACACCTGTGCCAATACTTCTTACCATATCTTGTGCAAATAATTATTATCATCACCATACATATCTCTGGGTTTCCATGGTAACACAAAATTGTGTCTGTAAACATGTGGAATGTTCTTAAATATGCACTGACTTGTATCCATATTGACGCAGAGTATCATATTTGAACATGCTACTAGTGTAAGATGTTAAGGCCAACCTACAAACATGACAAACGTTAACAATATAATTATGCAGTATGTTATACTGATACAGAAAGTGGTAGAGCTTAAAAAACAGCAAATGAACAAGCCGGAGAACAAGATAACATGGTGAGAAATACCAAATGGTACATTCCCAATTATAGAAATTGTTCTTATTTTATGAATAGACAGGTCGCCTGTCTAATATAATGACAAACAACGTAGTTCCAGTGGAATATGTAAGACATGATTATCTGTGGAATTATAATTCATTGGAGAGCAGAATAGCACGATACAGGGACGGGGTGAATAAACAACCAACTGGTCTATGCCAAAAAAAAGTATGCTTAGAGGACATTAGAGGACCATATTGCTTTTGATTCCTGATATTGCCAAGTTGGGATCTATATCTGATTATTGTCAGATCTTGCACGACAAAACTGAACAATTCTGTAAAATCTGATTAGTAGGCGACTTTGCAGTACAAGTGATCAACAGAAAGAATATAGTAAAATCTAGCATTTGTCAAATATATATATTTCTTGCCAAGATAAGTTTACAAAGCATTGCCACGACTATGAAGTATAGTGGTATGTTGGAAAGGTGAGGGGTGAAAAATCAGGATATTTTATGACTGACGGTTGAATGTTTAAGACATGTTTTCCAGGATAGTGGTGACAGCCATATTTGATTCATGAATGAGCATGACGTCTAACTTACAAAATAGTGTCGAAACGGAGTTAATTGTGTGTGAGATTCAGTTTGAAATGCGGTAATACATATAATATCTGCTTCTGTCTTAAGACGAAAGAAATGTCTTAAAGATAGCGATATGACAACTAGTCCATGAGCCAGATAGGGTTACCGTGCAACCCCCTCCCCCCAGGACAGTCTGAGACCAAGTTTTTTTGCTCTTTGGACCTCCCCCGATATCAAAAGTCGATGTCATCAAAAAATGTTGGGATGGACTACCTGTTTTGGGATATTTTCAAAATGGCCGCCATCAAAATCTGGAAATCACGTTTTGTGTCATAACTTGGGTTCTAAGGCAGTTGAAGTCCCAAAATTGGTGTCTCTACATATGTTTTTGGGGGCGAGGAATTTAATTATGCCAATAAAAAATGTTTCTGTCTCGTGAAAAATTTAGAAAGAGTTATTCAAACGTATTTTTCGTGCATTTTCGGTAATTTTTTCTGTTAGTTTATGGGCCACAGAGGTTACTGTGCACCCTCAACCCATGAAAATCTGAGACCAAGTTTTTTTGCTCACTTGACCTCCCCCAATATCAAAAATCGATGCCATCAAATAAAAGTCGGATGGACAGCCTGTTTTAAGCCATTTCAAAATGGCCGCCATTGAAATTTGGTAATCACGTTTTGTGCCACAACTTGAGTTCTAATGTAGTTAGAGTAACAAAATTGGTGTCTATACATATGTTTTTGGGGGCGAGTAATTCAATTATGACAAAAAAAATGTTTCTGTCTTGTGGAAAATTTAAAAAAAGCTATTCAAACGTATTTTTCGTGCATTTTCGGTCATTTTTTGTGCTAGTCTATGGGCCACAGAGGGTTACTGTGCACCCTCCACCCATGAAAGTCTGAGACCAAGTTTGTTTTTCTCATTAGAACTCCCCCAATATCAAAAGTCGATGCCATCAGATAAAAGTCGGATGGACTACTTGTTTTAGCATTCCAATGTATTGCACACTCATTTCACCAGTTAATCTAACACACATTTAGAAACAGAGTTTCTAACATAATAGTTGACATGTCATCAAATTCTTATAGTGGTGACAGCAGAAATGGAATAAAAATAGCGGTGGTAAAGTCCTTGCACCGCCAGAATAGGAAACGCGTTTGCACCACCATAGAACATAAAATAAACTTATCATCGGCTACTGATTAGCTAAACCTAAGCCTCATCACTGTCACTTTCAACTACTGCACTGTCATCAGACAACACTTCTTCCTCTGGTGAACTTGCTACATCGTCATCACTTTCTAATGTATCATCTTCCTCTGCTGTATCTATTGAGATAATTCGTTATTCGATTGCGATTACAATAGTGACTACTATGACAAATGAAATCAAACGTTGATTATCACGATTACAACTGATGTTCTCATATATTCTGATTACGATTACGAGGCTTCGTCACATTGCCGCAGTCATATTTTCCGTGGAGGACGTAATCCGCAACACTTTGATAGAATATTGGTTGTCCACTGGTCAGAGTCTGGTCATAATCGTAATGTTTGGTATGCTGACTGATACTGATGTGATAGATCGTTTCTTTCAAGATATGAACGAATTCGATTTGCTATAACTTTTTCTATGATTTTCGATACAACGTTTGACAATGTCCTGTGATTTTTCATGTCATCGTTTGCTAAATACGGCTTTTTGAGTAGAGGCATGACATGAAATCAAAGATAAATTAACCATTTGTGTGATTGGCATAAAAAAACATCTAAGTAGGATTTTATTATTGCAGTAGGATTGGATCATGAATTTATAATTATTTTCCTCATTTCCTCATTAGCAGTAGCCGGTTCAAAATTGTCGGAGATTGAATGTAGTTATAACCATTGTGCATAAATAAATACAAAATTATTTATTATTAATACTGAGTAGCTCCATATTTGTCCAAGACCCGGTAGATGCTGATTGTGTAATTGTAAAAAGCTACATTTAAAAAAATATTTTTTTGTAATTTTACAGAAGGTTTAATCTTTGAATATTTAGAATGCGCCTTCAAACTATTGCCTCGTTAGTCCATATATAGAAGTGCCACGCCCATGCTATTGTGCAAAACACCATGTGACAGCTTGTGAAATGTTTACCAAAACAACTCAGCCGTGAAATCCCTCTGCAGTTGTTGGGATCATTAGGGTCACCTTTGTTTTTGTGAATAGACCGAATTACGCTTTGACACAAATCGTCAGGCACGTGCCCTGATTCTAAGATCAAGTTTAATATTCTTGTGTAGTATGGGGCGAATTCGTGGCGTGAATGTTTCAAAAATTAGCTGATTATTTGATCCAAACCCTCTGATCGATGGCATGTTTATATACTTAATTGATTGTGGGAATAAATCTTAATTTGAAAATGTCTGACCGGGTGCGTTGTGTTCAAGATTACGCCAACTAGTTAACTACATCGCACGGCATAATTAATGATTTGATGAGATGACGAGTTTACATGCGGAATAGAAAAGTGTCTGGATTTCAACCCGTTCAGTCCTCACGATGCCTTAAAGCATAATTTTTGATCTCTGAAAAATGACTTAATTTCCTACAACTAGGGGATTTAGAATTGCTTAAATGATAACAATACATTTTTTTCATTTGCCACCCACTTCAAGTCACGTTCATCCACGTTCATCCACGACATGTAGTGGATGAACGTGACAATGGTAGAATCAGGCTTGGAAAGGTTAACAGAAGAGAAAAATGTGAAAATGAAAATGTAAAAAATATATTTGCAAAAAATCTGTAGAATCGACATTAAAAAATCCGCCTGTAGGGCATGTAAGCATCTTTACCATGTTTACAATGGACTTTCCTGCGTAGGATCAAAAACTCTACGTAAAGTTCTTGGTAGGATCAATCATTTATACGACCAATAGTGGCAATATCAGGTTGCGGTGGCCCCAGTGTATACTGAGGTTCTCCTCCTGAAAAAAGGGTTAATTAGTATTTTAGTGCTTAGAATGGCATATTTTAACTGAAAGATATAAAATCATAATACTTCTCCCACGTTATGTCAAGGATATAGACATCAGCCATGCGGCGACCCTAGTCCAGCTTTCTTATTAGAAAGGCGACTGATGCATTAACACACGAAGACTACTTGTACAAAATTAGGTAATAATACTATTAATATATCCAATATGAAAGCAGTTGTAATTAATATGCAGCCTCATCATGAGCAGTGGGAACAAAATAATAGCAAATAATTGCTAAGAAGTATTTATTTTATTTATACATAACATGATCAACTACTTGCTATCTACTCATGACTACGTTTTAAAGCAAAACAATAGTCTGTAGAACATCACTATAATAGATAGTAAAACCCGGTGTACGCCATCACTTAAATTAGATCAAATACATTTAGAAATTACCGTTAGGCTTAAATTTAAATGGGTTTACCACTTTCTATAATACTTCTCTGATTGGTTATCCGAAGTACTACCCCCCCCCCCCCCGATACACACACAATCATACTGTTACACAGTCAAAACCAATAACATAAATAAATCTCATTCGACAATATTGAACATGAACATGAGTTATAAAACCATGAAAACGATTCTAAACCACTACATTGATACGACCCTCTTAGATCAGAGAAGTCATTGATCTACATTAATAATTTAATAAAATAAATTATCCCCGTCTTGCTTTAGGAAAATGCAATACGCGAACGAAAGTAAATATTACATAGCCTAAATATTGGTACATCGGACTGTGACAGAAATTGTGAAGCAGATTAAGCAAAGACTAGATTTTAACGCAATGTCGGTATATTGATTGCGCACCGAGTGCGACACTGATCCAACATTAAAGCAACATTCATTTAAGGTATCATGTTTCCTGAGAATTTTTTCGACAAAAAAAGCAATCTGATTTGATACCAGTATATGTGATTCTAATGTGAAGAAATAATTGCCTAATATATACATGTATATACTGAAAATATGAAGCATGATTATAACTGGGGATGTAATCCAGAATTATCTACGTTGTACTTTTTTATTTTTTAACTTTTTTTAACGTTTTTGTTTAACTTTGTCATTTTCCAAGGTATATATATAATATTATATATAGGTTACATTCACAATACATATACAATAACCACTAACAAAAAAAAACAAGACCACGTACGCCCAAGGAGGTTATAACCTTCTTGGTATAACCTCTTTGATCGTACGTGACCCACAACACAATTGGACAATTGGGGGGAGGGGGGCTGTTTTTAATACTGTTTTTAATACTGTTTTAATAAAAATTAATAACAATTAGCATTATCATATGTGTTGAACTGTCTACTAGACAGACCGGTATAGCGTATATTGGCTGTTAGGCATCTATTTACTGATTGTCTGACTTTTCCAGTAACTCTCCTCTTTGCATTTGGCGATTTCGCTGGAGGGATTCTTGCGATACTTGCTTTCTGAACATTGATCATTCTCATACTGTCCAGACAAATATAGTCTTTGTCATATCTCATATCAAACACCTGTAAGATAATTTGATTTAATAAAACATATAATCTATCACGATCACAAATGTTGACAATTTTGAAAACAGTGTAAAACGAATATTACAAATGCAAACTGAGCTTTTATATGGCGAAAATGGTGCAACACCCCTCTAACCCTTCTTAAACATGTTAAACAAAATTGTAAAAAGACTGTATCTTGGGACAACTAAATTTTGAAGCCAATCACGTCACTCCCATAATATTACTGTAAAAATAACATTTTCTACCCCCCCCCCCCAAAAAAAAGCACATAAATAAATCAGAATAGTGTTCACAGCATTGATTTCAGTATAAAATGAAACCCGTCGATCTGTTCAAACTAAACCCTTGGATAACTGAATTTGGGCGTTTGTCTATTTTTCTAAATATAAAATTGAAAACTTTATCCAAAATGTATTTAAGATTAATCAAATACTCAATCAGATGACAGGCCCACAACTTCAATTTAAATTTATCAAATCCGTCAAACGGACTTCATTGGTTTGATAGTTTAATGTTGGACAGCAGTCTGCGACCCTTGTACAACATTAAACTGACATTTCGCATTCATATGAAGCTGTCATTGACCAAAAATACGACTTAACACATCCCTCGACGAATGTACGCACATGTCATATTCAATTCAGAGGTTACCGGTATATTATCAGTGCGTATGACACAGATCCAGCGAGTACCACATGATGCTGTCAAATTGCTTATGTACGATAGCTTAGAAAATACTGATATATTCCTTTAAAATAAATACATCGACGATGTTTCTTACCACATGAGCATTACCGACATCAATAGTCAAGTTTTCTTCCTGGACAGGATAGCTATGAAATGGTGGATAACCGATTACTAGTTTGTCCACAGCAAACAGCTTGAGCAGCATCCTGATGCATTCCCATGGCAGCGATGTGTAAATCTCTAAGGTGTGGACGGCCTTTCTCGTTTGTGTTTCATAAGACTGGGTCGACAACATGACGTATCCAGGGTGAATGAAAGAAAGACATTCAAGTTTGTCTGCAGCCATTTTGTCAATGAAGTTGTAGACATCACCAATAAAGCATGTGCACCCAATAGTCAGCCTGTCAAGTTTGCATGTCTGGCTCAATAATCTCGGCTGAAACATATAAAAAGGGCAAATATAATCAAAATAGCACATTAAAGATGGGAGAAGCTCTTAGCGGCATACAACTGGATTAACCCTTGACCCTTTAACCGCCGGTGCCGCATATATTCAGGTTTTCTTTTTTTTAGCACACTAAGTACCACATTTTAAATATGTTGACATCAACCAGCAAGATTTGAAAAGACTCGACCTCCATAATAATTTTCACTCACTTGAAGTTGTGGATCGCGTGGAAATTCCCGATTTCTTATTTTGGACATGCATGTCCAAAATAAGAAATACGAGAATTTCGTCTCTGTATCTAGCCTAACTGGTGAATGCGCGTCACAGAAATTAAAAACTTTTGCAGTTCTAGTCTATGGACATGTTTACATCATATGGTCATATTAAGGAGCCAAAATAAAATCACCGATTTTTTGAAGATTTTAGCCTGATTGAGTCCCTTTAAGTATTATAGACACACATACATCGGACGACAATAGACTTCATCAAACTTCACTGAAACTAAAGCTGTATCAACTAGTCTTTTGGAATATACAGCAAAATGACTTGAATACTATGTTATTGCTTGATGTTAATAATGAAAGCAATGTTCAATATAATGCAAGTATAGAAGACTGTTTGATAGCGTGTGGAATACATACCAGTTGTGTGAACGCTGTTGAAGAAATCAATCTGTCCATAGTTGCTAAAATCACTAACGATTTGGTCCCGAACTGGACGCCATGAAGCTTATCAAGGAAGACGTCAATAAATTCATTGTATATTTCCAAATGGATTTCTTCGATGTGCAATATATTTCCGCGAGCCTGATCCGTGCCAAACACTTGATAAACATGGAATTTTATCCGTGGTGGCCTGGCCTTTGTAACAAGGTCCTCCAGAATATCATAATGCAGACGAACCGGGAAATCCACCATAGGCATTTCCTAAAATATTCTCTCATGCACAAGTATTTTTAAACTAAAGTAATTGCAGATACAGAAAGGTGGGTGGGCGGTCGGTCGGTCGGGCAGGCATGCAGGCAGGCAGGTAGGTAGGTAGACAGAAAGGCAGGTAGGTAGACAGGAAGGTAGAAAGGATGGCAGGCAGACTGTATTGCTGTAATAATTTTCAGGTTTTTTTTAATTTGTAGAGGATGTAACATCTAAAATCAACATACAAATGTAATGATGACTTACGTGCCCATGCATCCTCTCCTCCTCTACCAATAGTATTTGTTCTGCTTTAATACACCTTAGAAGTGGTGTATTCACACATGATCCAGCTGATGTCTCAAGAGCTTTTACGAGTAATGTTCCGGAGATACCAGTTTCCTTGTATCTCCCAGCAGACGTATATGCTCCCCTACATTTGAGTGTCATCAAATCCAGCCCTTTGGGTGACAATTGGGAAAGCCATTGAATTATTGTGAAGTTTTCTTTGGTCATGTCCAACCAGAGCTTGACACTGGTGCAAGTATTTTGTGGAATCACAGTACACCCCTGTAGTAAAGTCTAATTTAAAAACAATTTTCGAAACGATTTTGCGGAAGACATATTAGAATATTTTATTTGTTTCCAGAAAAATGATGCGCAAAATTCAAATGTATAACTCATTATTTCGAAGCGAATATTAGCTAATACTCACATTACAATCAATGTCAATGCAATCTGAAAATTGTAGATTCAGAATACTGAAACCAGCCAGTTGTGTCAAAAATGACATAATGTTATTCAGTAACCATTTCCCGATAAATATAACCTCTTCTACATAAACTCCATCCTCGAGCACATCAAAAGTTAGCTTCTCTGTCGGACGAGGATTACCAAAGTGTATATAGAGCTTCTTTAGCTTTCTACCAGGAACCATTACATCCAACAGTCGTCTAAAATCAGCAGGCGTCATGACTTGTCTTATGTCCAGCTCTTTTAAATGGTACCATTTACTACCTGGTATCTGGATAAAAAGAGGTGTTGTGTGTTAATATCATTCCACATACATTACCAGAAAAGAACCGAATTACACTTTGTTGTTGTATCACTGTTATAATTGTAAAAAATGTAACTTACTGTCCACGTTTTAGTCAACTCCAGAATTTTCTGATGACTCCACCAAATATAAATCTTTGGAATTATGGTAACATCTGTAGCGAATAGAGTCGCCAACAACAAAGGAGTCATGAGCATGATTTTTTTGTCATTTTTTGGAACGAACAATGTTGGTTTGCCTTGTCTATAGGACATATTAGATGGGTTGGCAGATTGTAGTAAATTCAATAAACGCCGAAGACCCATTTCTTGTAAAAAGGAAGCGTACATATCACCGTTAAATTTGGGTCCTCCTGCATCAACTGCACCCTCTAAATTCCTCAATTCTAGATATTGAGGATGTGTCAAATGTAGCCCAGTATAAGAAAAGCCATGATAAGGTAAATCATAGATTGCATTTTCAGTTCTGTTATCTTTTCTCACAGGGAGGCGGCTAATATATTCACAATACTGATTATGCGAAGTGGATTCTGTACATTCTTCTAAAAGTCGGACCTGATAGGATAGATCTACTTCACGAATCCGTAATGCTTCTCCCTTAATAAAATGCAGCTCATACGTTATATTCATTATCTCACTTAGAAATTTAGACTCCATTCCCACAGCAAATAATATAACATTTTTGCATTGATGTTGGTTGTATAGAATAGCTCCGTCTCCCAATAATTCAGAAATATTTAGATTTGATCCAACAAGGTGAAAAGCAGCACAGTGTTCTATAAACAGCTTATGTACGAAGCTATGATACTTTCCCACTGGATCAATTTTAAATATTCCAAATTTGCCAAGTTCATCTAGTCCAATCTGATATTTTTGTAGTTGTTTATTATCAAAAGTAGATTTCTCATATTTGACAGTCTCAAAACATAACTCTGCCAAATTCTTAATTAATCTGTGAGTGGATATATCTAATTTTCCATCTCTGAACGATTTGTAAAATTGTGGGTGCTCACAACCATCTTCTTTCTGCTCCTTGATTCCAAGCATTAAGCCCCACATTGCATCCATAATATCTGTCACACCTCTAAAGTGATGTTCACTGGAGGTGGCAATATAATTCTTTCTACAAGTCCAAATATAACACAGCACTGTGAAGAAAAAAGGTATTCTATAAATATCTCCAGGTACATCTGAAAGAATATTCATCAACATATCGGGGTTGTCGTCAGGGAAACGTAATCGTAGACTTGTTTTTACTACTTGAATGTCAAGTTCCAATAATCTAGTCATAAAAGTCCCAGCGGTGACACATTGCTTAAGATATTCCAAGCAATGTGGTCTTGATGTAGTTAATACAGCTGCATTTGGAGCAACCTCTCCGGAGAGTAGTTTATTTATGGTGGTATATTTTCTCTCTTTTTCGCTCATTTCGTCATAGCCGTCTATCAAGAATAACACGTCACTGCTGTTGAATTTGAGTTGTCTTCGCACGTCTCCTTCTTTGTCATGTCCAAGTAGATTTAAATCGTGTGTTATAATTCTCTCTAGTGTTTCTCTGTGGTTGTGAATCAGGCGAACAGGTATAAGGTAAACTTGCTTGAACCTCAATATATCTGGTAATTCATTTGTATTCGACATTTGATTTTCCTTCATCCATCGTTTTGCTATTTGGCACATCATAGTTGATTTACCCATTCCTGCTTGGGCAATGTTTATTATTTTGGTTCCTTTTGATAGTTTACCACAAAATTCTAGAAGTGATAAATTCTTATCATGCTTATAGGCAGGAATACTGATATGCTGGGCAATATAATCTTGAATCCAATTTTCGTCGGTGAATATTTGATGCAGAGGATTGAAAGAGCCAGGCAAATTTTTTTTATAGTATTGACATAATTGCGATGCTGAAATTAAATATTACACTTCAGTAATCAAACAATCATACAATCAAAAGTTGATTAATTGAAATACACACCAGGCCAATGATTATGAATGTTATTAAGCAATTAATTAGGCAATAAAGGGATGATACAATACCAGGTACAGACAGAGCCATGCCATACATATATGCATCTTGGGGTTTTTTAATATAATTACATTTGGTACCCTGAGGGGAATAAAATCATCGCTTGCCCGTTAATTCATGTTTATGTCAGAATCATAAAAGGAGATATACCTCTACATAACGACCAAACTTGATCAGTATCATACAACAACATAATAATTAATGACGTGTAACAAAATCATTCCAATTACCAAGAATAAATACCGAATAACAAGTACCTATCTTTAAACTACGCCTATTGATACTCGATACAGACACATAACGGTACCAGTAATACAACCGAAGACAATACTACAATAGTATACAGTAGATACATGGCAAAAAGAACAAAAAACACTTTTTTCGGTAGTTTGCTACATTACAAAATATATGTCTAAAAAATAGGAAATAATTACAGAAACAAAAAAACAGAACATCGTTAAACAAAAATACATAACATAGTGAAAAGAACATTAATGGGTATTAAAAGTGAACCAATTACGCTCTACATGCTTATAAGAATGGACTAATGTATATGGCATAGCAAAATAATGATTGTGAATTATAGTCTAAACAGATAATTGTCTACATTGATGCAACGAATTGTCCAACACGTGTTCATGAAACCAGGCTAAAGCAAACTCCACCCTATAATGAGGTTGGGGAAATATATGTAGGCTTATGCCTAGTTATTTATAATACAGATAGCTCACTATAGGAGCTATTGTTGAAAGTCAAACTATCAAGAAACACATATTATGTTTCGTGTCCCTTTTCCTTGCAACTCTTACTGGTTTGTAGAACCAGCTGCAAAGCCAAACCAGATTATATAGAATTTTGAATGGTAAACAAACACAGCAGTCAATATTTTTCCTGTACGTACATTGACAGTGCTTCAGTTTTCTAAGTGTGTTCTAGTCATTTTGCTATGTCATGTGACATATGGTCTAAATAAAAACAGGCATCAGGTTGTGTATGACATTTAGCGGTAATTAGGTGAAAATCGTGGTTAAAGGTCCTACGACACATTCATTCAATAATTTTGAAAGTATATATTGATAAACACCCTGAAATGATTGTAGAACATAACAAAACAATCGACGTCTATTAAAATCCCTGTTGAGTGGGGGGGGGGGGTGGTCTACTGTGTGCCCACGGACTATACGTTTGATTCTATGTGTACATACCTATATCACTTTGTGTTATTGACGCCCTTACTTTGTCCTTCCAGTCATCATCATCAACACAAACACTTTCGTGCAGAGATAATTGTGGTATCTGGTCCTTCGAATCAGCCTTGCACTTCTCATCAAGAAAAACAGGAATTAGACCATTTGGTTGCCGTTTGCTAAGCATAGCATCGTACGTTTGTTTTATCCTATCTTGGTAATTACATTCTATAAATTTCCCGATAAACAGTATAACCACATCGGATTCGTTGACGGCATTCGTCACACCCTGCTCTTTATTTTGGCCGGGTAGAGCATCTCTGTGTCTGTACCACCCTTTCAACTTCTCACCGGATGAAGGCGTTTCCAGAAAGTCTACTAGATTTTTCATCAGGAGAATATCATGTTCTGATGCATTGTCACTCATTAATATACAGAAATCACATCTGGATGAAGGGTGGCTCCTGATGATGGGAAACATAAAATAAATAGATTATTATATATTATTAGCATTCGAAATTCGAGGCCGAGGTCGCTACCTCTTTGTCACGGATATCGGTCACAGAGGTTCCCCACATTATTGAATCTTTACGAATCTTTAACTTGAATGTCTGAGAGGAGTTCTAACCTGCGATCTCCGACTTTCCAAGCAGGCAGCTTTAAGGCAGGGTTGGGGTACAAACATGAATTACAATTACAATTATAATTACGACTACTTCATAAAAAAGTCAATTACAATTATAATTATAATTATGACTTGCGTAAAAAATCAGTTACAATTATAATTACAATTATTTGTTTATAAAAAGGTCAATTACAAATACAGTTATAATTATTTTTGTCAATTACAGTTATAATTACAATTATTTCAATATTTTTTTGACCAATTATCTTGTAATTATCAATATGTATTCAATTACGACTTCAATTATAGTAGTAGTAATAGTAGTAGCAATTTTATTGACATTCGTCTCATTTGTCAGACTGTCAACATGACAATACAGGGTGACAAATATTATATAGGCCTATCCCCTTAATAATGCGACGTCATGTAAAATACCATGTGTAGATATGTATAATACTAAAAGTTGAAGTCTCTGATGACGTGATGAACCGTACGTCAACATCGCACTCTCAGGAAACACAATGTGCTGATTACGAGCCAACATTATTGGGGTCCAGTAGTCACTTGTTATAATATCACTCAGCAAACTCTAGACACTGAGCCAATGTTGTTTTAATGTTGAGCCGGCATCGCCGACGGTGACAAAACATTAAATCACCATTGTGTCAGTGTCTTATTTGTCGGGAGTTGCCCAGCAAACACGAAACTTCACCCAATGCTGTCTCAATGTTGGGCCAGCGTCGTAGACGGTGGACCGCCATTGACACAACATGATTTTCTGAGGACTACACGTCTAGAATTTGCAATAGGAAATGTAATATGTTAGATGCCTAACGTTATATCGTCGATGCATTTCTATCATTCAGATGCTTTGATATCATGTTCAGTGCCCAGTAAAAACACCACACCCATATGAAAGCCGCACTTCGATTAAAACCTTATTAAAGATGTGAGCTAGTTGCAGACTAATCGCGTCGTCTGTCGACCCTTGTAAAAGGTGTCACGCCTGCCAGCGCTCCCAAGTGGCGGGGACGTGCGAGTGGGGAGGGGGGGGGGGGGGGATTGCAGTCACAACAGACACACTACCCTAATATTTATCTAATACTCGTCTTTAAATTATATATGTGTGTGTTATATTGGTCATTGTGTTTTATATTGGACATCAACGCTTTGATTGGCATACAGAATCTAGATAATATCATGTAAATACATGGTTAATTACCGTGTTTTGCTGATGATACTATGATAGGTGTTAGTGATAAATCTATAACGAAAATACAGCAACTACTCCAGAATGCTGTCAATGAAGCTATTAAATGGTTTGGACAAAATAAGTTAACTTTAAACATAAACAAGTGTAATGTACTAATTATATCTAACAAAAATATAGTAGACAGCATAGATATTTTTATAAATGGTGTTAAGTTACCCTTTGTTAAGTCTGCTAAATATATTGGTGTAGAAATAGATAGTAAATTATCCTGGTCTAACCATATAGATGGATTGTGTAAGAAATTGTCTTCGCAACTTTATATCTTAAGAAGATTAAAACAAATTCTCCCAACGGATGATATTATTGTGTTTACTACGGTATATTTCAGAGTATTATTGATTATTGTATCACTGTCTGGGGCTCTGCTGCACAAAAATATTTATGCAAAATACAAAAATTACAAAATAGAGCAGCACGACTTCTTGCACAAAACTTTGACTGGAACATTCGCGGTATTGATATTGTGAGAGGTCTAGGGTGGCAGAATGTTAAAGAAATATATTGTTTTTTATCATGTTGTCTCACTTATAAATCTCTAAATAATCTAGCTCCTTATTACTTATCTGATCTTTTTTCCTCGTTTCTGAATATCATACTGTTTCAACACGTAATGCAACAAGTAATACTCCACAGCAGCCCAGGTGTAATAATTCTTTATATAAATCATCTTTAAGTGTGAATGGGTCTAGACTTTGAAATAAGCTACCTTTAGAACTTAGAAATAAAAAGACATTTTCTGCGTTTAAACATAACCTACAATTGTATATGGCTAATAATCAAACCCTTACTCAATTATAGTTCGGGCTGCAATAATGATATTGCTGTACATGTCTTATCGCTTTCTCCAATTTTTGTTGGTTTTTGTTGGAGTTTTAGTGAGGGGAAATTTGTGTTTTCTTTTCCTTTCACTTTGCTATAAATGTACATGTATATACATTTGTAAACCTATTCAATTAACGCAAATGCTTATATCATCGGATTATGAGCTAAAATGTCTAATGTACCTTCTATTTTAGTTATTGTAACTATTGTACATATGATAATTATTGTTTAAATATGTGTTTTCACTTTTTATGCAAATGTTTGTCATAAAACAGGGCACTTAGTTAGCTTAATCGTCTATTTGCTTTGGATATTGCCATTTTTATATGTGATCGAAAGTAAAATGTTTTTGTTGATCTATTTCTTCTCCGAAAATTTCAGCTGGTTTTTTTTGTGTTGTCTCCCGTTCTTTTTAAGTAAAATTAGCTGCGTTTTTTTAGCATTTAATTTAATTCTCCATTTGGAGCACCACTTTTCTTCTTCTTTGGGTGAAGAAGAAAAGTGGTGCTCCAAATTGTGTTAACTTAACTTGGTTGTTCATGGGATCTACTGGAATATCATTCACATACATCAAAAATAAGTGTGGGCTGAGGACAGACCCTTGGGGTGTGCCAGCATTAAGTTTTACTTTATCTGACATTTTATCATTAATTTTAACGGTAATTGTTCTCTCTGGAATAAACGATGACATTAATCGTATAATTTTATTCGGCAGCTCACTGTTCATTAGCTTATATCTGAGGCCATTATGCCGTACTTAATCAAACGTTTTTTCTACGTCTATAAAGACGGCAACTCCCAGTCTATTTGCTTGTAAGCATGTAAGGGCGTCATCTGTAATATGTGTTCCATCGCGCATCTTTTATTTCTATACCCAAGTTGCCATTGAATAATGAATTTCTCTTTTTGAGTTCGCCTCTTATTCTATTTGCAAGTATTTTTTCAAATAATTTTCCGATACAACTTAGTAGGCTGATGGGTCTATAGTTTGTAGTAATTTTGTGATTTTTATTTGGTTTTGAAATCATAGTTTCCATTGCTTGTTTCTAAGTCTCTGGAAAATAACCAGTTTGTAGGCATATATTGGCAGACTTTGTGAAATACTTTGAACAACAAGTCTACCCACCACATGTGGATTATTTTGATTATGAACACATGAATAATATTATAAAGCAAGTTAATTCATTTCAACATAATGTAGAGCACGATAAATCTAATATGACACAGTTCCTAAACAGTCCCATAACTGCAGAAGAAATTAAAAAGGCAATTCAAAAGTTGAAATGCAAGAAAGCAGCGGGTGTAGATGATATTTCTGCCGAATTTTACAAATATGGATGTAATGAACTATTGCCAGCATTAGAATTGTTGTTCAATACCATTCTTACCAATGGGGAATATCCATCTAGATGGGGTACCGGTATAATCCACCCTGTCTACAAAAAGGGGGACCATGGTGTTGGGAAACTATTTGAATCTATACTTAATAACAGACTCTCATTTAAAAACGAAGTGTGTAATGATAATGATCCTTATCAAGCTGGTTTTAAAAGCAATTCGCGAACTACGGACAATATATTCATACTATGTGCCATCATAGATAAACAAAGGTGTCTTTCTAAACCCCCGAATACATGCTTTGTCGATTTCACAAAAGCATTCGACTATATTGATAGAACAGCATTATACTACAAATTATTGAACAGGGGAATAGACTCGCGTATCAGTGAGATATTAAAAAGCGAATATGGGGTTCTACAAGGCGGTATGCTCAGTCCCAAACTATTCACGGAATTTTTACAAGACATATCCGCAACATTTGACCAAGATCAAGGTATCCCTGTGGACACCTTACTAATGGTATATCTGTCATTTGCAGATGACCTTGTCCTTTTTTCAGAATCTGCTGAGGGATTTCAAAAACAGCTATAATAAGTTACAATTATACATATTTATAAAAAAAACAATTATGATTACAATTACAATTATAATTGATATATTTTCATCAATTACAATGACGCCTTCAATTACATTAAAAATGGCTGAATTATAATTAATCAAAATCACAATTATAATTGACCCCAGCCCTGACACCAGGGCCCCCGCCCTTTATCGGCAGATGCCGGGCCGGTGCCTTTATGATCAATTTTAGTATCCCTGATCGGACGGCAGCCTGTCTCACGTGTACAGTCCGCCCGATGCCTGGAGATCGGGCCCATCGACCGGGTGATTTCTGACGCAGGCATAATATATGACATAACATACGAATGTAAACAATAAAACCAATAATTTCAAATAAAAAAGAATATGTTAAATTTAAAAGTTATAATGATAATAATTTTTTTTTATATTATTTTAAAATTAATTTAAAATAGACAAAAATAGGATAGCCTATTTTGCAATTAAATTTTATATTTTAAAATTAATTTGCAATTACAGAAAAATTCCAGGCATTTCTAATCAACGCGTGGTTGGCGTTTTTGTTGGGGGGGGGGGGGTCACTTTTTTACATCAGCAATGAAATTCCTAGTCCGGCATCGCACACGAAATCTACGTCAATTAGTGTAGCAGCAAAGTGACCAAAATTTGAGCCAACCTTCCACCAAAAAGCAACATCACCTATCATATACCGTTGAAAAGCTTGAAATCTCAGTATTATGGCTAGGGGGGATAACAAGCGCGAAATTTTGGACAAACTTGGCAATTTGACCCTTTGTGCACCATGGTATAACATATTATGTGACCTATATATTTGGATCTCATACCTTACAAAACAAACAGGAAATTCATTAGCAGCATCCTTATTTGCTTTTTAACTCGTTGGGATAATATCCCATATGATGAGATGCTAATGAAAAAAATATAAATTAAATTTAAAGACCCTTTCTCTTCAAAAGCACCAACATGAGTAAAGTTTAAAGTGCTTTAAATGTATTTACATTGCAACCATGTGTTTAAATATGTTGTAAGAATCCTTATTAGTGTCATTGTAGATGTCTTCAGATAATCTGACTATAGAAATAATTGAATTAAAAGTAAAAAAGAATGACCCTTCGTGTACCACAGCACAGTATTATAGCAGGCCCATGATTTGCCTCTTCAAATAGATTCTGATTTATTAGACACAATAGGAATATTTTACGCCTCACCCATGATGTTATCTACTGGATAGCATCATTATTATGAGAATCTGGTCTTCAGAAAGACCAGTATAGCCACCCTTTGCCTGCAATAGCGCAAAAATATAAATGTTTATATTTTAACAATTTCGTAATCTACAGAATATTGATTTCTCAAAAAGTAATACAAAATCCCAATTGGCTTTACAATATGCACATTGAAATTATGTACCTTACATATTAAAAGTACATAAAAAATATAAATTAACCCTTTGTGTACAAAATTCAAACATATATTTATTTTGATCTGTTTTAAAACGTACATAATACATTTTTTTTCAGCATTTAGAGCTGGCATTTAATTTGCTATGATGTTATTGATCTTTTGATCAGACAAGGTACATAAAATAAGATAAATAAGATAAGATACATCAAAATTATTGTAAACACACATTTGTATTCAAAACCACAACAAGCATGTCGTTCTATTCGTATTAGATCTATTTATTGGAATTTTAATTCTATATATAAATAAATAATTTCTATATATAAATTTGATTTTTGCCAAAACGTATACTTAAAATGATTTTGGCGTCATCTAAACTATTTTACCAAAATGTGTTCTTCGTCGAAAACAAATTAAAATAAAATCGCTAAAAATACAAAATATACCTACTAATAGTCAATAGGCTAATGCACGTAAACAAGACCGTATCTGCAAATTATGAAAGACATCTAAGGTATGAAATATGGGTTAACATTTTCTCGACTACGTTTTTTATGAAGCGCTTAATAATTTAACCGCTTTATTTGCACGCTAAGGGCAGAAATGCTGTTATTTGCTATATCTTCTTGTCAATGTTTGGTAGATTTGAACAAAGTTACATTCGATATTAGGTTATAGATTAGACATCAAGGGGTCCATTGGACACTGTTTAAAACGCCACTGTTTAAAACGCAAATTAATCATACATGATCATAGATGATCATAGATCAATAGATAGAGTTTAGAGTGGTGTAAGATGTCACAAAGGGTACTTTCCGTGTCCTTCCTACACTAGATAAGATATCACATGCACACCTAAGCAAGCAATGGGAGAAATAGGAAAATATCCTGTAGCATTTTATTATCATTCTCGTTGTATTAAATATTGGCTTAATATTATACGTATACCTGATCACAGATATCCGAAAGTCTGTTATTCAATGTTGAAACTTCTGAATGAGAGGTGTAGAATAACCTGGGCGTCTCATACCAGATGTCTGTTGGAAATGTGTGGTTTTAGTTATGTGTGAATTAGCCTATGTATATAACATGTGAAATTGTTTTGTACTATGGGCACAAGGCCTTAAAAATACTACTACTACTACTACTACTACTACTACTACTACTACTACTACTACTACTACTACTACTACTACTACTACTACTACTACTACTACTACTACTACCACTACTACTACTACTACTACTACTACTACTACTACTACTACTACTACTACTACTACTACTACTACTACTACTACTACTACTACTACTACTACTACTACTACATATTAGAGTGGTGCAAGATGGTATGGAGGGAACTTCACGTGTTCCTGTTACATTAGATAGAAATTAGGGTGGGTTGAAGATGGCATGAAGGGAAGGAACTTTCCATGTTCCTCCTATATAACCTACACCACATAGAGATTAGAGTGGTGGAAGATGGCATAAAGGGAACTTTCCGTGTTCCTCCTACACTATATAGAGATTAGTGTAGTGTAAGATGGCACAAAGGGAACTTTCCGTGTTTCTTCTACACATAGTCTAGATAGAGAGTGGTGGAAGATGGCATATACAGTCCTAGCAACGCAAGGGTTAATTATATACGGTCTTAACGACGAAAGCGCTAATTAATTACGGTTTTTAAAACACAATGGTCAATTGTATACGGTCCTTACAGCACAAGGCTTAATTATATACAGTCACGACAGCACATTAGGTAATTACATACGGTACCAGCAACACAAGGGTTAATTATATACGGTCCTAGCAGCACAAGATTTAATTATATACGGTCCAGCAACACAAGGGTTAATCATTTTATATTTTAAATATTCAGATTCCGTCTGCTGCGCCTCTGACCATCAGAGATTCATTGTCTGAAGTAAAAACGACGATGTTACAGCGACTGTATGGCTCGGCATTTTAATACATTTTATTTCTTAGCACGGCACTTATCATTATGATCATACCTGAAAGGGTTAATTAATTAATTAATTAATACCAGCATTGCTAACTTAGACTATCGATAAATTTAAACAGTCATAGGGCAGTTTCAGTTATGCATAATTTATTTCAGTTTCAGTTATGCATAATTTATTTCAACTTTATATCTAAATTCGAAGTTTATTTGTTCTCAATAAAATATAAAAATTTCCGGTGCGCAAAGGGTGTGTCAATCTATTGTATAATTTTATTATTTACCGACAAACATGCAACATTGAAAATATATTATGTATTTGTTTGTGGTAATGTATTTCACAACATATTCAGAGAAATCTATAGGGCTTCAAGCATTTCTGTTTTCAGACACCACAGACTGTTTTTTAATAGGTTCACTTGGGTATCAAAATGTCTATCTATGAACATATGTTCACAACAAGCAAATGTCGTCAAAGGGATGTAGAAACATTACTTTATGGTACTTAATAATTATTTACTGCATACTATTGATTGATATATTTGTGGAAACAACATTTTCACAATTTTAAGGACATCCCATTTTTTGCGTGTTTTCTGGCAGTAAAAGGGTGCTTGAAATAATCAAATCATGTATATATATATTTTCAAGTCATGACAGGTTAAGTATATGTGCTACGTGCTGAGTGACAGTTTGCTGCATAATTTTGCGGGTATATATCAATGAACATAGCGGAAATAACGAAATATGTGATGTTGCTTCACAAAGGGTAAATTTGCCAAATTCGTCCAACATTTCGTTCTGGTTATCCCCCTAGCCATAATCTTGAGATTTCAAGCTTTCCAGCGGTATATGATAACAAATATTGTTTTTTCATGGAAGTTTGCCCTCTAAATAACGCCTTTTTGGTGGGTCTGCTGCAGCACTATATCTAAATTTGAGTTTGTTTTTTCTTAATAAAATATTAGAGTTTTTAATGAACAAAGGGTGTGCGAATTTATTTCATAATTTTATTGTTTTTCGACACACATGAATTAGTGAAAATGGATAAAAAATTTTTTTTTTAGTTATGTTTTTAGCATCATAATTGTATTCAAATAAATCTATGAGTATTTGACCATTACTATTTTCAGACAGTACGTACTGATTTTCAATAGGCCTACTTTGAGCATCAAATTGTCCGTCTATGAACGTTTGTTCACAAACAAATGTTGTCACAGAGATGTAGAAACATTACTTTATGGTAATTAATGAATATTTACTTCATATTATTGATTAATATCGCTAAGAAGAAAACATTTTCACAATTTTAATGACACTAATTAAATTTTGCGTGTTTTCTAGCAGTGAAAGGGTGCTAAAAATAATAAATTCATTTTTTTTTTTTTTTCAAGTAATGGTCTGTTAAATATATGTGTTTGGTGCTGATGAATGGTTTGCTGCACATTATTTCAAGTATATATCGATGACCATAACAAAAAATAAATATGAACTAAATATGTGATGTTGGTTCACAAAGGGTTAATTTGCCAGATTTGTCCAAAATTTCGTTCTTGTTATCCCCCCTAGCCATAATCTTGATATGTTAAGCTCTCCAACGGTATATGATAACTAATGTTTTTTTTTTCATGAAAGGTTGCTCCTTAACTAACGTCTTTTTGGCCGGTCTGCTGCAGCACTAAATCGATACCACGCTCACCTGCGATTGAAAATCGGACGGGGACACCTACATGTACATCTATTTTGAGTGTACAGACTCGAGAGCTGGACAGGTTGACTCGGCCACCAGGTGTCCCCGTCCGATTCTCAATTGCAGGTTAGCGTGATCGATACATGTCGCGATCCAAATTTAAAGGTGATCTATCACCCCTTATATAGTATGAATAAATTTGTGACAAAAAAATCAAAGTTGCCACAAGATGGGGCACAAGTGTTTCCTTATATGGGGTGATTGGCAATCATGTCACCATCTGGGAGGGTCACAGGATAGCCAATCACCCCATACAAGGACATAATTATTCATACCATATAAGGGGTGATAGATCACCTTTAACGTATTCTTGTTCGTATCCGTGCTCGTGTATACTGGTATATGTGAACACCCACATTACAATAACATATAAGAGGGTTTTTGCCGTTCGTATTAGTGTTCGTTTTCGTGCATATGTAAACGTAGTTTAAGTCGTACATGTGAATGTGTAGATTTTCCCCGTTTTCTTTAAGAGCTCCGTAATGCTACGGTCCAATGAGGGCGAAAATGTCTGGCGATGTACTAGCGATAAAAAAGACGTGTTCTGGTGGCGATGGGTGCCGATGTCGAACGTGTAGTCCCACGAGAGAACTCACACGCAATGCTTCGCAGAGCAGTTCGGGAACATCGGCGAGTATTGGCGATGTTTACACGAGCATGTTAAGGACATCGCCGGTGTATCGCCGATGTGTCTGGGACATTTTGAACCTTGGTGTACCCCGCCGAATGTTCGCCGACTGCCCGGCGCTGTTCGGGGATATATCGCCGATGGTACGTGGCGTCGGAACATCCAGAGAAAATTAAAAGGTATTGAAATTTTTCTCGATGTCCCGATGCCTTGGCGACGCATGGGGCGCTAACTCCGCGTACGTCGGCGATCATTCGCCGACGTACTGTTTCATAGTGGCGCTGCCCTGATGATGCCTAATTTTGAGCATCGCGAGAGCATCGAGAGGCTTAAGAAGCCTCGTAGGACCGTAGCATCATGCATATACATTGTTCTGTTTGAACAAGCATTAATTCGTGTGATAGAATGACTTAGAACACTTTATAGCAGGCGTGAACAGCTTAAATCATTTATATTTTCCCATAAATCGTCCAGGTCTTATACGTTACTCAAATCGTAAACGAAGTGAATCAATTCAGTATGCAATTATAACTGGAGAACTATTTTCTCAAACATTCACCAAAGCTTATATGAAAATGTATACTTACTCTTCCACCTTCTCCTTGTCCTTTTCCATTTTGAAATCTTGTGATAAAATACCCTACACGGATTAATTATCTAAAATAAAAAACCCATTACATATCCTTAAATTATATTTATACATTATGCAGGGTTATGTTAAATTGGACAACAAAAATGTCAATTTCAAATGAGTCCAAACTTCATGAAGCCCTAAACTATCAGAAAAATCTCAGCAAAAATATGTAATTGATATAATCCTACCCATAACCATAGAAATATGACATACATCATTATGGGACATATATAGATATATTCTGACTAAGTAACACTCCCCTAAGTAGTATAGTGATTAATTTCTAGATTCAAATGACCCTTTAAAATACGTAACGTATGCATGTTTTTGGTGATATCGAGACAGGGAAAATCTGTTAAAAATTAGAAATTCAACACCTTTTTGTGTGTGGTGAGAGCGAGACACAACTCTAAGTGCTGTTGGGTAAAATTACAAATTGATAATTAGGTTAAAGGTTTAAATTTTAAAGGGATAGTCCCAGGCTAAAATCATCAAAAAATCGGTGATTTTATTTTGGCTTCTTAATATGACCATATGATGTAAAAATGTCCATAGACTAGAACTGCAATATTTTAAAATGTTTGGGCTGCGCATTTATCAGTTAGTACGGAGCCCATAAAGGGACATTAAATGTGTTGATTTTTTTTATTTCGTTTGTACGAAATAATATTTCGTTTGTACGAAATATTATTTCGTTTGTACGAAATATTATTTCGTTTGTACGAAATATTATTTCGTTTGTACGAAATATTATTTCGTTTGTACGAAATGATTTCGTTTGTACGAAATATTATTTCGTTTGTACGAAATACCATTTCGTTTGTACGAAATGATTTCGTTTGTACGAAATATTATTTCGTTTGTACGAAATGATTTCGTTTGCACGAAATATTATTTCGTTTGTACGAAATATTATTTCGTTTGTACGAAATAATATTTCGTTTGTACGAAATATTATTTCGTTTGTACGAAATATTATTTCGTTTGTACGAAATATTATTTCGTTTGTACGAAATATTATTTCGTTTGTACGAAATAATATTTCGTTTGTACGAAATATTATTTCGTTTGTACGAAATATTATTTCCTTTGTACGAAATAATATTTCGTTTGTACGAAATATTATTTCGTTTGTACGAAATATTATTTCGTTTGTACGAAATAATTTGTACGAAATGACCTGGGTCTGTCCCTCACTGACAGGGTGTGGACCTGGATCTGACACTCACTAACAGGGCAGAGTGAGTGAATATTGCTTTACGTCGCTTTCTGCACAATCATGGCAATATCGCGACAGAAGGAAGCCCGAAGCCGGGACTATGCCCTACTCTTATTTCAAATGACTTCAAGGGTTCTTTATAGTGCACGGTACCATAGGCAGCACTGTACATTTCATGCCTTTGAACAGTTTGGAGCACTGTATATGCACAACCACGATGACAAATATCAGGCCCGACCGGGATTCGAACCTGGTACCTCCAGGTTACAAGCCCCAGTCGATACGAATGAGCCATCGGGGCCGGCCACTAACAAGGCGGGGACCTGGGTCTGACACTCACTGACATGACGGGGACCTGGGTCTGATACCCGCTGACAGGGCGGGGACCTGCGTTATGACATGGCGGGGACCTGGGTCTGACACTCATTGACATGGCGGGGCCTGGGTTCCCGCCCCGTCAGTGAGTGTCAGACCCAGGTCCCCGCCCTGTCAGTGAGTGTCAGACCCAGGTCCCCACCCTGTCAGTGAGTGTCAGACCCAGGTCCCCGCTCTGTCAGTGAGTGTCAGACCCAGGTTCCCGCTCTGTCAGTGAATGTCAGGCCCAAGTATCCGCCCTGTCAGTGGGTGTCAGTCCCAGGTCCCCGCCCTGTTAGTGAGTGTCAGATGCAGGTCTCCGCCATGTCAGGGCCAGGTCCACACCATGTCAGTGAGTGTCAGACCCAGTCCCCACCCTGTTAGTGAGTAACATACCCAAGTCATTTCGTACAAACGAAATAATATTTCGTACAAACGAAATAATATTTCGTACAAACGAAATATTATTTCGTACAAACGAAATAATTTTTCGTACAAACGAAATAATATTTCGTACAAACGAAATATTATTTCGTACAAACGAAATAATATTCCGTACAAACGAAATATTATTTCGTACAAACGAAATATTATTTCGTACAAACGAAATATTATTTCGTACAAACGAAATAATAGTTCGTACAAACGAAATATTATTTCGTACAAACGAAATATTATTTCGTACAAACGAAATATTATTTCGTACAAACGAAATAATATTTCGTACAAACGAAATATTATTTCGTACGACCGAAATAATATTTCGTACAAACGAAATATTATTTCGTACAAACGAAATATTATTTCGTACAAACGAAATATTATTTCGTACAAACGAAATATTATTTCGTACAAACGAAATAATATTTCGTACAAACGAAATATTATTTCGTACAAACGAAATATTATTTCGTACAAACGAAATATTATTTCGTACAAACGAAATATTATTTCGTACAAGCGAAATAATATTTCGTACAAACGAAATATTATTTCGTACAAACGAAATATTATTTCGTACAAACGAAATATTATTTCGTACAAACGAAATATTATTTCGTACAAACGAAATATTATTTCGTACAAACGAAATAATATTTCGTACAAACGAAATCATTTCGTACAAACGAAATAATATTTCGTACAATCGAAATCATTTCGTACAAACGAAATATTATTTCGTACAAACGAATTAATATTTCGTACAAACGAAATATTATTTCGTACAAACGAAATAAAAAAAATCACCACACTTTATGGGCTCCGTAAGTTAGGGTAGATGTATAGACGAAATTCTTGATTTCTTATGTTGGACGACCATGTCAAAAATAAGAAATACGGGAATTTCGTCTCTATATCTAGCCTAACTGATAAATGCGCAGCACAAAAAATAAAAAAAAAATCCAGTTCTAGTCTATGGACATGTTCACATCATATGGTCATATTAAGAAGCCAAAATAAAATCACTGATTTTTGAAGTTTCAACTCACTTGACCACAACTTCCCCCATGTGTATAACAGATATCAGCATGATGCTCCTCTTCAAGCTATAAACAGATACATGTAGATGTATAGTAGATGCTCAGGTATTGTACACATTTGAATTAGTGTAGGTGATTATCTAATCTATTAGACCCTCGCTCTTTCCGTTATGTTAACCCTTTAGGTCTCAATCGCGTTTATATCCATCTATGTAACCCCTCTCTGTATAGTTATCAATACTTGCCCATCAAATCTATACTATTATAGAATAAAGCTGTTTAGGCTTCGTCCGTCGTTAAACAAACGCCCTTACCAAATGGTTATTTCCCGCAACCCACTATATGCCTCACACAAAGCTTTGACTTTCAGCCTGGGGTATAACGGATATAAAAACTATACCGTACTTATGATATGGTTTTGTGTCGTAATTTGGCTTTTATTCAAAGTTCATCCATTTTTTAGCTGATGTTCGTGTCCACTACAGGTCAGCACGACACCAAGAGCATAATGAGGAATGCCCTTATATTCAGGGCTACCTTATATTAAGCTTGGGGTGTCAAGTCAGGGCCAGGTATATGCGCAGGGTGTGGTGCGCAGTCGTTGGAGAGGAGGTGGGGGGCAACGATAAATACTGGAACTAAATGACCAATTTTTATGTTTTAAATAAAGACAAATGGTTAACATGTAATATAAATATTTTTTGTTGACAAATATTCTTTATTTGACTTGTTATGATAGCACACCCATTACCATGGTTACACTGACAATTTACTGACTTTATATAAAAGATGAATATTTATGGTGAAAGTCATCGTTATCCAATGATTCAGATAATTTTTTAAATAAGCAAACTCAAAAAAACACCTGTAGCAAGAAGCAGTGTAATAAACATTTCTCTTTTATCTTTACACGGGCAGGGTGCGTGGCGATACATGATGTTTTATACATGATGTTGTTTTATACATGATGTTGTTTTATACATGATGTTGTTTTATGCGTGCAATCAATTGTCCTGAAAGGGGGTGGTGCAGCTATTAAGTCACACTCAATAAGGTGTGATCGCTTTGTCTACTGTCGCCCCTGGTTGCCCTCTAGTTCAAAGAGGCGTTAATTCAAAATGTTAACGTTCCGTATGTAATGATGCTGATTTGAGTTTAGTTACTATATAATATTAGTTGAAAAATCACGCGATTAGTCAATGTTTATCCCGCTGGCAAAATACATATGCCTACATGTCCTTGTCAAATGTCTCAACGTCATTTTATAACTTGCTTCACATCGGGGCCTTTCGCTTATCCTTAATTTTATGGAGCATAGGATATTGTATTTAGCTTATTTACTGAATGCAGACAAGAATTAAGCACTTAGTTCGAATAAACTGTTTGCTTTGAGATTATGTGATATATTATGCTTATTTTAAAGTCTATCATTTCTCACTTAAACAGATTGACTCTGCCATTTTGGTTACCGGTAATCTAAGGTGTATATGTTATTGTCATTGATTAGAGGTTCACCTGGGCGGATCCAGGAGGGGGCGCACTGGGTACGCCCCTTTTTTATTACATACATGTACTTTGAAAAGGTAAATAAGCCGGCCTAAATCTACCAAAAAACTCTTGAGGGCATGCCTCCGACACCCCGACGCTCCCTTTTTGGGATCTTAGATCAGCCACTGAGCTTGATTTGAATCATTTGGGGCCGCCTGCAAAAGAAGTGTATTGTATGATGGGATATGATAGGATATATATCATTTATTATGCTGCCAAATCCTCAACGACAAAAAACCCCCACATTATCGCATCTGCTGACTAAAAATGTGTACCAGTAGCATGATTGACAGTTCACATGACTGTTAGAAGTGGTAGTTAAGTTATCATATGGTACAAATGTTCGAAGGATGGATCGGCTGCATTGTATTATTCGGTGAAAGCATTTATCAGCTGCAAATACTTTTCTAATACAAGAAATTGCCCAACAAATGTTTATTATGTGTCCCACATGCTCCGCAACATTCAGTGCTCCTTTCCTAACACTTTCCTCAGAACAATTAGGAGAGCTATTTATTAATTGCTCTTGTGAGATTTATTTATTGTAAGGGCTGGATATGTTTGTATACACACCATAAAATTGACAATACCCTTAACCTAGTGACAACCACAGTCGAAGACTAAATTTAAACATCATTTTTTGTAGCTGCAAGGATAAAATAAGTTTTTTTCTCGGAAAGTGTACAAAATAAAAAAATTAGCTGTTAGATGAAAGTTACTGCTATCTAATTATCACTGCTACTTAAGAAATTTCCAAACAGTGTATGCTGAAAAAATATTTAAACAACATTATCTGAATCTTAGCGTAAGTGTTTGCCGGTTTGCTATCTTGAATTTCGGATGGTATCGATGATCAGAAAAAATGCCACACTATTCATTTAAAGCTTATAATGTCATCCTTCAAAATCAAAAGAGCTTTTGTTTTACTCCCAAACAATACACGAGCCTTTTAATCATGGCAAATGAGCCTCCACTAAACGTAGAAAGATGTTCGTAGTGTCTACATATAGGTTTGTCACATAGCCTCTATTGTCAGTATTTTACATATTTATAGGGATCAAACCAAATATTTCTCCAAGACATGTTTAAAAGGTGGTACTTAATGTGCTAATAAAAAATGAAAACCCTAATATATGCGACACCGGCGGTTAAAGGGTTAAATCTATTTTTTTTAATTTTCAGAAGCAGTGAATGACCAACACAAAAGGTATTTTGTAAGAATTTGTGGACTACTAACAGCTAATATTTTTGAAATTCCTGGTCTTGTCATCGTCGAGGACTAGATAACCTGTCGCTCACCATATGTTTGTTCTAGAGGCCGTTTGGTGTGTGACCTACGTGGCAATCATCACGTCGCCCATGTCGTGCTTTTATAGTGGAGAAGCTTCATTGGTCCCAACTAGGAAAAATGAATTAGGTCGGTTAATTAAGGAAAATCAACCAGGTTAATTAAAATGTCCGTTGGTCACCCTCTGGGTAAAGGCCTATGTTTGTGCAAAAACTGAAGTTGATCAAGTAAGCATGGTATGGTGGTCTGCATAATCATGACATAAAAACATATAAACATGTTCTGTTATTTTAATAGTATACTGGCCAAGAACTCAAGACATACATGTATATACATGTTCCGCTATTTCATTATAGTACAATGGTCAGAAACTCTATGCAGTTTTAAAATGAACAGTGACTCTAATGTTACCAGTAGAGATACATGTACCGTAAAATATAGACCGATAGTGCGGTGATAGCACGGCTTTCAGATATCATTGAAAACATATCGTCACAAACATCGGTTTATGAGTGTTTATAGATTCACACAAGACCGTAATGTAGACGTAGTGTCCCATAATCCCCTTAAAAGATGTATGATATCAATAACATACAGTTCCACGACATCAGCAATACAATCTAATTTACTGCATAGGTTATTTTGTTTAAGCATATATAATTCATGGTTGAAGACACTTAAATCCCAAACTGAGTAGTAGATGAAGGTATCTACAGAGACCAAGAGGACTACCGCACATCAGATATCATTATCTTAGCATTTGTAAACTTGCTATCTTTACAGTTTACATTTTTGTGAGTGGAGGGTGCAAGGTTCTCGCATTCACACATATACATTTACAATTTATTTTGAAGCGGTGAATAGTGTTTTCCGAGTGCAAAGCAGGATTGATCAGATTAGTGGGTGTAATTCACATTATTAATGTTATTGTGATGGTTGTGGGATACATAATCAGTGGCCGAATATAAATGCGATACGTGACTGCCAAGTGCATTCTTTGGTCTTGGTTTCACATCTGTGTGTGGAACCCTAGCACCCGAAGGGTGCTGAGAGTGAGATAATGGCATTAGGATCTCTTGTTAGTGAGACCTTTTTAGCCTACCAATTCCTTCCTGTATACAAAATATCTGGATGGAAAGGAGGACTGGAACCTGGAAAGTTAAAATTGAATTTAATGACCTTGGGATCCCAAGGGTCGCCTAATGAATGAGGTGTTGAAGCAAGCCAAATGCTATCCTCGTATCTCTGAACTCCTTTCACATCTATGACGCATGCGCTATTGAAAAGGTGATGACAGGATATTTCTTGACAGAGTTTGCAATGCGATGATACTTACTTTCTAGGGAAATGTAGACATTACTAAGGATGAAACACTTTATGTGAATATATTATGACATATACACCATATTCATACGATGTCAGCAACTGTTCTACCCTTGCTATCTAAAAGCTAAATCATGTCATGGGGCGTACATTATGAAATGAAATGAATCGGGCTTTAGGCCAAACTGGGCCAGGAGAACCTCCTGAGGATGGTGAGATGAATGAGATGACACTGTCCTTCAGACACAGGATTCGAAATTCGAGCCCTGGCGGTCTGAGGCCGAGCACGCTACCTCACGGTCACGGAGGCTCCCCACAATACTGACTTTCACACGTGGATGGGGAAGAAACATTTTTGCTTCTTTCAAACCGCCGAGACCGGGAACCGAACCCCGAGCTCTGGCGCGAAAGGCAGCGGTGCTAACCACTACCCTAGGGCCCCCGCCCGGCGCGTACATTAGATAAACAATATTTTTTATTGGGTCACACAGAAATACAAACCAGTTTTAGAATAGCATTACTGAATATGATAACAATAAGAGATGGAGCAAATTAAATGGTCATCGATCCTATTAAGGCAAAAATATAAATATCCACTTGCTTATAGGTCAATATAGGTTGATCGTCATGATTCCCTGAATAAATATAGTTGGCGCCCACGCATGCGCATCATGGTCAACGTCAAAGGGTGTGCATAGGGTCCGCCGCAAGGTAAATATTATTGTACAGTGAAGTTGAGCGACACAGCTGTTTTAAATTAAAATATATCATGTATTCTTATCAAATGGATGGTCATAAAAATGATTTAGAAGTAAGAGCATTGATCAAGAATGATTTGGCTTTAAAAAAGACGATAGATACATGTACAGAATTTACACTTGGAAAATAAAAAAACGAAAAGCACATGCAACATGAGCATGATGTGGCAAATGAGAAAAAACACATTGTATGTTATTCTATATTTTTCAAGCAAACGCAATGCACGATATCATGAGAATGTATTACACAGACATGTAGTTGCATTCACTGACCTGTAGACCCGAAGACCCAAACACTGCAAATTCATAGCTCAGACAGGAGTTTAAAATAAAGGTATGACACATATATATGATTGTAAACCATTTATTAAGCGTTACACGATAGATTTATAACTAAAACAGCTAATATATATAATTATACAAATCAGTTGATACAGCATTTTCGACATTATGCAAAGTAAAATAAACCGTTAATGATATAAAATGATATTTGTTAAATAACATTGATTAAAATAATTTTATCACAGAAAAAAATATTGATAAGCTATAGGGTCACACTGTGTAACTAACTAATGTAAACAATTTTAACTGAAAGCATAATTTGTTATTACTTCCGCTTGTAGAAGATAAAAAACAAATCAGCTTAGTCAGTTATTGTGAGTTGCATACAAGATTTATGTTATTGTGAAATATTTACGTCTATTTGAAACCTGCACATATTTAATATATAAGACATTGAATATCAAGATGAATTCAACAAAACAACTTGTTATATTACATCTGAACTACCTTTTTTCTATAATGTTTGTTGGAGAGATCAATATCAGTTATATCTACTTTGGCGGGTAGACATCTCTTTACCGATTTTCTGACTTTCGGAGTGACTCCTATTTGTCCATGTTGAGAGTAGGGGTCGGGAATTCTAGCGATACTAGCACCCTGAACATTGATAATCCGCATGCTATCCAAACATATATAATCTTTGGGATATCTCAAATCAAACACCTGCAATATATTTTCCAGTCTATGGTTAAATATAATAGCGTATGGATAATAATATCACATTTAATACTCCAGGTTGTTAATATTGCAAAAGCACATTGTACAAATATGACAAAATTAAATTTATATACGTTTAGAAACCTTACTGAATAGCAGTATATCACAATAATATATAATTATAAACATTGCATTTCCTTTCTTAGAGCGATGTAGATAGATACGATCGAAATCATTTCGATACTGATCAAAATGATCACGCATCTCTCCCTCTCTCTCTTTTAATTTACATGTCATACTAATTAATGTGATTTAGCCAGTTTGATACAGAACCACTACATTAATTACCTTAGATAATTTGAGGTTTTGTATAATTATCTAAATATTGAGGGCATATTTTTAACTGCAGTCGAATGTTGTCACCCAAACGAGTTGTATAATACACTAAAATTAAGATTTTAGTATTAAATGGAATTGATCAGTAAGGAGACTATACATTGCACAACTTCATTTCGTTTGTAAATATCACGTCAGTATGATACCTGTAAGATATACTGTTGCATTTAAGCTGTACCCGAATATATACCTAATTCATACTCACCACATGAGCATTGCCGACATCAATAATCAAGTCATCGTCCTGTACAGGATAGCTATGAAATGGTGGATAACCAATAACTACTTTCGCAACAGTAAACAACTCAAAGAACACTTTGATGCATTTCCATGGCAGCCATGTATGAATTTCCAAAGTTTGCACTTTCTTTTTTATTTGTATATCTCCAGTTTGCGGCGATAACATGACGTATCCACGGTGAATGAAAGACAGACATTTGATTTCGTCATGAGACATTTTGTTGATGAAGTTATAGACATCATCTATAATGCATGTGCAACCAATAGACAACCTGTCAAGCTTACATGTCTGACTAAATAGCATAGGCTGCAAAGAGAATAAACTTTAAAAGTGAATAACAAAGTATATACTACACACCAATAATTTATTAGGTGGCGATGTCCAGCTAAAACAAACCTTCATTATTATGGTCAATATATTCTTGAGGACAATAATTATTAGTATGCTCACTATTATTGCGAGGATATCATAATATGGTAAGAATATTTATTACAACTAGAAATACATACCAATTTTGTAAAAGATGTTGAAGAAATCACAACACTGTCATACGCTGAAATTATCAATGCATTTGTCTCAAAGTGGATCCCGTGAAGCTTAATGAGGAAATCATCAATATATTCGTTGGTTATATCAACATGGATTTCGTCTATGTATAATAGATTTCTTCGTGCCCGCTCAGTACCATTCATCTTAAAAATGTAAAATTTGATGCGTGTTGGCCTGGCCTTGACAACTACTTCCTCCAGGATATCATATTGAAAACGGGGTGGAAACTCCACCACAGGTAGGCCTACTTCATCCTGAAACACGAATATATCATATTTTATTAAAACCACTTACAATGCGACCCGTTACACTATATGAATATGTAAATCGTGTTCGCCATGTTTGCATTAATTTGTAATTCCGACTATTTTACCTGCCGTCTGCATGCTGTCTTGCCCAGCTAAATTAACCTCTAAACGCAATATAATTTTTATACAATGAAGAAAGAATTAATGGCACATACCGTATCATATTTGTTTGTCATTGGATCAACCTAGAAGAAATAAAAAGAATTAGTCAATCAATCAATCAATCAATCAATCAATCAATCAATCAATCAATCAATCAATCAATCGATCAATCGATCAATCGATCAATCGATCAATCGATCAATCAATCAATCAATCAATCAATCAATCAATCAATCAATCAATCAATCAATCAATCAATCAATCAATCAATCAATCAATCAATCAATCAATCAATCAATCAATCAATCAATCAATCAATCAATCAATCAATCAATCAATCAATCAATCAATCAATCAATCAATCAATCAATCAATCAATCAATCAATCGATCGATCGATCGATCGATCGATCGATCGATCGATCGATGGAATAATCCACAGGCCACAGGCCACTATTGCATTCTGGGGACCCCATGTCCTGGGTATTTTAACAGTGGACAAAAATACATAAACTATTTTATCATGTTTATCAGAGTTATCTGTTGCATTACCTGTCCTTGTACTTGGAAAACTACATGTTACAAAGCTACTGAGAGTGACATTGTATATTTGTTAGTAAAAATAAATTATACATTAGTTTTATATGATAAATATTTACTTATAAATATTTACTTAATAATAGTCTCATCATCGACGATAGGTCACTTCTACACAATTGATATATTGCACTCATTCATAACTAGGAAGTATACCTTTTCGTACAATATATTGTTTGCCCCTCCTGATTTTGACAAAACGCTTGTCACCAAAGGAAGGATTTTCTAACCATCATCTATAATTAAACAATGCATTATACGACACCAATAAGTGTGTAATATACATATACACACCCCTGTATTTCTCATAGGAGGTCGATAAAGCGGTGCCACGTCATACTGAAAACAGAATCATAAAATAACCCATGTTAATATTTTTTACACCTGTTACATCAATATGTCTGACTACCTTAATGAAATGTTTATATTTAATAAATACATAATGTGTATGTGTGTGTATTCCACTAGTTTACACAATTGTTCATTTATTTAAATAAAACAACAAACACAGACATTCTAGACTTACGTAATCACATTTTCTTTTATCTTCCACGAATGTTATGTGTTCTGCTTTAATACACCTAAGAAGTGATGTGTTCACACATGTATCGGTAGAAGTTTCCAAGGTTTTAACAGACAATTCTGACATCCCGGGCTCCTTGAAATCACCAGTCCACCATGTTTCGCAACCTTTGAGTGAAAATACATGGAGTCCTTTTGGCGAAAGTTGAGATAACCATTTCATCAAGACGAAGTTACCATTATTCAGGTCTAGCCCCCACAATTTGGCACTGATACAAGTATTTTTTGGAATTACATTCCAGTGCTACAAACATGTGAATCAAGTTATTGCATATAATCAAGTTATTGTATAATCAAGTTATTGTATTTTTTAATATGGCTAAAACACTTTAAACATGATAAATATTCTTATTTCCTAAAGTCGTCAACTGCTTATTTTTCAGCTGTAAAATAATGTAAGCAAGGTGACTAAAATTCCACTGGTCTTATAATGATAAATGTATTTTCTGACCCAATATGAGCTGGTAAGTGATAACTATCATCTTAATAATACTCACATTATGATCAAGGCCAATACAATCCGCAAATTCTAAATTCAGAATACTAAATCCAGCTAGTTGGGACAAGAATGTCATTATGTTATTTATTAACCATTTTCCAATAAAGATGACCTCGTTCACAGAAACTCCATCCACTAAAGCATCCATATTTTTCTCGTTTATCGAGTGAGGATTACCAAAATGTATAAAAAGCTTCTCGAGTTTTTTACCAGGAACCACTGCATCTAGCAATTGTCTGAACTCCACGGGCTTCATGGCTTGTCTAATGTCCAGCTCCTTTAAATGGTACCATTTTGTACCCAGCTTCTGTATGAAACGTTTGTTATGTTAATATAATATCACATACCATGCACAATACATTAGGGAAGTTAACAGCTTTTAATTGATGGCTAACCCAGTACAATTTAAATGAGAGAATATTAAATATCGAATATTACTTTGCGTCGCTTCCGGCACAATATGGCTTTATCGCTACATAAGAAAGCCTGAATTCGGGACTATGCACTACTCTTATCGAATGATGGCAAGGGTTCTCTATAGTGCACAGTACCATGGAGATGATAGACAACACTGTTCAGGCAGTTGAACAGTTTAGAGCACTGTATATGCACAAACTTGTTGACAAACATCCGACCCGGTCAGCAGTCGAAGCCAGTTCCGAGCCACAACAAGACCGAATGAGTCTTAGGGACCGACCCTAGAACAATATAAATACAACTGGTAATGAAATGAATGTGACTTACTGTCCACGATTTAGTCAGCTCCAAAATTTTGTGATGACTCCACCAAATAATAAGCCTGGGAATTGCTGCTACATCTGTAGCGAAAAGAGTCGCCAAAAACAAAGGAGTCATGACTATGACTTCCATGTCATCATCTGGAATAGTAAGCGTTGGTTTTCCTTCTTTATAAGATATCTCGGATGGGTTGGCAGATTGTAATAGAATCAATGAACGTCGAAGACCCATTTCTTTAAAAAACGAAGCGTATATATCAGCGTTAAATGTAGGGCTTTCTACATTGACTTCACCCTGTAAATCCCTGAACTGATAATATATCAAATTAACTTGATGTTGGCCGCTAAATACAGTGTTGCGATATGGTAAAGTGAAAATCTGTTGTTTCCTAAGGAATTGCTCTCTCACAGGGAGTCCACAAATATATTCATAATACACGTTTTTAGTTGTTACATCTTTACATTCTCTCAAAAGTCGGGTATGAAATGATAGATCTACTTCATGTATCCTTAGTGCGTCGCCTCCAATCAGATGTAACACATATGTTATATTCATTATAACCCTTAGCATTTCAAACTCCATTCCCACAGCGAATAACAAAACATTCTCGTATTCATTTTGGTTGAATAGCATACCTCCATGTCCCAATAATTCAGATATATTTACATTGGATCTAACCAGATGAAGAGCTGCACAATGCTCCATGAAAAGTTTGTGTACGAAGCTATGAGATTGTCCTTCTGGGTCAATACGCAATATTCCAAATTTGCCAAGTTCTTCTAGTCTAATCTGATAATTTTGGAGTTGATCATCGCTAAATGTCGTTTTTTGACTCTTAACCGTCGCGAAACATAATTCTGCTAATTGTTTTATTATTCTTTGGGTGGACATTTCCAGCCTGCCATCTCTGAAAGATTTGTAAAATTCTGGATGCGGACAGCCTTCTTCTTTCTGCTCCTTGATTCCAAGCATTAAACCCCACATTGCATCCATAATATCAGTCACACTTGTGAATTGATATTCACTCGAAGTGACGGTAACGTTAGAAGTCTTTCTACGTTTCCAAACATAACACAGCACAGTGAAGAAAAAAGGTATTCTATAAATATCTCCAGGTACATCTTCAAGAAACTGCTTCATCAACATTTCTGGGTTGTCGTTTGGAAAACGTGATCTGAGAACTTTTTGTAGCACTTGATTGTCAAGTTCCAGCAAGTGCGTTGTGGTAATTTCAGCGATTACACATTGCGTAAGATATTCCAAACAATGTGGTCTTGATGTAGCTAGAACAGCTGCATTTGGAGCAACCTCTCCGGCGAGTAGTTTATTTATAGTGGAATATTTTCTCTCTTTTTCGCTCATTTCGTCATAGCCATCTATCAAGAATAACACGTCACCGCTGTTGAATTTGAGTTGTCTTCGCACGTCTCCTTCTTTGTCATGTCCAAGTAGATTTAAATCGTATGTTATAATTCTCTCTAGTGTTTCTCTGTGGTTGTGAATAAACCGAACAGGTATGAGGTAAACTTGTTTAAACCTCAACATATCAGTTAATTCATTTGCATTCGACATTTGAATTTGTTCCATCCATCGTTTTGCTATTTGGCACATCATAGTTGATTTACCCATTCCTGCTTGGGCAATGCTCAATATTCTTCTGCCTTTTGTTAGATTTTCACAAAAATTTTCAATTGATAGATTCTCGTAGGAAGGCATACTGATATACTGGACAATATAATCTTCAATCCAATTTTCGTCAGTGAATATTTGATGTAGAGGATTAAATGAGCCAGGCAAGTTTCTTTCATAGTATTGACACAATTGTGATGCTGACATTAAAGAAGAAGGTTACTGTTAGCAACGTTTAGTCAACCAATCAAACACTTAAAATATAATTATAAAAATAAATGATTTACATAAATTATATTTTCACATCAGAAACTTTTTACCGGAAATTTAATTATTTGAAAGACACAAATACCCAAATGAATCAATCTTTTACAAAACAAGTATGCAATGGTTACGATATTATTCCATATTTAACAAAAAACTCACATAAAGAAAATAAGAGAAAGCTCAATCTTCTTTAGTGTACGTACCTATATCAGTTTGTGTTAGTGACATCATTACCTCGTCCTTCCAGTCTTCATCATCAACACAAACACATTCATGCAGATCTAAATATGGCATCTGGTCCTTGTAATCAATCTTGCATTTTTCATCAAGAAAAATAGGAATTAAACGATTTGATTGTCTTTTTTTAAGCTTGGCATCGTATGTCTGCTTGATTCTATCTTGGAAGTTGCATTCCACTGATTTCCCGATACAAAATATAACCACATCAGATTCGTTGACGGCATTCGTCACACCCTGTTCTATATTCTGACCAGGTAAAACATCTCTGTGTCTGTACCATCCTTTCAACTTTTCACCAGATGAAGGCGTTTCCAGAAACTCTACTAGATTCTTCATCAGGTGAATCTCAGGTTCTGTTGCATCATCACTCATTAATATACAGAAATCAAATCTGGATGACGGGTGGCTCCTGACGGGAAAAGAATATTATTAGCCTGGTTATATACCTAATTATAGTGACCAATCCATTGTATCATTAAAATATTATTAACCATCCAAGAATCGATCCTGCTTATTACATGCATATCATACTTCTTAATGCATCATTCACGGGTAATAGCTGGTAAAATCCCCTCACAAGTTTGCAGGAACTGTGGAGGAAACATTGCCTTCCTAAGCTAAGTAAAATCCCTCATGCACACTGAGAACATTTTTTGACGTTACAGGAGCCATGGGAGCTGTCACACTAATAGACCAGACTTTGTAGTCGTTTCGTGGTATTCGGCAGCGTTTCTTGTTGACTGGAATCGACATATTTATGATATTTGAAAGGAGCTGCATCATGTACTAAAACTACGGTAATTAAAATAACATGGAGAATCCTTTGTTGCAGAATAGTTTGGGGGACTTCACTAGGCCTATTTATGTTTTCACTTAAGCGTAGAAAAAATATATAAAACAAGGTATCAATGTGACTCAATTCATTTGTACAATTAAAACTAGAGGATGATTATCGCAATTAATTCCCCAGTACTAATCTACAACGTCAAAATGTACTTACTTTTCCACCTTCTTTCTTGCATTTTCCATTTTAAATCTTGTGAAAAAATATCCTATATGGATTATTTATCTGAAAGAATAAGAACAAATTAGATAGCATTAAATTGCATAATTGTAATTATATAATAATATATACCGTAGTTATATATACAGTATATACTAAGCTCATGCATGCATGCAAACATACATACATCGGTCAGTAAAAGTATGTAGTAGAATATACCTTGAAAACTGTAGCACGAATACATGTAACAGAAGGAATCACAAGTGATAGTATTATTTTTACTATTACCTTAGAATGCTCCAACAACACACGATATTACTACACTAATCATACTAACAGGTCTATAAATACTAATATATTGATTGTAATAGATCACATGTCTGATGTGTTCAGGTAATCTTTTTTGTCGCTCCACACAAGGATACTACAACCACAAACCAACAAATCAGTCAGAAGTCAGCAGGCCAAAATATATACAAATCAAACCAACGAAACAAATGATCTAAAAATATAATATACCTATAATTTTACATCTGAACACATGAATATTGTATAGCCTGACGGTTACATAGTGAACGGAGACAAAAATATACACTAAAAATGCATATTTTATGTTTTAGGTGAAAGCGAGACGAAGGTAATCTATTGGATGATGATTAATTGAACGCTATTGTGCGCAATTGTAACGCCATATTTATCCGTTTGTGAAGACAGTTTCAAATGAGCTAAATTACAATATATATGTAGGCCTATAACTTGGCAGTTAACCCTTAAAGTGCATCAACCATGAAACCATGAAATCAAAGGTTTTTTTCAATTTGAATTCACCCTAACTGCCTTAGTTAGCTTTTTCTGCTTAATTTTAATACCCATGTTATGGGTCTAGGCTATTACAAAAATTGTATTTCTTTCAGGGCGGTGACCGTCTTTATACGTCATAATCTGACGTATAAGACGGTGCTCGCCCTGATATGGTTAAATACTTCAACTTGTTTGACTACACCTTCCCCATGTGTATCCAAAGATATGTTATATAACCTCATTGTTATTTATATGAATTATATCTCCCTGGAACAGCACCATCCTAAGAGTTATACAGATAATTTATTACAAAAGACTGGCAAATGATTTTAGTAAATGAATCCTTCACTAGTGGTTACCGGCTGCTTCGGTTACGTACACAATTCACTTACTTTCCATCCATCTTGCTTCTTGTTGTGTTAGTATTTGCCTATCCTATCTGTAACAAATACAACCATAAGCAAAATAATACATGTTCAACATGTTATAATGTACCGTCATCGGTTATTTTGTGCACCATGAAATCTGAAAAGTGAAAATTAGGCAACTGTTAAAGATGTTACTATTGAAGCGGATTTTCTCATCGCAATGGAAAAAAATTAAACAGCTTACATGCCCGTTGATCTCCATTGTATACAATAATCAGGGTAGATCTACATCGAGACAAAGCTATTTTTTTGGTATAAATGGTTTAAGTAAGACGATTACTAAATCTCAATCTGTATCACCACACACATGTAATATGTACATCTGCATGCGCCTGTCCAAACTGTGACTTGTATTATCAAGCATTGATTCACACAACTGTATTATCTTCTGTATAATGTTCTTATAAATTCACCAGCTTATACAGACTGCTGTAATAATCAGCTGATATCATTCTACGCGATGCACGTAAGTTGTTATCTATCTTCGCAAACCATACTGAGGAGAGACGTGACGGTCGTCGCAGTCATCTGATCTACTTGACCTTTGCACTTATTGGGATGACACCCACAATACCACTAGGCAAAAGTAGCACGGTTTGAATAATTAATTAATTAATTATTTAATTAATTGAAATGTTAAAGCTTTTTAATTTCATCTTCAGTCGCACATTCAAAAACGTTCATTTTAGAAACAATTTCTGTTTTATTGCACTGATGGAATATTATGTACTTTATCTGGAAATTTGGAATGGATAGTTTCAATTTTATCCTCAAAATACTTAGAGAAATGATCACAAAGTGATTTTAGTTGCGCCAACGTAGCCTTTATCAATTTATCAACGCGTAGGTAGCTTCCTTGTTACCGTATATATGTGCGCATAGGTATCATCAGAAATGCATAATGTTATGCATTTCTGGTATCATATATATATGCCTACATGTTATGTACGCGGAGGGCTATATGATACAATACAAAATTGGTTTAGAAACTGGCCTAAGAGAACATATAGGCGTACTGCGTACGCACGTGATAGCAAAACAGCTATCAACAAGTAACTATAACAAGTAGTTTTTTGTTTATTTGCAAACAAGACAGCTAGCTTTGCCACATGACATAGTATATACAGTATGCACATATATTAAAATGTACATATTTCATTAATTTGACAAACAGTTTTATGTTTTTGGCCTTAATTCTTTTTGAACAGCTCACGTAGGTAAAAAGTTAAAAGTCTTATGTAATGTTTTGAAATAATAACGTTTTACATTCTTCTTTAAAAATAGGACAACAAAGTAAATAATGAAATTTATCACCTCTATCTGTTTCACAAAATTGGCACAAATTACGCACATCACGAAGGACTTGTGCCCGAGCACCGGCCTCTATAGAGGTAAGCGATGATTTCGATATCTAAATGTGAAATATTTTCTTAGTATGTCTGGTAATTCATTTAAATAATTTTCAAAGGCAAGCGATGTTTTATTGATACCATCAACTGTGCATTTCATATAGTTTCGTGTCGTTTTTGAATAATTTGAACTTTCAATCGTATCTTTGCTGAATGTTAAAATATTTCGATATAACAAGTCAATGGTTGATTCATTCATAATCCAGAAAATCCGCAATTATTGTTCAGAGTTGTTTACATTTCCTATACATTTAGATTTAAACATATTTTTTTATCAAATGTATTTGATAGTAAATCGTATTTCTTGCCTAAAATGCTAGCATACATGATTTAATAACAACATTTAAGGGAGTTGCACCCAATTTTCCATAAACCGGTTTATGTACGCGATATTACCGCGTACGTATGAGGTAGCAACTTGCTACCGATTATGCATGCGTTATTATCGTGTATGCGTTAGTTGTCTCATCCGGGTATGATCCCAGCAAACACAACACATCGACCCAATGTTGGTCCAATGTTGGCCCACCGTCTACGACGTCGGCCCAACATTGGACCAACATTGGGTCAATGTGTTGTGTTACCTGGGATACTACCACATACGCAGGCCTATGATAGGCGACTTTCCAGGGCTCCATATGCTAGCATAATTCTGGCAGTGCAGAGTTATATCTTTCGCCACAGCGTTCTGTAACAAATAGTTTTAATTAATGCTTACCTTATTTTATAGACTTCATATTTGCGACACTCATACACTCATGGTAAATACTTCATTATATGGGATGTGTATTCATTGACCACAGTTTCGAAGACGAATGACCTTGATTAGTTTTTTAGGGGAAAGTTCACAGCAGTTTCTGTCACATTATTACGGATTATACTGTTTTATAGTACACGTATTTTAATCAGCATATTATGCCATGTGGTGTATAAATACAACTTAGCTGATTAACCCCTGAACCGATGAGCCTATGCTGTCGCTTAATGGGTATATTAGGTATTGTTTCACACCCGGCTTTTCCTATATAAATGTATCCAGTGGTAAG
>OZ024906.1:18490493-18535493 GCA_964017125.1 Flabesymbios commensalis
GAACCAACATTAAACCAGTATTGGGCTACTGTGTTGTTTGTGGCGCCACGCTGAATGTGGGCCAGCATCACAGACAGTGTGCCAACAATAACCCGGCTTTGTTTCAAAGCATCCTGCTGGTCTAGTCCATGCTACACAAGCCCACCATTGACCCGGCAATGTGTCCGTGTAACGTACATTAGTCCGATGTCGGGCCATTGTGTACGAAGCTGGCCAACATTTAAATGGCATTGGGGCAGTGTATACTATGTGTACGCACTTCCGCCAGAATGAAGTACTGACTAGGGCTGAATGAATACTGGCCAGCACCGGCGACACTGGTCCAACCTTTAACAGACATTGGATCGGTGTCAGCTTGTACTCTGCGGACAGCACCACCGCCAACAGAAAGCACGGACAAGTGTTGAATGGTTGATGGCCAGATCCGGCGATGGTGGACGAGCGTTGACCCGGAATTTGGTTGACGTGCCGTGTTTGCTGGGCATAGTGTGGTAGGTGACTTGGCTGCTGATATGGATCCACTTAGCAATCCAGCAAACACGGGGTATTCACACAATGCTGTTTCAATGTTGGCCCTCTGTCCTCGACGCTGGCCCAACATTGAAACAGCATTGGGTCCCGTCTTTGCTGGGTTTTAGCTATCAACCTATAAGGTGAGACACCTCCCGTTTTTGTTTACAAAAACGGTGAATCTTCTTTTACTTCAACTAGGCAAATATTAATTACAATCAGTTTGACACAATGTCAGTGAATATGACACGTAGGCCCTAAGTGGAGTTTTCATTGAGAAAAGTATAATGTTATGCCTTAAACAGTATCTGATGTGGAACACCAAAGTCGGACGTATCCTATTTTAAATGTACTGAAAGTGAAGCCAATTCCATTACAACTCCGTTACATCGCAATCTGGCTTTACATATTTGTTTTTAAAATATGTAGAAATGAGAAAACATATTCCGCCTGTTCCATGAATAGCTCCAAACACCAGAAATGGAATGTCATAATCTCCTGTCACGTCAATTATCCAACCTGAAACATACGACAATCATGTTATTTAAAGTATTAAAAAATATATAATGGCATCAGACCCATAACATACATATTCAAATGAAGCGGAAAGAGCTAACAGAAAACATTTATGTCAACAGAAGTTGGTTTCCCCGGTTTATACAGCATATTCGGCGCTTTAATGGTTGAACAATCAGTGTAATTACCTCCGACAAAGAAGGGTACTTTGGTCTTTGGTCGTGTTTGTTTGTTTGTTTGTTTTTTATTTTGTTTGTTTGTTTGTTTGTTTGTTTGTTTGTTTGTTTGTTTGTTTGTTTGTTTGTTTGTTTGTTTGTTTGTGTTTGTTTGTTTGTGTTTTTGTTTGTTTGTGAGTTAGTTAGTTAGTTAGTTAGTTAGTTAGTTAGTTAGTTAGTTTGTTTGTTTGTTTGTTTGTTTGTTTGTTTGTTTGTTTGTTTGTTTGTTTGTTTGTTTGTTTGTTTTTTTTGTTTTTTTTTCTTTGTTTGTCCGTCCGCAGAATCACATGCAAAGTAATGAACGGATTTGCATGAAACTTTTACCATTAAATTACCATTAAATGTTGGGGATGGTCTGCATTACGATCAGAATCCAGGATCAGGATGACTAATGCAATATGCCGTCTGAAAAGATTTTATGTATCTATAATTGGGAACATTGTGTACTCTCATATACATAAGCAAGGATTAACCAAAAATAACTGATAACAGACACCCCTAACCCGTCCAGCAAACACGAGACGTTGATCCAGTGCTGGCATGATGCTGGGCTAGCGTCGTATTAACCATAGTCGTATTTAAACCGTTTTATTAGCCGTTTAGATCGCTGGGAATGAAATGGGCGTTTTTACATCAAGATCTGCAAATGTTTTGTCTCACATTAAACAAATATGAGTAATTTTCACCCACTTGAGGTTGTGGGTCGCGGTAGCGAGACACAACTTCAAGTGGGTGAAAAATTAAATTAGTTAACTTAGCGGGTTAGGAATTAAAGGTAAAACAATGAATATTCAACCATAAATCAACCATAATTTTGAACAATGGTAATTCAAATTTAAACCGAAAAATATCATTTTGGTAGAACACGTACTGCTTCTTTTATTGACAAGTGTTCCAAAAAGTATGCAAAAAAAGTCTATTGACGGAGCTTGTCTCTTATTGCTTTAACGAAAGGCTGTTTCCACCTACAGTTATATAGACACACATATATTTATATTAACACAGTCATAATATACCTGCCATAGGATTAGTAGTTAAAGCAGTAATTGTGGAGAAGCTTTGTACACATCCCTGAGCCATGGCTGCATTCCCAACACCAACGAGGTCAACCATCACTATTTGTAATAATGTCATGGAAATCCCTGTAAAAAGCAATCTTTGTATGTATATATGTTAATTCAAACTGCCACCCGTGGTCAGAGACAAAAAACACTGAATATGAGTGTAATGTTATTTAAACAAATCGACATTGTTTGGCAATAATACGATTTACATTAATTAAAGTGACGTATTTGTTATTTTGCAAAAAAATTAAAACTACTAAAGTACATATAATAGCTTTAGATAATTATATGATCTTCGATAATATATATATACGTACATTTTAATAGACACAATTCTTTATACGCACATCTGTGAGCATTTTATCGTTACAATAGACAATTCTAAATATAAAATAGAGTATATATTAACCCCAAATTATGGCGACTTTTTCATGATTCTAAAATTATTTAATCAAGTTGAGCTACATATGCTACTTTGAGAACGTTATAGCATTAAATACCCTAATATAACGTAAACTTAAATTCTTTACATATGATCTCCTGATACATCTCATCATGGAGTAAGAAGAGTCTCTAACCCCGGGCTCCCCGGGGAGGGGGGGGGGGGGGTACTACTCCCATACTGTGAATGTGCCGCAGTACATGGTGCCTTTTTGAGCTTCCAGCTTTGGCAAAGGGTGTCTTTTTTGAGCTTCCAGAATTGGCACAGGGTGCCTTGTTGAGCTTCCAGCTTTAGCACCCGCTTGAAAATACCATTAAAACACGAACTAAATTGGTAGTAGGCCGGCCTAATTACACCATAAATCAATCAATTAAATTCAGTGTTTATTTAACAATTGGGACAGGGTGTCTTTCGAGCCATGAGGCAAATTGCGACAGGCTCAGGTTTTAACAATGCCGGAGGCACCACACCCCTACCCATTTTTAAGGCGAGTACAATCCCCCCGGGCTCTAACCTTTCTCTTGACATACCATTTTACATATCATACACCGTCACGCTCGATATCATTACCTACTGTTATACCGAATGCTCCATTCATCACAATACTCAATGCAAAAGATGCTGATGTCAGTTTGGACATCATCAATGTAACTCCTCCTGCTATCACTGACAATGATAACACCAGACTCCTATTGACCCACTCTCTGTCTCCAATCACACTGATAACAATCCGGCTAGATGTAGACATTGTAGCAAAGGAGGTGATAAGCAATGAGGATTCTATCTTACTGATCCCATTTACTATGGCCCGCTCCGGAGAATAGAGATGCATAAGACTGGGTCCGATAAAGATCAAAACAGCGCCAAATAAGAAGGCTATAAAAGTACCAGATATTAGCTTTGAATGAGTTGTTTTGGATGTGATTTCTCTAGAAGCCACAGTAATCGATTCGCTTTGGTGAGCGATGTCTTTTTCTTTAAATGTTAAGAACAAAGCGCCACATACAATCGCTTGTAGAGAAATGGCTGCAGACCATGTCATCGCTTGTCTCCATCCCATTGTAGACACCATCATCCTGAAAATGGGCGCGTATAAAAGGGTCCCAATGCTTGTTCCCATGCGAGATATACCTGTAGCTAGGGAACGCTTATTTTCAAAATGTTCTTGAACTATTACAAACGATGTCAAATATAGACCACTGCATCCAATTCCTAAAACAAATATACCGGGAATTAGCTCATACTGAAAATTGAATTAATTTTCGATATACTTGAAGATAATTTATATGGTTATCACCTATCTTTAAGTGTTTTTTGTAGTGGGATATTCAACGACGGCATAGTTCAAGCAAACAATTTTATTATTAATAAATAAAATTGCTTATTATCATTATACTTGCCTGCAAGGAGACCATTCAAAATGTAAACAACAACAATATTTTGAGCAAAGCTTCCCACCAGCAAAGAACATGATAACAAACTTCCTGATATCATGGCCACAGTACGACATCCAAACACCTTTGTCGCTTTACCGATCACAACTCCTGAAAAAAACCTCGTGAATTTTGTCATTTCAATCACACAAAAAATGCAAAAACTTGAGCATACAGTAATATATGCTCATCATGTTCAACTGATAATTTAAACATTTTCTGTGAATTTGTACTTTCCAAACCAGATACTCCTGATCCGAAAATTATACAACACGATGAATTATTTCAGGTTCCAAATTGAGCAAACACGGCAGATGATAGATACAATTAACTCGTAACACGGGTCGTTTCGCGATATTTATTTCCGAGTAATGTTTTATAATGTGGTTACATGTAGCCATTTAATAAATATTAATGGATGTAACATTTTAATGCTTAATGTTCGATATACGTGATATATTTAATTCACTCACTCACTCACTCACTCACTCACTCACTCACTCACTCACTCACTCACTCACTCACTCACTCACTCACTCACTCACTCACTCACTCACTCACTCACTCACTCACTCACTCACTCACTCACTCACTCACTCACTCACTCACTCACTCACTCACTCACTCACTCACTCACTCACTCACTCACTCACTCACTCACTCACTCACTCACTCACTCACTCACTCACTCACTCACTCACTCACTCACTCACTCACTCACTCACTCACTCACTCACTCACTCACTCACTCACTCACTCACTCACTCACTCACTCACTCACTCACTCACTCACTCACTCACTCACTCACTCACTCACTCACTCACTCACTCACTCACTCACTCACTCACTCACTCACTCACCTGAGATGCTTATCACTCCAACATTCAGTGAGCTCACTATGCTCGCCTCGGCTACATTGATATTGAATGTCTCTATATATTCTCCCAGTAACACAGCGAATATGCACCACGCTCCTCCATATATACAATTAATGAGAAAAGAGCTCAGCATGATAATCCACGCAAATCCTTTGTCCTTATACATTTAGCTCTGTCTAAAACAATAAACTTTTCCATCACTGCAGTGTGAGGGTGACATATTTCAAAGGCAAAATGTAAACCGTTTTAAAATAATGGCATAAAATCGACTAAGTATTTGTTCAAGCCTCTCAGCGTGGGGACGGATTTTAGACTTCAGAATCTGACGTCTACAGACGTCAGATTCTGACATCTAAAGTCCGTCCCCACGCTGAAAGAGTAAACCATTTTTAAAATACACCGGTGACGTTTGTCTATTGTTAAAATAGTAGATTCGGATCTACGAATCTACTGTTGTCTTACCATGCCACTGTATATCTGCATAGCTAATGTTTCACTTTTACCATGCTAACTATAAATTGTTTTCTAAGTTTTGTCTATATCACCCCATATATGGAAACACTTGTGGCCCATCTTGTGGCAACTTTGATTTATTTGTCACAAATTTATTTATACTATATAAGGGGTTATACATCACCTTTAAGTCGAAGAAAGACCTCAATTACAAACGATTCGTAGATCCGAATATACTCGGCCCTGCGAGCCTCGTACATTCGAATCTACGAATCTATTGAATTTCATTCTTTCTCCTTGACATAAATGACATAAATCGGGCTTTAGGCCACCTTTGTGCACATATAGGCTAAACTGGGCCAGGAGAACCTCCTGAGGATGGTGAGATGATTGAGATGACACTGTCCTCCAGACACAGGATTCGAAATTCGAGCCCTGGCGGTCTGAGGCCGGGCACGCTACCTCTCGGTCACGGAGGCTCCCCACAATACTAACTTTCACACGTGGATGGGGAAGAAACATTTTTGTTTCTTTCAAACCGCCGAGACCGGGAACCGAACCCCGAACTCTGGCGTGAAAGGCAGCGGTGCTAACCACTACCCTAGGGCCCCCGCCGTAAACCCGTAACATAGGTATTCGAATGAATCGGAAAGAGCTGATCAAGACATTTATGAAACCTCAAATTGAAAAACCCTTTGTCTCTATGGTTTTTACAAAACGTTGTCAGGGTTGTAAGGGTTAAGCACTGTTTATCACCCCTAATATATAATGAATAAATTTGTGACAAATAAATCAAAGTTGTCACAAGATGGGCACAAGCGTTTGGTTATATGGGGTGATTGGCTGTCATGTGACCTTCGCAGAGGGTCACATGATAGCCAATCACCCTATATATGGGGGTGATGTGCTATCATGTGATTAACTATCATGTGACCCTCTCAGAGGTCCACATGATAGTCAATCACCCCATATAAGGACATAGTTTAAAACATTTTTTATTGACCAATTGAAGCAATACAGGATTGTAATATAAGGACATAATTATTAATACCATATAAGGGGTGATAGATCACCTTTAAAACCGGCTACACAGGTAATGTCATTTGACTGTATACATAAAACGCCATCTGGTGAATAAAATACACATTGATTGATCATTTCATTTCATGGACCACGAAGAATAGCGAGGCCACGCATAGCCGATTAAAACAGCAAAGTCGACCTTGATACTAATTTTGGTTCGTTAAGAATAGCTGAAGATCTATTTCGCAAGTCGTTACTATGCTTGTCTCATGTCTGCGTTGAACAGGGCTAAAAAAAATTTGGATATAAACATCAGATATGCGAATAATTCGAACAACATTAATTATGTGGGTGCACTAGCAAATTGAATTAATTATTCTGTTTTGAAGTACATGATAAATTAATTCATATATTTTGAGTTTTTCAATCTTTTTTACTTTCAATGATATTAGAGTCCCTCGGGGACAATTCTATGACAAGTGTCTTTACTAGATTTGATATATTTTGCACTTTAATTTTATTATTTTGTTATATGGTTGGGTTTTAATTGTACCTTCATATATCACAGGAAATAATTTCTGCAAAGATATGTAGACGATTGTTTTTTTGTTGCACACGGCTAACCTAAATTACTTTCTATTGTTCACAAAACAAAGAATAACCCCATTTAAAAAATCGGCACACTGCATATCAAACAACATTTATCAGGTTTATTGCACGAATAAACGAATAAACGTTAGATATTACATCATATTACATGATTTTTACATAATTATGTACTTACAGTGTGAGTGTCTAGCATATCTATTATTATACTCCAAACCATGTAGCTCGCAGCTGTATATACGTGCGCCATTGCAAACAACGAACATGGTAAATACACTTGTTATATGTTAAAAAGAAGAATAGACGGCGACAGAAAATGAATACACAAGCAACCGTAATAATATTCTGGCGCTAGACCTATAAAGCACTAAGTTATGCAATTTAATTGTTCACCCACTAGAGGTTGTGTCTCGCTACCGCGAACCACAACTCAATTACTTACAATATGCCAACCTAGCTAATGCCCTTGTTTGGACATGTTGAAGGACAAACAACAAATGGATACAACTCTTAAACAAACAAACCCAAGCTAGTATTAAGGTTTTAAGGTTAATTAAAATGTATACTTAACATTTGATCTGACATTTCGTTGCTCATCGCTACATGTTGCTGCTATATATTAAACTTAGTGCTGTATGTAGCGCGCTATGTATTAAGATATATTCATGGGAGTAATTAAGCAATAGTGATGTGCAGAAAAACGCTATTTAGAAGACTGACATTTGCTTATATTCCTTATCAATCACTCACCGAAAAAGTTGCGGACTCTAATATGTATAGCTTGATATCTTTGTGTTGATAGGAGGTAGGAATTTTGAAACTAAATCAATATAAAATACAATAGAAAATGTGATAAATCTGGGGCACCACGTTGTTCGGCATTATGACAAGTCTGATTGGATAACGTCAATAACCCAGACTGTTTTGATGATAACCCAAACCACTATGGCATTGCGGACGACAAGGTATCGAATGTAACATGTATGAATAGAATTGCTCAGATCACATTGCTTGGCGCGGAACAATTATATGCAAATGAAATGTGGGTGACTGAAATATTGGCTATTTTCTACAAATTATAAACTACTTTGATCAAGCTGGTGTTTAACTGATCAACCTTCTGTTCAACATAAATGTAAGGTCAGGAAGAGATATTTATAAATCAATACATGTACGAGTAAATGACAAAGTTTATCTTAGTTACTATGCCTTGATTATAATTTAATACCGTTCTAATAAACTGTTATGAAAATCTGATATTCTAGTTATGTATGTGAAAATCAAGTTTACTGAACATAATAAGCTCAATTTATAGGGATCTCTATATAGTGTATGATCATTAACCCTTTAAGCCCTCACGATGCATTAAAGCATCATTTTACATCCCTGAAAATAGACTTAATTTTCCTACAACCAAGGGTTTTAAACTGAAAATTTCCATGAAACTGGATTACCAATACATGGGAATTTTCTTCAATTTTTCACTCACATCAAATCATTTTCATTCACTACAAGTCGAGAATTGCGACAGCAATTCGCGGCTTGTAGTGGATGAAGATGACAATGGTAAACTCAGGCTTGAAAGGGTTAAATACAGTACCATTATTGACATTGACCCGTACAAACGCCGTACACACGATTTTCGAACAACTTAGACCCACTTCTTGCGGGCTTCGCAAAACATTCGTAAGAAAAATCTTCGTATTCCGTTCTTAAGCTCGTAGACAGATATTGAAAATGCTCAGACGCCGTAATAAACCGTATCATTATTAGTATCTTTTAACCTTACTCACAACGTTATATTTGAAAGCGTACTTGCGAGAGCTTTCGAACAGAGATTCCATTGTTGGTCACTCTGACGTCACTAGTCGAGGCTAGTGCCGCCTGGTGGGAACCGTATCATGTACAGTACATCGTAGGGATGAGGTGAGGCCGTCTTTCATACACCTACGAAGCTCGTACCATGTAGACAAACATAATGACATAATTCTGAAGTTATACTGAATGTGGAAGAGCCTATTATATAAGAACTGATTGATTATTTGCTTTAATACATCGTCTGCGGCTCTGACCCAGTATCAAACCAACATTTGAACGATTAATTGTATTTTCCGGGTACATGTATTTGTTTGTGAGATGTATGTACAACAATTATTGTGATCACAAAATGTATCGTTTAAAGGGTTTCAACTAACAAAACATGACACACAAAAAAGATTCAGTAGGTTTAATGTTGCGCTAGCGTGAGAGGGGAACTTTAAAGTTTCTATGTAGTGCACAGTACCATTGACAGCTCTGCACGCTCCAGACATTATAACAGTTTGAAGCACTATATATGCACAAACCCTCACAACGGCCTCACTGGTAGTGTGGAGTCGTGTGTTCGTATGGTTCGTACGATGTTCATACAAAGGCTGTAAGAACTCCGTAAGAATAACTTGATGAGCCATTGCGTACATCCATCATGACACAGAACAAATCTGTGAATATCGTACTTCTTATGATGTTCATAAGGCGACCATGCCTTCTTCCTACGATGGGGTACGTATATCCCACTTCTTATGGTGCTCACAAGGCGACTATGCGTCGCCCCTACGATTGGGTACGTAGCCTACTTCTCATGGTGTTCATAAGGCGACTGAGCGTCCTCGCCAACAATGTAGTACTTTTTGGCACTTGTAGCATTATTAGATATGTCCAAATGTCCAAGAAGTTGCCACGAGAATGGGATACGCTTTTTTTACTTACGACTGCCTTAAGAAGGCCACGAGAAACAGTGCGTGATTGGCACGCAAGAATAAGTCGTAAGCCTCCAACGCGCGTCCACGACAAAAGTTGAACAGTTTTTATTTCGTGGTCTCTTAAATTTGGGCAAAATAATGTTGAGTTTAATAACAGCTATCGGACAAGTGACGCAGAAAACAGGCTGCATTATGCAGGGCTTTGTACAAGCAGGTTTAAAATAATTTGGAAGCAAATAAAAAAATGATCTACAAGTATAAATTTATCTTTGTTTTATTTTTTTGGCTTTAATAAAAATATATTTCTTATGTTGTCATTCAGTCATTTAAATTTAAATCCCAGGCCTTATGCATTAGACAAGTTAGCATGACAATCAGCGTGATTAGATTACATAACCAAGGCCGGCTCCACCCTTTAAATCCTGGTCCAAAATGAATGAAATACCAATGTGGTGACATAACATAAATTCACCCAACGCCCCATTGCGAGAAATCATAAGCATACAATGCATACAAAATTAGACATTTTTTGATAAATGTACTATTATGATGTAGGCTTTATACAACGTACTGAAAATGAAACCGTTTACATTACAATTCCGGTACATTACAGTTTGCTGGTGGTTTACATCATTTTTAGCTCAGATTTACTGAACTATGTAATGTATTTGTTTTTTTACGATATGTAGAAATGAGAAAAAATATTCCGCCAGTTCCATGAATAGCTCCAAAGACCAGAAATGGAAAATCATAATCTCCTGTCATGTCAATTATCCAACCTGAAAGATTCGACAATCATGTTATATAAACTCTAGGTTTAAAAGTTTGAGGTTGAGTTGAACACTGCGCTTTGCTATGTGGATAACCATGGAATAACATTATTCAATTAAAATATACACAAGTGACCAAAGAACTGTTATTAAGATAACCGCAACGTAATGTATTATCCATACTGACATAGATGGTGTCTTGTGTCAAATGCTAATGGTTTCGAAAAAAAAAAATCAGCGCAAAATTATATTATTCTGTCAAATTTCCGAAACGCTTAATGACTGAACTTAAGACGATCTTATTGCTTCAACAAGCCTGTTTCTTACTATAGTTGTATAGACCAACTAGTAATTAACACGATCATATATACCTGCCAAGGGATTAGTAGTTAAAGCAGTGATTGTGGAGAAGCTTTGTGCACATCCCTGAGCCATGGCTGCATTCCCAACACCAACGAGGTCAACCATCACTATTTGTAATAATGTCATAGAAATCCCTGTAAAAGACATATTATGTATTGTGTTATTTCAACAACTCAACAGCCTTTAATAATGATACAAAAAATACATTAATTAAAGTGCCGTATTTGTCTTTTTACAAAAAAATTGTAACCTGCAATAGTAAACAGGTAATAGATTAACTGACTTTCGATAAAATATAAACTCAAAATATGGCGACTATATCGTGATTCGAATTTTTTTAATCAAGTTGAACTTCAAAATATAGTACCTTGTGAATGTTATAGCTTTAAATACCACGCTAAGCTTAAAACACCTGATCCATTTGCATTGGTATGTTTGGGCTACCACTCATTGTTGCAGACTTTAAGCTAAAATAACCATCTTCCCTTGACATTGCCACATTTACACATCATCAAACATAAATTGCATTTGCTTTGACTTTGTCACATTTACTTATAATTATCGGATGTAAGAACGCTAGATACCCCCTTCCATTGACATTGCAATATTTACATTTTATCGGATGATACATCTTATATACGCCTAGCATAGGCATAAGCTTACTCCTTCCCTTGACCTAATTGTATTATGCATTTCTGATAATATGCATCTGATTTAAACGCGCTCAATGTCATTACCTACTGTTATACCGAATGCTCCATTCATCACAATACTCAATGGAAAAGATGCTGATGTCAGTTTGGACATCATCAATGTAACTCCTCCTGCTATTACTGACAATGATAACACCAGACTCCTATTGACCCACTCTCTGTCTCCAATCACACTGATATCAATCCGGCTAGATGTAGACATTGTAGCAAAGGAGGTTATAAGCAATGAGGATTCTATCTTACTGATCCCATTTACTATGGCTCGCTCCGGAGAATAGAGATGCATAAGACTGGGTCCAATAAAGATCAAAACAGCGCCAAATAAAAAGGCTATAAAAGTACCAGATATTAGCCTTGAATGAGTTGTTTTGGATGTGATTTCTCTAGAAGCCACAGTAATCGATTCGCTTTGTTGAGCGATGTCTTTTTCTTTAAATGTTATGAGCAAAGCGCCACATACAATCGCTTGTAGAGAAATGGCTGCAGACCATGTCATCGCTTGTCTCCATCCCATTGTAGACACCATCATTCTGAAAATGGGCGCATATAAAAGGGTCCCAATGCTTGTCCCCATGCGAGATATACCTGTAGCTAGGGAGCGCTTTTTTTCAAAATGTTCTTGAACTATTACAAACGATGTCAAATATAGACCACTGCATCCAATTCCTAAAACAAATATACCGGGAATTAGTTCATACTGAAAATTGAATTAATTTTCGATATACTTGAAGATAATTTATATGGTTATCACCTATCCTTAAGTGTTTTTTGTAGTGGGATATTCAACGACGGCATAGTTCAAGCAAACAATTTTATTATTAATAAATTAAATTGCTTATTATCATTATACTTGCCTGCAAGGAGACCATTCAAACAACAACAATATTTTGAGCAAAGCTTCCAACCAGCAAAGAACATGATAACAAAATTCCTGATATCATGGCCACAGTACGACATCCAAACACCTTTGTCGCTTTACTTATCACAACTCCTGAAAAAAACCTCGTGAATTTTGTTATTCCAATCACACAAAAAATGCAAAAACTTGAGCATACAGTAATATATGTTCATCATGTTCAACTGATAATTTATACATTTTCTGTGAATTTGTACATTCCAAACCAGATACTCCTGATCCGAAAATTATACAACACGATGAATTATTTCAGGTTCCAAATTGAGCAAACACGGCAGATGATAGATACAATTAACTCGTAACACATTCCAAACCAGATACTCCTGATCCGAAAATTATACAACACGATGAATTATTTCAGGTTCCAAATTGAGCAAACACGGCAGATGATAGATACAATTAACTCGTAACACGGGTCGTTTCGCGATATTTATTTCCGAGTAATGTTTTATAATGTGGTTACATGTAGCCATTTAATAAATATTAATGGATGTAACATTTTAATGCTTAATGTTCGATATTCGTGATATATTTAATTCACTCACTCACTCACTCACTCACTCACTCACTCACTCACTCACTCACTCACTCACTCACTCACTCACTCACTCACTCACTCACTCACTCACTCACTCACTCACTCACTCACTCACTCACTCACTCACTCACTCACTCACTCACTCACTCACTCACTCACTCACTCACTCACTCACTCACTCACTCACTCACTCACTCACTCACTCACTCACTCACTCACTCACTCACTCACTCACTCACTCACTCACTCACTCACTCACTCACTCACTCACTCACTCACTCACTCACTCACTCACTCACTCACTCACTCACTCACTCACTCACTCACTCACTCACTCACTCACTCACTCACTCACTCACTCACTCACTCACTCACTCACTCACTCACTCACTCACTCACTCACTCACTCACTCACTCACTCACTCACTCACTCACTCACTCACTCACTCACTCACTCACTCACTCACTCACTCACTCACTCACTCACTCACTCACTCACTCACTCACTCACTCACTCACTCACTCACTCACTCACTCACTCACTCACTCACTCACTCACTCACTCACTCACTCACTCACTCACTCACTCACTCACTCACTCACTCACTCACTCACTCACTCACCCACCCACTCACTCACTCACTCACTCACTCACTCACTCACTCACTCACTCACTCACTCACTCACTCACTCACTCACTCACTCACTCACTCACTCACTCACTCACTCACTCACTCACCTGAGATGCTTATCACTCCAATATTCAGTGAGCTCACTATGCTCGCCTCGGCTACATTGATATTGAATGTCTCTATATATTCTCCCAGTAACACAGCGAATATGCACCACGCTCCTCCATATATACAATTAATGAGAAATGAGCTCACCATGATAATCCACGCAAATCCTTTGTCTTTATCCATTTAGCTCTGTCTCAAACAATAACCCTTTACCATATTTACATTACAGTGTGGGAGTGAGCAAATTATAATACTTCGCCTTCGCCCAGGAACCGTGGAATGGTAGACATTGGTCATTTATTTTTTGCCATTAGTTTAATACAGTCATATATCCTGTGTAAGGCCTATATGTACATAAGCATAATGTTGTCAAGTTCGTACACGCAATAATGCATTAAAATAAACGAATATAACTTTGAAGCGGTCTATCAAATATGGTGAAATATATGCTCGTAAACGCTCTAATTGTTAACATAATATACCCGACACTGGAAGGGGGGAGGATCAGTAATATATTTAGTAATTAGTTATTGTAATTATAGTAATTATATATTTTAGTTAAGTGACGTGACGTTGCTGGTTCAGGAAAATGATTATTTTAATAAGAGGACTGAAGTCCTATGTCATCCCCCGCCATAAATTAGGTTAGAGTTTTTTGCGGTCACAAATTATAAAAAAGTCGACTAGTGGTGGCCATTTTAATTTTCAGTAAAATCACCTGCACATTATTTCTGACTTCAATTTTTGTGTTTTTGCGCCCACAAAAAAATATGAAGTTCGTGCATGGCGGCCATTTTGAATTTCGGTAAAACCTTGAAAATCTCCACATCATGGGGAATGTGATTGTAAAATTTGAATAATTTACGACTTGAGTTTGTGAGTTTTTGCGACCCCCAAAAAATTGAAATTGTTCAGTGGCGGCCATTTTGAATTTCAGCAAACCCTGAAAAAAATCACCTGCATACCTGCATCTCCATATTGTGGGGAATATGATTGTAAAATTTGAATAATTTCTAACGATAAGTTTTTCAAGTTTTTGCGCCCACAAAAAAAAATTGGAGTTGACTTCTGGCAGCCATTTTGAATTTTGGTAGCATCTTTAAAAATCACTTGCACATCCGCATGTTGCTAAGAATGTGATGTTGAAATTAAAAAAAAATTGACAAAACAATTTTTTTGAGTTTTTGTGACCCCCCAACAATTTAAATTGATCTGTGGCGGCCATTTTGAATTTCAGTAAAACCTTGAAAAAGTCACCTGCACATCTCCATATCATGGGGAATGTGATAGTAAAAGTTGAATAATTTCTGACTTCAAGTATTAGAGTTTTTGCGCCCACAATTTTTTTTAGAGTTGACCTCTGGCGGCCATTTTGAATTTTGGTAGCATCTCTAAAAAATCACTTGCACATCCCCATGTTGCTAGGAATGTCATGTTAAAATTTCTAAAAAATTGACCAGCAAGTTTTAGAGTTTTCGCGCCCACAATTTTTTGTAGAGTTGACCTCTGGCGGCCATTTTGAATTTTGGTAGCATCTCTAAAAAATCACTTGCACATCCCCATGTTGCTAGGAATGTCATGTTAAAATTTCAAAAAAATTGACCAGCAGTTTTTGAGTTTTTGTGCCCGCAAGAAAACGTGATGCCGGACGCCGGACGCTGGACGGGATAAAAAATGTGTATGAGGAATATGACTGGTCAAAATAAAATAAACATTTATTTCAGCGACATAAAATAGTAAACACTGGTAAAATGCGCTAGCTCTATGATTATGCGAACGCCCTCTGGTGAATAACTGATACTGTGATTTGAGGGTGTCGTGAACATGGGGGAAAGAAAATGAGCGGATAAATAGCAGATTACAGTATCCCTACAAATACGAGACGTTGTCCCAAATGTCGATTTAATGGTGGCCCAGCAGCGGGCGTCAAATTGCCCCAATTCAAGGTGAAAAGTCATGTATAGTGCAGAGCAGCTATTACCTGTTCACCGTCGGAATCTCAGCTGTAGTGGTTAGAGTCTGTTGTCGCGTCTGTTGTCACGTTTTTTGTAGCGTCTGTTACGCGTCTGTTGTCGCGTTTGTTGTTGTGTCTGTTGTCGCATCTGTTGTCGCGTCTTTTGTAGCGTCTGTTACGCGTCTGTTGTCGCGTTTGTTGTCGCGTCTGTTGTTGCGTCTGTTGTCGCGTCTTTTTTAGCGTCTGTTACGCGTCTGTTGTCGCGTTTGTTGTTGTGTCTGTTTTCGCGTTTGTTGTCGCGTCTGTTGTCGCGTTTGTTGTTGCGTCTGTTGTCGCGTCTGTTGTCGCGTCTTTTGTAGCCTCTGTTACGCGTCTGTTGTCGCGTTTGTTGTTGCGTCTGTTGTCGCGTCTTTTGTAGCGTCTGATACGCGTTTGTTGTCGCGTTTGTTGTTGCGTCTGTTGTGGCGTCTTTTGTAGCGTCTGTTACGCGTCTGTTGTCGCATCTGTTGTCGCGTCTATTGTCGCGTCTATTGTCGCGTCTGTTGTCGCGTCTGTTGTCGCGCCTGTTGTCGCGTCTATTCGCTCTTGAGGTCGTATTCGTGTTGGTGTGGTTTTTTTTCACGCGCTATATCAAAGTGTCACGAATTCAGATATTGCGCGTTATCAAAGCTACAACACAACAGTAGTCTAAAGTCCTACTCATTAATTCTACACTCAATGGCTATAAGATGTCATATCACCCAATCTGTCAAGGTCTATTGTCGCATTAATCAGCTACAAGGCTTGTTTTCAATAAAATTGATTTAAATGATTTTTTCTCAATCCATAAAAATGTTGTCATGTTTAGTTTTATATGTTAAACTTGAGTATTTGATAACATCATTTTAATTCACCATGAAGTGGACGTCACGGCACCAATTACCATCTAATGTTGATTGAATTACCTGGGTGGCATCATGGCATACTTACACTATATAATCTGGGGTATCAAACGGCATATACATGTACAAAAGAGGTTTATAGCATTTTGAAGGATAGTGCTCATGCGTCAAGATAAATCCAATGGTGATTAAAGTAAGAAATTAAACGCATACATTTGGTTCTATTTGTATATTCAATTATAACTGTTTAAAGCATTAAACTAACGTTGTTACATTATTTATCGTTTTATATACCATATCGTTCATCGTGGCTGGTTCAGTTTGATTCATGTTAATTTGCGTTCAGTGTGAAGGAGCTTGAACCAGTAAACCCTCATGATGCATCGAAATATAATTTTATATTCCTAAAAAACGGATTTAATTTGTTACATCTAAGGGTTGAGAACGATAATATTCACGGAACTATTTTAACAAATAATTTGATCCCCATTCCACGTCACTAGCTGTTATCCGATAAAAATAGTGAATCGCGACAGCAATTTGCGGCTTGTAGTAAATGGAGATGTCGATAGTAAACTCAGGCTTGAAAGGGTTAAGTACGAGTTGTATCAGGAATCTAATTATGCTGCAACGCTAGATTACGATTTTTAAACAAGGCATGTTTACTCATTCACAAATATTCACAAATCACGGCATGAATGTTAACATCGATGCAAAGTTTAAATATGATATTAAGTATAGGATGAAGCCTGAGGAGATCTACATTCTTAGCTTTAAAAAGGGCCGAGACCGAAGGCCGAGGCCTTTTTCAAAGCTAAGAATGTAGAGCTCCGGGGCTTTTAACTGACTTAAAACACATCCGACCCGTAAATAATCAACAGTTCGGTCGCACCTGATTCATTATAGCATCACAGGCCTGCCATGATAATTGTTCTGTAGAATGTCGTGGTCGTTCAAAGACAATAATGTAGTGAGGTGTCTTAAATGGGCTGACTACTCATGTCCGTATATAAACACAGCTGTACAGTGACGGCTAGTGTATCCAGAAGCGCTTATATCATCCATCACTGACGTAAACATCTCAAGAGCAATTCAATGGGAGCAATTCAGATATATTGACAACGCCATCCATGTTATTCTGAATAAAAAGAAATAGTAAAAACTAAACTAGAAATTAACTTAAATAACGAAAACTAAACTGGACAATAATTAAGGGACAAAAGGCTTAAATAGCTAAAACTGATTAATTAAGCTAGTCCTTGCAATTGGTGGAAGTTTATTTGGATCTAAGATCGATATACCTGTTTGTAGGAGCAAGGAGGTAAATAACCTCCTTGGTAGGAGTCGTTAGCATATTACTACAGGTTTTCGGCTTTTGTATATTTTATGAGCTGACTGGACGGGGAGAGAACAAACATTGATGAATATGAATATTTATGCCAGCAGTTCTCAGTAGCGGTAATGAAGAGGCTATATCCTCTGATGACAAATCTATTATGTTTAATAATTATTTCCACTCTGTTTTCAACAACGATACATCTGACACTAATCTTCCAGAAGTTAATGTACATATGAATTCAAATCTATCAAATATTGTATTCTCTGAGAATGATGTATTTCAAGTGCTTAAAAAGTTGGATATTAACAAAGGAAGTGGCCCTAATGACGTACCTCTCAGGGTCCTACACCAATGTGCAGCTGAGCTTACTCCGTCATTGACAGCTCTTTTCAATATGAGCATGTCGACCTGCGCTCTACCAGATTCCTGGAAGCACGCTTTTGTTGTACCAATACATAAAAAGGGGGATAAATGTACAGCTGACAATTATAGACCCATTTCACTGCTTAATGGTGTTAGCAAAATTATGGAGAGACTAGTTTTTAACCATGTTTATCCTTTTGTTTACCCGATGATTACCTCGGCCCAGCACGGTTTTATTAAAAATCGCTCTAATACTAGCCAGATGCTTGACATGTACTCCAGCATCGGCAAGAATCTGGACGCAGGAGTGCAAACCGATATTATTTTTCTCGACTTTTCAAAAGCTTTCGATTCAGTGCCTCATTATCTTTTGCTCCATAAATTACAAGCATTTGGTTTTAATAATACTCTTCTAAATTGGCCAAACCATTATTTACATAGTCGATCACAATCTGTCATTATTGAAGGAAAGGTCTCCCCACCCCTCCCTGTCAAATCTGGTGTACAACAGGGGTCTATCCTGGGACCGTTACTATTTGTATTGTATGTAAATGACATTTGTGAAGTCTGTTCTTCTCCTATTAGTCTTTATGCAGATGATGCAAAAATATATCGACGTATTATAACAATCAATGATGCAATTATTTTAAGAAGCGATTTAGATACCTTATTTGCATGGAGTCAACTATGGAAATTGAGTTTTAATATAAAGAAATGTCTACAATTATCAATATGTCGTTCTCTGAAAGTCAGTTATGTATACATGTTAGACCACAATGCTTTAGAACCTGTAGACACCATTAATGACCTCGGTGTCACTGTTACTTCTAATTTATCATGGTCTAAGAATATAAAATCTATATCTGCCAAGGCTAATTCCTTACTAGGCATGATAAGACGTTCTATAAGTTTTGATGCCCCATCTCCTGTTAAGTTTAAACTCTATGTGTCACACATACGCAGTATTCTGGAATATTGTTCACCAATATGGTCACCTGCAAATGTTAGGGATATTTTATTGTTAGAAAGAGTACAGCGCCCCGCTACAAAGTATATTTTAAACAATTATTCTGATTTCTCATATGCAAAAAGATGCATAAAACTTTCTATCCTACCACTTTGTTTTCGCAGGGAGATTATTGATCTTTTGTTATTTTTTAAATATTTAAATAGTTATGTTGAGTGCTATTTTTCTAGTTATTTCGAACTTGTCGGTTCTCTACATAGTTCAAGGTCCTCTAGCAACGGTACATTGCTGAAATTACCCAGAGTCAAAACTACTGCCCTCCAATCTTCGTATTTTATCGCCTAGTACGTCTGTGGAATTCTCTGCTTCGTGATATTCGTGAGGCAAGCAGTGTGTTTTCTTTTAAAAAGTATATCAATAACCTCTATTTTTCAAGATTAGTCAATTTTAATATTAACGAACGCTGCACGTGGAGTTTGGCGTGTACTTGTGGTTTTGTCGTCCATGGTACTCTTATAGTATCCTACCACTTTGTTTTCGCAGGGAGATTATTGATCTTTTGTTATTTTTTAAATATTTAAATAGTTATGTTGAGTGCTATTTTTCTAGTTATTTCGAACTTGTCGGTTCTCTACATAGTTCAAGGTCCTCTAGCAACGGTACATTGCTGAAATTACCCAGAGTCAAAACTACTGCCCTCCAATCTTCGTATTTTTATCGCCTAGTACGTCTGTGGAATTCTCTGCTTCGTGATATTCGTGAGGCAAGCAGTGTGTTTTCTTTTAAAAAGTATATCAATAACCTCTATTTTTCAAGATTAGTCAATTTTAATATTAACGAACGCTGCACGTGGAGTTTGGCGTGTACTTGTGGTTTTGTCGTCCATGGTACTCTTATAGTTTTTTCTCATACAATTTTATTTTTCATACATTCATATCTAATCTTATATTCTCTGTTTTGAATGTGTTCTATGTACTGTTATATGCTATGCTATATATTGTTGTCTAATATATTACAGTAGTTTTATTATCTGTTCATAATTCTTTTATGCAATATGTTATATATTTTATACTTTTCCGTAACTATTTCTAATATTTTATATTTTATCTTATATACAATTGTTCACATCACAACAATAACGTTTTTTATATATACATATTTTAGCTGTCAAGCATGGTAGAGGTCGCATGCGACCTTTTCTTGGCAGCTAAGTACAGTGTTTTATATGTAACTATCACAATCATATTTACTATGTGTGTGTATATATATATATGTATATTTCTACTGTACATGAAGCTAAATAAATAAATAAAATAAATATTTATGAGCCGCAAAATCCACGTGGAATACCGTAAATGGTAGTTCACCAATCACAATATACTCTTTCGCGAATTTTAAATAATTTTTTTTTTTATGAAAAATATATCAAATATAGGGCCTATATTCCTTCCTTATTATTATTTTCATAGAGCAAGCGACGGCTAGTGTATCTAGAAGCGCTTATTATCATCTAACACTGAGTTTATATTCAATTCAGGTGTATTTATCTGACAACGCCCTCTATGTAATTCTGAATAATGCAAAAAAAAATAAAACTTAACTAAAAACAAAAACTAAACTGGACCTTAATTATATGACTAGGTTTCGGCTTTTGTATATTTTGTGAGCTGACTGGACCAGAAGAAAACAAAAGTTGATGAATATTTATCAGCCAGCAACATCCACGTGAAGTACGGTAAATGGTAATTGACCAATCACAGTATACTCTTTCGCGAATATTAAATAAAGTGTATTTTTGAGAAAGATTTAATAAATATATATTTGTTCCTCATCACCATCTCTCATCGATGTAGGGAGGATGGGTATTTTTCTACTCTAGGGAAGATGTTTATCACCACAAATCAGATTCACGACAAAACAATAATGTTGCAAAATATCCATCGCCAACGGTAGTGAAGAGTCTTTGGCCACATAGACAAACAATAGCATTGATAATTAAACCTATACAGTCAGTGAATATATATGAAAACAATACCGTCTTTATCAATGTCACCTCAATCGGTTGGATGTGTCACTTAGTCTGATAATGGGTTTTGTGGGTGTTAGATTAGGCCTATATGTATTCGCTTATATTTGACTGCATGCCATGTGGAGGGAGCTGCAACGGCAAAAGCCCTTGAGCCCCATTTTGTTCGAAAACGTGAAACAGTTAACATATTTGTGTTGGATGATCTAAGCAGTCTTGAATTTTGAAGTGGTACTAAATAATTAAAGAGATATGTAGCTTGGTGAAAAAGGAAGGCTTTAAAAGTGATGGTACAGAGTTTAAAGCGTATGCGGTATTTTACTGGTAGCCAATGAAGAAAATTTAAGAGAGGCTTAGATTTGCTAAAACGAGAAGCTTTACAGACTACACGTGCCAAACAATTTTGTACCAAAAGTCAAGATGACTAGTGACTAGAGCACATGCAACAGATTTTGCAGCTTCAGGGCTAAGGTACTTCCTAATACGCCGAAAGTCACGGATGTGATAGAAGCATATTTTGCAAGTCTGAGAGATTTGTCGTTTGAAGTTAAAATCACAATCAAAAATGAATCCCAAATTTCTAACGAATGCTTTAGGAAGTGTGTCAAGGTCAAGTAATAATATAGGGAATAGATCTTTGAACTTTTCTCTTTATTTTTTAGAACCGATGATGATAAACACGGTTTTACTTGGATTTAGCTTTATCTTCGAATTTGTCATCCAAGTGAAAACATCAGTAAGTTATCAGCTAGTGATTTTAAAATAATAATATTAAGACAGTGTAACAATAGCAATAAAGTAATAACGATAGCAATAGAAACGGTGATTAAAATATAATTATATGTAATTATCTGTAGCGAAACTATGTTTAAATCGTGTAAATTTTCTCAATTTAGGTAAAGCTTCTAAAGATCGCAACCATTCTTCCTGAATCGGACATTTTATTTTATCCAGAATGATATGCGAGTTCATCACAAACATTTTAGTTATAAAAAATGTTTTCTATATTCAAATATTTAAATAAATTACATATTTCCAATGAGCAATTATTATTTCTCAAGAGCCAATCCTATTTAAATATATTTATCGTTAATCTATCAGGATGCATATTGACAACCTTAATATATTAATCATATGAGATATTTTTTGAGGAATCCATCCGATATCGCCATTGCATGCCTGCTATAGGATTGCCTCGCGGCACGTCCAAAAATATCTCATAACTCTAATATATAATATATAATAACCTGTTACATTACGTAAAACGCTTATCTGGCCAAATGGCCGACCCGTACTCCATTATACTCTTATACTCAATTAACACAATTGCTATACAGCTTAGTGAACAATATCGTATGATATATCTTGATCATACACAACTTCTGAAACTTCGTGATTACATTCAATAACCTGTTTAACTTCGTCTTCAAAATCAGTATCAGATTCCTTACTTGAGGCACGTCAGGTTTCAACGTTATATAAATTAGCAAAATCATCTTTCCAAGCATCAGTTTTTTTCATCGACTTTATCTTGATAATCAGTAGTATTTTTCATGGGAATAGATGAGCGTTCTTCCCGGCCCAGCTGGTTAATGTGCCTCAACACCATTTTCACGGTCAAGAACTTCATTTTGTGATATTCTTGAGTATCGAAATTTCCGTTCACATTGCCTCGAGTCTGTTTCTGAATAAAAATAGATCGATTTCATATATGGCTTATCTCAGGGGAGTATCCAGAATTAACATTATCTGCTAAGGCGCTGCAAATATTGATTTCAATTGTACATACATAATATAATTATTCCATCATGTTATAGGAAATATATGTGATATAATGAATGCATAATTATATTCACTATTGAAGTAGAACAACAAGCCACCCCCCATCCCCAACAATTAACTCTTGTTTATGTCCTTGCCAATCCTAAGGACACGACAAACAAAGCAAATCCAATACGTTGAGCCACTGTTGGGCTAATGTTGGCCCACTGTCTATGACGCTGGGCCAACATTAGACTTTGTGCTACATGAAGGCATGGGGATAGTATACTCTACCATGGAGTTGACTATCTATCTCTATGGTGAAGGCAAGGGCTACCTGAAGCCTCCCAGCAAACAAGAGATATTAAGACATTGCTGGATCAATGTTGGGCCAGTGTCGTAGACGGTTGACCAACATTGAACTAACAATGGCTTCGAGACATTGAACCATTTTTGGTTCAATGTTGTCACAGACGATGGCCAACATTGAACCAAGGATAATAGAGCTAGTATCCTTGATTGAACCAAAAATGGCTCGATATGTCTCGTGTTTCCAGGGCTGGTGTTGTTAAAACCAAGGAGGTTGAAACCTCCTTGGTTTTAACAACACCAGCCCTGCAGACACGAGACATATCGAAACATTGTTGGTTCAATGTTGGCCGCCGTCTTTTCAATCTCCTTGTTAAAACCATTAAACAGTTTACACCATCCTGCCGCCTATTGTGTTGTGGTATATAACTCCCGCTGCCCTGGATATGCCTTGTCAGAAAAATATACCAACATGACCTAATACACGCGATGCAGTCATGTAGACGTAAAATGACAATTTTGAGCACTTGGTTTATACAAAATATAAAAATATTTGATTTGAAAATATTATAAAATATTATAATAATCACAGGAAGTAGTCTACAAAAACAATTTTCCGAATGCTATCTTATTCACCTTCATAAGTTTTGGTATGTATGCTTTTTAATCACAATATAGACATTGTGCTATTGATACAAGCTTTAAGCATTGATATATTGCATTAAAACATAAATAATAGGACCAAGTCTAGTATTCTACCACCGACCATAAAAGAGTAGTTTGACTTGTCACATGACGAGATCGAACAATCACCACCGCCATTCAGTAGTTATTGAAGCTAGTGGTACTACTACACTTGGGCCTAGCAATGTTATCCCAGGTTACGTACGGACCATTAACTTTTAATGAACAATTCAGGTGCAAAATAATGCAAAATAATCAGTTGTAACAAAATGTCATTCTCTTACTATATCTACAAAATCACAGGACACATTTGTCATTTCAGGACATTACCTATATAATGTATTCCTTAACAAGAAATGTAAAATATATAAGTAAGGCTAGTCTGTGTACATATTTCTCATAGGTTGTAGCAAGGATACGATACTAATGAAGTGTTTTTCATTTTCGATCATTTTTTACAGGAAGAATAAAATCTATTTTCTGGTGGTATATTAAGGTATCCACCTGTCTCTACACATAAGGGTCAAATTATTGCCCTGAGTTGGTTACATAGAGAACGTTTTTCGCTTTGAATTATTATATTTACTAACGTAAGCATTTATTCTCCGTACGGAGTGTAGTTTTAAATGATTTTTCAGAATCTTGCACATTGCACAAGAGTTCTTTAATATGTTTTAAATCCTACAAAACATTAAATTACCCTGCGTGACATTCAAGAGATTTTTTCAAAAAACGTTTGTTATCTAGGGATTGAGAAATAAATTGTAGCAGATAATTATGCATAAACACTTCTAGAACGATTTTGCAATAAATGCTGATTCATCATTACACGTTGGAGGAGGTTCACCGTTTTTAAACCCACTCGGGGCGAGGGCCCTGGTGCAGTGCTTCAAGCTGCCTGGTTGGAAAGTCGGAGATCGCGGGCTCTGGCGTTTTTTGCTCACTCGTAAGGGGGCCACCATTCAATATCCAGGGGGGGGGGGGGGCTGGGGTTTTTGTCGCGAGGGAATTATTTATTTCAACCGGGCTCGGCGGCGCGCTCAAAATTTCACATTTTATTATATGTTTATATAGAACAGTTATTGAAGTAAATTATTTATTTCACGCAGAGTCCGCCCGAAATTTTTTATTTCAAAAAAACTCCAGCCCCCCCCCTCCTGTAAATAAAATGGTGCCCCCTTAATGATTCAATATCATGGAGAACCTCCGTGAACGAGAGGTAGTGTGCTCGGCCTCAGACCGTCAGGGCTCGAATTTCGAATCCGGTGTCTGGAAGGAGCCTCAGAGTTTCTCCTGGTCCAGTTTAGCGTAAAGGTGGCCTAAAACTCAATTCATTTCATTTCATTTTTAAACAAGCTCCCGTAGTTGTAAAATAGTTTGAGGGAGAAATATAGCCATGATAATTCTCATGTGATCTTTTTAGGAGCAAATATAAATAGGTTCATTTTAAATTGAAGGGAACTTCATTTGCGCGCTCAAATAAAACCACGCCCGATATCATATGGTGCGTCCCTAGGGATCGTTTAGTCCGCCGTATCGGTAGCCCCCCGGGGAGCAGGCATCCTGTTGTATAACTGAATCCGCCCCCGAACAGACGGGTCATACATGTATGTAGGTACAGAAGATGCTGCTTCTACGCAAGGAATATAAGATACCTTCTATATGTCTTACTGCATGCAATAGATGTGCATATATCGCTATATCCCAGGCCCAGCTTTAGAACAACATTGGCTTAACATCTGGTGTGTCATGGCTGCCGTGACACCCCCCCCCCCGCCCGCCCCTGGCCCGGTATGTATCAGGCACGCAGGACGGGGTGGACTCTGAACCCCCTGATGGAGGGTGAGGTATCACCTCTGATCAAGCAGATACTCACAACCTTCCACTCCAGTTTTACACCGGCTACCGTCAACAGGTCAACACACACGTGAGTAAATCTGCTTTATTTTTCCCACTAATGGTGGCCCAACTATGTTTGATTACTTAGATCTACTTATGCATGTAGTAGCTTATGTTTCTATTTTTGTGAGAGAGGTGCTTTTACTGTAAATACACAGTAAGACTACGATGCAAATTGCGAAATATGTGAATTTAAAAGTTGTTTTATTTTTCATTTTCTTACTTTTGATAGAATTACAGTTCACTTTTGCTTCGGCTTGTTGATTACTGTAAATGCACTACAATAAAGATTCCAGAATTCGATGGAATTCGCTATTTTTTGAAAGGCTAAATTTGGGATGAAACCGTTTTATATTATTCATGGCCCCCTGTTTAATATGCGATTCAGGTGTAGTATATAAAATATAATAAAAACTTCATGAAATATCAGTGGATGACCTTTGACGATAATGATATATAATAATGTTATCAAGCCTGGATCACCAGGACTGACAGTAGATACCGGTCAATCCTGCCGCACAATGTGACCTTGTCATAATGACACCGCCATCACTGCCAGCAGTGACTGACCGACACTCACCCCCAGGTCATCTGTAGTGAAACATGGCCGCCGGCCCACACAGCAAACAACAGACGCTGATCCAATCTTGTTTTAATGTTGGCCCATCGTCTGCGACGATCGGTCAACATTGAAAAAAATTTGATTCAACGTCTGGTGATTGCTTACTGCTGTCATTGTAACTGTCAGATACTCATACACTACATACTTACGATGACTTGTGTTTTCACAAATATCTGTTATTTAACCATGTGACGGAATAGCGTGATCATAAGATGTGTTTGTTTCCAAATTATGCGACACACTTTTTCTTTTTAATGTTAAATGCAAAGCGTAAACATGATAAAACAATATAATTTTTATTATACCTATTTCTCCAAACATTTTTGTGCTTACGTATTAAAATTGAAATTTATAACGTTAACCCTAATTTTCCAACCTTAATTTGATAACCCTAATTTCAAATATTCTCACAGTATGTGAAATCCCACCTTTTGCTATCAATTACTGCATTAAATTTACACTTACGTAGCGTAAGCTTGAAAAGTGTATGTCTTATTTTAGCGCCCATGCATGCTCAGTATATGGGTTTCTTCTGAATCGTTTAGCTAGGTGTAATTATGATACAGAGAGTGCACGAGGTTAGTTTTTCTAAGTACTGAACACTATCTTGTTATAAGATTTTAAATAGACAAGGACTGTCATTTAATTCCATCCTGGTCTATTAAAAATCAAGTACCATATTTGTACACGAGCATGTCGCTAGATCCCTCATATAATGTAGTTGAAAACAAGAAGATATGCAAATTTTTAGCACACACCCTGAGCATATATAGCAGTTAAGCAAATCGTATCATCTCAGTTTGTCTCGAGGAAGTGTAGATATTATGCATTTAGTATAATTGCAGCTAAAATACTCACCCTTTAAGCCCCTCGTCGCATGAATGCACTACGTGACATAGTATTTTGTGAATATATCACAAATTTGTGAATATAAAAGAAAATGATATAATCCCAAAAAATACGACTGTTATCAGCTTTAATTAACCCTTTAACATGTTTAACAGAGCTCTAAGGTACATAATTTAAATTGTCACCTACTCGACGTTGTGTCTCGCTACCGCAACGCTCAGCATCAAGTTGGCGAAAATTACTTATATTTGTTCTATTTAAGACCAAACATTTGCAAATGTTAGTGTTTTTAAACACTCATCTCATTTCCAATAAACGTGATATAACCAGCTAATAAAATGGATTTAAAACTATTATAATCGTGAGCAGCAGTGAAAGGGACACCATTTAATATATGACAGTTTATTAATCCTTTAACCGCCAAATTGTTCAGTCTGAATTTTCACCCACTTGAAGTTGTGTCTCGCTGACGCGATCCACAACTTCAAGTGAGTGAAAATTATTCGGATTTGACTAAATGGAGGTCAACTGTTTTCAAATATTGCCGATTGATGTCACATTTTATTTTTAACATGTTTAAAAGGTGGTACATAATGTGCTAATAAAAAATGAAAACCCGAATATATGCGACACCGGCGGGTAACCCTTTCAAGCCTGAATTTACCATTGTCATCTTCATCCACTACAAGTCACGAATTGCTGTCGCAATTCGCGACTTGTAGTGGATGATGATGACTAGAGGTGGTTTAAAAATTAAAGAAAATTGTCATGTATTGGTAAAATATTTTCATAGAAATATTCGTTCTAAAACCCTTTGATGTGGGAAAATTAGGTCTGTTTTCAGGGATGTAAAATGATGTTTTAATTCATCATGAGGGCTCGGAGGGTTAAAGTGTTAAATCTGCGTATTTGTTTACAATCTGGCTGTTTTTATTCACCTTGAGATGTCATTGCTGCAGCAATTTATATCTCACGGTGAATAAAGATGTGACGAAATACGTGCCCGTTATTGCGACATTTTATCCTTTGGATGATTCAGCACAGCTGTTATATTTGAACAATCCCCGTATTGTTAGATGATCAACATTATGTTGAAAGCTCCTCGGCAAACACGAAATGCCCAGTATGTACCTTTCTCCGATGTGCCACACGATTTGCTCGAGATTTGGGACTTGTTTTGACACGCTGGTAACAATAGTGAAGAAAGCTTATCAAGCGATATCTATGACAGCTGCCCAAGTGGCAGATGCCTCACACGACCCCATTTCTAAACTACACCAATCCTAAAAGTATATTAGGATAATATTACAGTGAAATCCTTATGTTTTCTTCTGAGGCAATGATTATTTTTTATTCCATATGATCTTGGGACAGAAAATACAGTGAAATCAGTACTTTTTTCTGAAGCAATAATTATTGTTAATCCCAATGGTTACTGTTTATTTCTTCTCATCAAAATAGTATGAAATCAATAACTCAAGTGTAGTGTTTAATGTTTAACAGTGTTTAATGTTAAGGAATTAGATTGATATATGAAAGTCGCAGCTTCACTCTTGGTCGTCAACAATTTGTTCTCATCGTTATTTATTATCATAACAAATAACGGTCTTAGAAATGTAATTATGTTTAATCAACGTAAATTTACAAATATGTTGTCTAATATTTTAAACATAATACGAGTATTTTCAGCCGCTTGAAGTTGTGGGTCGCGGTAGCGACACACAACTTCTAGTGGATTAAAATTTGAATAAGATAGGCCTACCTTAGCGGTTAACTGGTCAGGTGTGAGAGGTTCGTTATCTATGGTTCTTTGAACGCTCTTACGGATGAGATCAAATTAATTGACGTGAGATTAGACAATAAGACGACAATCGTCTTTCTTCAGCCAGTGAATCGTGTGACCTTTCTGGCCCATGCAGAGCAAGCGAGCGAGATGCAACAACCATTTGTATAAGCCTTTTTATCACCCCTCAAAAAATCGTGATTGCAAAATCAATCATGTTTTAGTACAACTTTGTTGGTTTCAATTACATGTATCAAATTCTAAGTATATTCATACCATACCCATGATACTTAGGATTGTTTTTATTCTTGAAATGAATCCTGAAGTACCGTACTCGTTACAAATAACTGTCAATGCTCTCTTTTCAATATACCCATTATCCTCATAGTTAAATATAAATTTTAGGATGGATTTTGATTTTTAAAAAGATTACTTTACCCGACGGCGAGAACTTCTTACAGAAAATGTTCTTGATTAGACAGACCATGGAGTTAACTGTTAACTCTATTCTTAGACCAATGTCCCTGATTACACATACCGTGATTAAGACGAAATTCAATATCTTAGCACGTAGAGGGTTACTCACAGCACATGTGACATTTTTATAGTTGATGTTATCTGAGATAAGAATAGCTAGGCCTGTTGACCACGTTATCTGCTCATTCATTTGAAACTGGAATTGCTCGCGCAATTTTCAGCTTCAAAATTTAATGACAAAAATACACATAATATTACATTAGTATTTACCTACCACAAACTGTTTTATCAAATTCACTGACATTCACTGACATTGTATTTAGTTTAAACAGTCTTTGAAGCTGTATATAATAATAAGGTTTCAGCAGCACAAGGGTTAACACACTGGGGTGTTATCAGTGACCTAGGTCAGACGTATAAAACCCCGTAACACGTCATAAACTAGACATCGTGACGTCATTATTACACGCAAGCATTTTCACAACATTGTTTTAATGCTTGCATTGAAACAATGTTGCTGTTGCTGGCATCTCTCTGTCTCCCGCTGCCTGATAGCATGACCTTCGTTAATTTGCATGACCATGTCTTCAGTTACTGATTGATACACGCCACAGCGCTGTTCTTATGCAGGGCCAATGTTGGTTCTGCCATATTCGGCCGTCTTCTCATGCTCCGCGCAGCTTGATAAAATCAAGGAAAATAAAATCTGATTCTATTTTCCTTCATAAGATGGCTGACCATATGATTTCTAAGATCATGCTGTGGCATTATATATCGCTTTATCAGTATATATATGATACAACTGCATGATACAAAAGTAAAGTAAATTACTTTCTTTGACGTACATCGCCAAAGCGAGAGTTTCTATTCCAGTTGAGTCATATAGTATTAAAATAGATATTTTCATAATGAATAATTCACAAAATAATTGAAATGACAAATAATGGGTGTTATTAGATTATTTACAAAAATATAAATAACTGCACAGTATTTTAGCCTGTTTTGTTAAACATGTTAAGTAACTTGTACTCATGGTAATGTTCTTATGATGTTATTGTTTTCCTTATTGGTTACTTTCATGTCGTTTTACGTATTTACCTCATCTACCTTTTATATCAATGTGGGATAAGATCCCCAATCCTGAAATATGCAATATATTTTGTAAAGGAATTGACCCTTGGAACACTCCTTGTTTCATGTACTTTAAAATTCGATATTGAAACAGTGGAACTGCAACCATCATGACCATGCAGTTGATCGTTATCAACTCCATGTACGCCAACTCCATGTACGTCATTTTTATCGGGATAAAGTTAACTCGGGAACCATCTTATCATTGAATTTGGACCGGTGGGTATTGACTGTGTCAGTTGTAATCGCGTGGCTTTTTTCACAACATTTCGAAGTGAAATGGGTGAAATAGTTGAATAATGCGTTAATTTTTTTGCATTAGGCCTACTAAAAATACATTGTATACTCATTTCTATCTAGGTTTTAAATCATATCTATGATATCCCGGATGAATCCTAATAAATTCCCAAGGATAGGTAGATTAGACTGCGTCCATCAAGTGAACCGCATATCTGGACACGAGACGCCCCCCCCCCCCCCGGGCGTCACTGACCTGGATCCGTCGGGTAAACTTCTACAGTGTTCTATTTTCATTGTTAGGGATAATTATGTAATTTCTCTGGATTACATGTTTCTCAATCAAAACACTGTTTAACAGTGTTTAAACAGTTGTTTTTTGTTGACAACAGGATTGTGACCATTTCGTCCAATTATCGTCAATCTGAGTCGACATCGTGTATGACTGCAGTGGATGGAGCCTTCTATATATTTCATGTTTAAAAAAAATACTTCAAATACTCGGAACTTGAAGTTCCCGGAACTTGAAACTTGGGAACTTGAAGTTACCGGAACTTGGGAACTTTGGAACTTGGTAATTTCAGTACTCACTCTCCTGTTTCCCAGCTGAATGTGGGGATTATATCTGACATGCTGTTTACTCACATTACTGGTAACTTTTTTTACGATTATCGAACAAAGCATGCTGCACTGGAACGGTTTTCTCAATGCTGTTGACCCAGCTATTTGGTGTGTGAGTGGTCGAGATGGCCATCATGACCACTCACACACCAAAGATCTAGGTCAACATTATTTAGATTAGCCACTGTGAACATCTGTTTCAAATCAATGTCGCATAGCACCATGCAGTATACACTTGTCTTATAACCAGTATTCCAGCAAACACGAAACATTTGTACAACATTTGTACAACGTCTGCCCAACGTCTTCGACGTTGGCCCAACATTGTACAAATGTTATACAAATGTTTTGTGTTTGCTGGGATGGGCGTTGTGGCTACTGTTTTCATAGCTGTTTAAGTGTCATGTGTCATGGTTATAGAAACCATGAAAACCATGGTTGCAGCGTACGGAACACCCCCTTGTGAATATGGTGTCAACTATAAGACGCGGTGCACATGGTATGTGATGACTGTATACATTCCTCTGGTCCTTTTGGCGCCAATTTATTTTCTCTATGGTTGTGTCACTGTGAATACGTTTTCACGTCATTTCCATCTATATACATGTTCTATAAAATGATGTATCTCATATCTACACCCATTTTGTAGGTACTGAATCATAAACATTACTAAAATAATGAGTGAATGACGAATGCATGAAGTTACCTCTCGGTCATGGAAGCTGTGTGCAAAAACAGAGAAAATACTGTGTACAAACGGTTCCGTACCAGTCACTGAGTGACATATGGTAGTACGATTCCAGGGACCTCATTTTTGTATGTAACTCCATGTGTTGTATTTTTGATCGCGCTAGCAGCAGTAGGGGTGGGGTTAAATTCAATTTGAAATAAAATAACTCTAAAACTACGAGACAGAGATCGGAGCTGCCGCTGATATAACAGAAAGTCAATTCTAATTTAAGAAAAATGATCGTGAAAGTATGATTTTGTCCTCACTTTTGTTGGATTTCAGATCATCCATGTGCCCTTATATCATGGCGCGATAAAAATATATATTGTGAAAAGACAACAAGTGCAACTTGTAAAATATATTATACATGAAATAAAATACTTTTATTTTACAAATTTTAATTTTATATTTCAAGTCAATTCCGGATTTTATATTGCATGAGTGCTGCATCACATGTATTGTATCATAGTGCTCATAGCACAATGGTAGATATATATGGAATATATATATATTTCCCCTTATCATCATAGTCACTGTATGATTAAATAAACCCAACAAACACCAGGCGTTGGTCCAAGGTTGATTGATGTTAGGCCAACGTCGGAGACGGTGATCCAACATCAAATCAACATTGGCTCAACGTTTTGTGTTTGATGTGTGATTGATTTGACCACACAGTCAGTGACTACTTGACTTTTTATATCTGATCACCTCATTCACCACTGTACGATGCTTTATCTCCACTTGACTGTACCTGTGTGGTCAAATCATTGTCTGTACTCACTACGGACGGTGACCAATCTCTCATCTGACAGGACGCAGTTCGACATTGCATCAGTAATGTATTTGTAATGATATAAATGAATGAATGAATGAATGAATGAATGAATGAATGAATGAATGAATGAATGAATGAATGAATGAATGAATGGATGAATGAATGAATGAATAAATGAATGAAACAGATCAAATACAAAGAAAGAAAGAATGAATGAATGAATGAATGAATGAATGAATGAATGAATAGATGAATGAACGCATGTATGAATTAATTAATGCATGAATGAATGACTCACTGAATGACTCAATGAATGCATGCATGAATAAATGATTTTGCACTGCAGTTGACGATCAGCTTTATTTATCTTGTTTATCAGTGAACAGCAAACACGATACTTTAATACTTCAAGCGCCGAGCAAAAAAAAAAAATGAAATGAGTCGGGCTTTAGGCCACCTTTGTGCACATATAGGCTAAACTGGGCCAGGAGAACCTCCTGAGGATGGTGAGATGATTGAGATGACACTGTCTTCCAGACACAGGATTCGAAATTCGAGCCCTGGCGGTCTGATCAAGCGCCAAGCACGACTACAGTCGTTTTTAATATGGTTTACTGATTACAGTTTAGGGGGATGAAATAAGTGTTTAAACATAAAGATTTGTAAATTGTTTTTATCTCAAATTAAAGTGAGTAATTGTTTCAGCGTTTTTTCTTTGTTGGGAATTTCTCTGTTGTTTGATAAAACAGCGAACAATTCCACATGCGGTGTATATATAACCTTTGAGTGGCAGTGATATACATCACAACAAAGACCCTCAAATAAGGTTTTTGTTGCAGCATAGAGATAAGAGAATTTGTCTAAATACTTATTACATTCTGCGAGAAAATGAAGTGCCACTCCTCTTAAAGTTACGTAATCTCTCAGCTGACATTTTTAACCCTTAGATCACTGCTGTCGACTACAGTAGAAATTGTGTGTTTTTATTAGCACATAATCATTTGTTAAAAGTAAAATAGGCTTCCAATCTTGAAACACTGATATATGTTGGGACCTAAATTTCGCACTTGAAGTTGTGTGTCGCGGTAGCGAGACACAAGTTAAAGTGATAGAAAATTTAAATTGCATATTTCAGTGTTCTAGGGGTTAATATAATACATCAGATGTTTTTTTTGGATTGGCAACACGAAATCCTGATCTGGTGTAAAGGCTATGTGTTATCACATGTTAATCAGTGGGGTGTCGTGCCGAATGTATTGATCCATAACTATGTTAAGTTAACCATGTGAACTCGTGCAGACATTTTCACTCGTGACAGCTATGCATGTGTTGTAATAGATCATTTACCATCCATGTACATAAAAAATATTATAATATTCAATTGTGTTAGATTACTGTGGTATGTATTGTGTATCTCAACAGTATTACTAAATAATACTAATAATACTAAGTTAAGACTAATTACAATTTAGAGCTGCTATATTCATATTAGCCAGCTCCCGCATATAATTTTGTTGTCGTTTAATTTAATTTGGATTACACCACGACACTATTGCCAAAAAATGAAACATCAGCGAGTGAGTGACGTATTTGTTAAAATAGAGTGTATAGTATAGGTACTACTGTACAGTAAGCACTGAGCGAGACTTAACACCTGGAAATATTTGACGTCACACCGCTTAGCCATTGCGTGATCTGGAGCCACAGGGAGTGGTTTAGTCAAGGGACACGACCCGTTCGTCCAATGCTGGCTCTTTGCTGGGCCATCATCGGGCACACGTCTCAGACATTAGGACATTCAGGGTGACCAGGATTGAAACAATGCTGGTGGCCATAGTGTATAAACCTTGAAAGTGCTGAAATATTTTTGTATAAACTAAGAGTGGTTTCAATTTAAGTCATCATAAATGACTTAGTTTGCTCTTTCCACTTCATTTGAACACCTATGTTTAATATGTGTCTACGAGCAGCAGAAATGTTTTACTCGTTCAGTGCGGAGATCGACTTTAGACGTAAGAATCTGACGTCTATAGATGTCAGATTTCTGACGTCTGAAGTCGGTCCCCGCGCTGAAAGGGTTTTCCTCCTGTAATCAATATCAGCATGATTACTTAGATAGCACATTGTACCTTGACTTATATATATATATATATCAAACTGTATAAATGGAAATGTAGAGAGCCTAGCCATCCTACAATATCCAGTTAATAACGCCATAATAGGAATTGAATATCAAATATGAAAATATTTGAAACAAACACTATTTAACACTGTTCAACTGTTGTGAGACACAGCTCTTACTTAGTGTCCTGATGTGATTATCTAGGTCCTCAGAGTGCGTGGTTATACCCCTGGCACACCAGCCTACGCTCATATGCGCAAAAAATATATAATAAAAATACTAAAAAAATTAATTAAAAAAATAAAAACACACTGAGTATTTATTACCAAATTTTAATTATAATTATTGTGATTATTCGATTCACATATGTATACCTTTAATTTTTTTCAAATTGCAGCGGGACATGAGCGTAGTCAGTGTGACATTGTCTTAAAAGGTGATATAAATCAGAGTGATAATTTTTAACTGCTTAGTTTACGTTACGATGCGAAGTAAAGATACTCCTGTAGACAGATGTCTGATTTTGTTCATGTATGTATTGTGGTACGCCAATAGACAGACACCTAAAATCCAACTTCCCTACTGCAAGACTAGACTTCTCGAGGGCAGACCTCCCTGCTGTAGGGAAGATCCTAAACCCCCATTCATTCATTCATTTATTCATTCATTTATTCATTCATTCATTCATTCATTCATTCATTCATTCATTCATTCATTCATTCATTCACCTATTCATTCATTCATTCATTCATTCATTCACTTATTCATTCATTCATTCATTCATTCATTCATTCATTCATTCATTCATTCATTCATTTATTCATTCATTCATTCATTCATTCATTCATTCATTCATTCATTCATCATTCACTCATTCATTTATTCATTCATTTATTCATTCATTCATTCATTCATTCATTTATTCATTCATTCATTCATTCACTTATTCATTCATTCATTCATTTCTTCATTCATTCATTCATTTATTCATTCATTCATTCATTCATTCATTCATTCATTCATTCATTCATTCATTCATTCATTCATTCACTTATTTATTCATTCATTCATTTCTTCATTCATTCATTCATTTATTCATTCATTCATTCATTCATTCATTCATTCATTCATTCATTCATTCATTCACTCATTCATTCATTCATTCATTCATTCATTCATTCATTCATTCATTCATTCACTTATTCATTCATTCATTCATTTCTTCATTTATTCACTCATTCATTCATTCACTCATTCATTCATTCATTCATTCATTCATTCATTCATTCATTCATTCATTCATTCATTCATTCATTCATTCATTCATTCACTTATTCATTCATTCATTTCTTCATCCATTCATTCATTTATTCATTCATTCATTCATTCATTCATTCATTCATTCATTCATTCATTCATTCATTCATTCATTCATTCATACGCCAATGGCCATGCTACATGACGCTTGTGCTCGTGGATAATATTGTCACAGACACACATAGACTCGCAGACGGATATCTATTGTTTCAATTTTGTTCCTTAGGTGCAGACCTAGGGATGTTGCAAAGTTAAAAACAATTCCGAACATAAAAAAAAAATTGGAAGTGGGTATGTCCATTTTGGTTAGAAAATATAAAAGTGAAAACCCTCCCTTTTTTTCGATGTGTGGATTTTTTTTAACTTCGCAAGGCCCCCTACATAAACACTAATGCTAACTTGGACCTAGTCGCCTAGTTGTAAACGCTCCTCTACATACCTCTATATACTTTACTCACTAATAATCCTCACTATGGACTTAAGTGCGGGTAACCTCTTTCAGTGAGAACGCATAATCTGATAATATATTGTTTTGAACTCATAGCTGGTATTTTAACTCACGCGGAACAATTCACCAGGTGGCGACAAAGTCAGTCAATGACCTGACGCGTAGGCACCATCATTAAGTTTAGGTCGAGTAGGCACCACCATTATGTTTTGTGTTAACAGTTTAGGAGCATATAAATCTATCTTAATTTGAATAAGGATTTGGTGGATGCACACTTGTAGGATAAGCTAATATAATAATAGGCTAAATGTAGCTAATAAGTATCATTAAACTACACACCACCTGACTGACTAGGCCTACTGTAGTTTGCAAAATACAATCGTGATTGGTGTGGGGAATCGCCTTTGACATTTTTTCACGAAAAACCCGTACTTACTAAAACGATTTGCAGGGGGTAAAAACGTGCATTAATTATATAAAACATTTCCGAAATCATGATTGACCAACAATCTAAGTAATATCTTTAGCCAGCAAAGTAATATCTTCAGCCAGCATTGACACAATACTGGACTGGACGAGCATCAAATACTTGTTAGTTCGTGCAGTTCTGACTATTGATTGATGACCAAATAATACTATATTGTCTCTTACACATGTGATATTCCGAGACGCTCTATGATTGACATAGCTAGTGGATATATTTTTCAATTCAGAGCTGTACATATGGTTTTTACTTTTTTTACCTGAACATGTGTGGATAAAGTAAGCCAGAGGATAGAATGTGTGAATACGGATTGCTCATGTGATAATATACTAATAACTAGCATTGACATTTGTTTCTCTGTATGTTATCATCACACAATCTGTTTCTGCATACGCAGTTAATCATATTTAATTAACTAATACATTATCATGATTATGTATTATTTTATGTGCGAAATAATATATATAAAAATGTTAGAAATTATACCTTTATCTTACGATTTGCAGTATTGAATTAAAAAGATTTGGAATTTGCAACATATTACTTGGTAAACTGGTAAATAAACTTGGTGAATTGTTATATGACAGTCACCAGTCCATTGCAATAATATTTACCAATGGTAACATATTATTTCCAGCTTATTTTATGTTATAGATACATTTCTGATAGCATAATAAACACGTAATAAACATAGGATGTACAATACGTTGCGCCCTGCAGCGTGTTGTCCACGTAATACTATATCTTTACAGGGATATATTATCTTCTCGCTAAATAGGTGGCTTAGATAATGTAGAGCATAAATAGTCTAAACGCCCTTTGTTCTGCATTATCATGCAATTATACCGGCTCACAAAAGAAAGCTTACAGCAGCAACTGTTCACTTTTAGAGTAAGCAGTTACCGTCTGATAGCTTCTGACGACAGTGTGGTAGAATACATTACGTATGAGGAATGACACACCACCATGACCTGGTGACTGGTAATTCATTATCGACCGCGACCACAGCATCATTAACCCCTTAGCTCCGTCGTCGTATAAATAATCCACAGCATATTTTCAATAAAATTCATTGACTAAAAAATTGTTTTATCCACCACAATAAGCTCGATCCGAGCTGTAATTTGAGATATTTTAATGAGAACATTTTTATTCACTTTGAGATGGGAATTGCTTCCGTAATTCTCATCTCAAAGTGAATAAAAATGAGAGAAAATAGGTGAATGCTGGTTGTAGGGTTAAATTATTCTCATAACGGCTTCTTTCAACATTAATTAGAATATATTATTAAACGTATTGTCATATACAAAGTGAACTGCGTTTATATCCCTCATAGTCATACTTGGTCATACACAGACAATCGTCATGCAATAGAGTGATGGCGCAGTCATGATCTGATGTGGAGAATAAGCATGATAAGAGAATAAGAAAATAAGGTACTTTTTTTAAAAACAAATTTATGAAACATGTACATGTAATATAGAAGCTGAGAGACCTCAGCTGAACACGAACAATTGGCATAATAAATCCAGGTTATGATGAACTGCATTTTGTGCACGAAAATTAGTACACTAGCTGCAAGATTATATAAAAATAATAGTAATAATGTGTACTGTTTCCACAGCCGCAATCAGTCTCTCTCCAACATACGCCACAGACAATGTTTCTGGCAAGTATATTTAACTCCATCGATACTTTCTCTAATCTGAGTGCCATGTATACTATAGCTTTTTTATTGAAAATATAGAATATTTTACACACCATTGAAATGTTTACAAACAACTTTTTGTTATCTAAATGGTCTAAATGAAGCGATTAATCTAGTAGGTCGAAGCAAAAAATACCATTCAACTTTTGATAATGAAAATGCATATATACTAGTAGTAATATCCCAACACACAAGATGCGACGACCCAATGGTGTGGTGATGTTGGACCAACATCGAAACAACATTGGGTCAATGACTCATTGAGGTCAAAATAAATATTAATTGAAATTATTTTGCTTCTCCAGTGTTAGAAATCCAGACATTTGCTGGAGGATATTTATTAAAACAAATACAGATATACCAGGGGAATATTTGCAAATGTTGGTTTCACAAATCAATAATTATTTCCAAAGCAACACAGGATAAGTCGCCATATCACTTTTGTTCCACACAACATTGTGCTAATATTGTCATGATGGCTTTACCTGGCTGGGGTGGTTAAATTGAACTTTGCATTTTAGTCGTTAGCTATGCAGCCCGCAGTTTGCATGGTCGAGAACAGTTCATCAGTTCATGTATAATTCCATACAAAGTTATATATAGTATAATTTTCCAGAATAGTATTAGTAATATGCATCCCATTGAGATCGCTACATATGTATTCCACATCTCATCACATACATATCCTTATTTTTACATTGACATGGTGTATGTACAGTGTGGTAAATATTGATTTTGAAGTATTTGACACTTTCACTTCTGTTAGATGGACTACACTAGACGTGATACATGTAATAGGACGTGTATAATAACATCAGAAGGTGATAAAGGTCACATATAATGACGATCATTATAACCAGTATATAGGCCAAAAGGCAGTAACTGCTCACCTAAAATGTAAGCAGTTACTGCCTTTTGACTTTGCACGGCAGAATTGTACACCCTCGCTATAGTGTGTATTTAAAAGCGAAATTAACATCTCTCCTGTATTTCTCTATTATTAACCCTTTAAACATGTTAAATCCCAGTGACGCCAAGGTACATATTTGCACAAACCATAGAGACCAAAGGATTTTTCTATTTCCAATCATCTTAAATGTCTTAGTTAGCTTTTCCGCTTCATTTTAATGCCTATGTTATGGACCATTATAAATATTTTATTCTTTGAGTGCGGGGATAGACGTCAGAATCTGACGTCTTCTGTGGTCCGACGTCAGATTCTGACGCGTCAGATTCTGACGTCTAAAGTCGATCCCGCAATGAAAGGGTTAACGCGATGAAAACCAGTCATTATGTGACATCTGACTGCGTGTGTTATGCATGCCTGGGGGTGTTTTATCAAGAAATTCTCAGTGGCAAATCCAACGAGCTCTTTAGATTTACGAGTTGCCAAAGATTGAACGAGTGCTCGTTTCCTGCCTATATGTTAGAAAGAGGGAGACATAGGAGGACATGTTTTTTATTCCCGTAAGCGGCAGGTGAAGGTCACGCGAAATGTGTACGAGCTCCTTCCTTTAGCATATTTAGGATTGATACCCCCCCCCCCCCCCGCCAGGATTTAACGACTTTATAATTACAATGTCGTTGTTGTTTTTGTTCTGGTTGCAAGGTGCGGGTGATCGATTCCTACAGTCAGAAACAAAGTCACACAGCTGATTATTTTTAACGACCTGAGTCTTCTAATGGGTAGAATTGTAATGATTATATTTGGAGCTTTAAAGGTTAATTGTGTATGCACTATACACCAACATTACGCCGCTGGGGGGGGGGGGGTGATACTGCGTATATATACCACTCATAGTGGCCTACGTAATAATCAGTCCTGCGCAGGTTGTTTAGTAAACCCCGATAGTACAATTTTAATTATTTGCATTTGGATCCCTGGAATCGAGATTATTATGTTACTGTTAAATGTTAAAATTACTCGGCGCTTTATCATTGTTTATGTACCTTATTATAAGCATTTTCTTTTCAATTTCATTTGTTGATTTATGTATGTCAAATGCCACTTCCTATATACTTGTTTGAGCTGTATTCAGTAGATTATATCCACTGCAATCTGTGCATCGCCATATAAATACACACCTTGCAGTGGAGGACAACTTCTGTTAACCGCCGGTGCAGCATATATTCGGGCTTTCATTTTTTATTAGCACATTAAGTCCCACATTTTAAATATGTTAGAGATAAAATGCGACATCAATAAGCAAGATTTGAAAAGAGTTGACCTCCATTTTGTCAAATCTGAATAATTTTCACTCACTTGAAGTTGTGGATCGCGTCAGCGAGACACAACTTCAAGTGGGTGAAAATTCAAATTGAATAATTTGACCGTTAAAGGGTTGAGAGAATCTGGTAACCATAATGTTGATGTCATGGACATCTTCTGCACACAGATGTTTGCATAAGTCAACACTTATGTGGCCGATAAGCTGTTTGTGAAAACACATAGCGCTCAATACAAAGTCCAGTATGACAGAGACAGTGGTATAGTAAAACCCACAGGTCACGTTATGCTGGGGGCCTTTTTACATACACGTCCGTCCGCGCGAGCATTCACAGTTAAATCAGTCCGCTCCGAGTTAAAGTTAAGATGGCAGATCCCGAAGTGACACCCGAGATGAAAACCGAAAAGGGATATCCTGTAAGTGTACTTTTGAATCATATAATGCAGGTTTTTTGTTGAATTTAGGCGTGTGTGTTTAGTAGATAGCTGTTGCTGACACTGGTACATTCATAGATGCGCATGAAAAAAATCGTATACAGACCATACCGCCAGGTCAAACAGTGGTTTGCTGGTTGGCTCGCCGCTGGCTGGATGTATGTCTGGTTCTCTGGTTCTATACAGCTGACCGGTTTTACGGTTGTTTAGCCGTTTTTGGTCATTCGGATGGCGGGTTGGTTGCCTCACTGATTGTTTTTCTGGCTGTTTGACTGGCTGATTTTCTGTCACGTTGTTTGGCTGGCTGATCTCCACGCTGACAAGATGGATGGCTGCCTGCCACCCTGGGTGGCAGGATGACTTGTCACAATGACAGGATGACTGGCACACGGGCTGACAGATTGACTGGTACGGTGGCTGGCTGATTGGTTGACTGCATGGATGGCTGGCTGGCACACGGGCTGACAGATTGACTGGTACGGTGGCTGGCTGATTGGTTGACTGCATGGATGGCTGGCTGGCACACGGGCTGACAGATTGACTGGTACGGTGGCTGGCTGATTGGTTGACTGCATGGATGGCTGACTGGCACACGAGCTGACAGATTGACTGGCACGATGGCTAGATGGCTGCATGGATGGCTGACTGACTGGCACACGGGCTGACAGATTGACTGGCACGATGGCTAGATGGCTGCATGGATGGCTGACTGAATGCCACACGGGCTGACAGATTGACTGGCACGCTGGCTAGATGGCTGCATGGAAGGCTGACTGACTGGCACACGGGCTGACAGATTGACTGGCACGCTGGCTAGATGTCTGCATGGATGGCTGACTGACTGGCACACGGGCTGACAGATTGACTGGCACGCTGGCTAGATGTCTGCATGGATGGCTGACTGACGGGCACACGGGCTGACAGATTGACTGGCACGCTGGCTAGATGGCTGCATGGATGGCTGACTGACTGGCACACGGGCTGACAGATTGACTGGCACGATGGCTAGATGGCTGCATGGATGGCTGACTGACTGGCACACGGGCTGACAGATTGACTGGCACGCTGGCTAGATGGCTGCATGGATGGCTGACTGACTGGCACACGGGCTGACAGATTGACTGACACAGTGGCTGTATGGCTGCATGGATGGCTGACTGACTGGCACACGGGCTGACAGATTGACTGACATGGTGGCTGGATGGCTGCATGGCTAGTTAACTAACCGGCTGTCTGGTTGGTAGTGATTGCATTTCCTGCTTACCGGCTGATCATCTTGCTGGCTGGTCATCTAGTTGACTTGCATGTTGGCTTGCTGTCTGGCTTCGCTTACTTGCTCGCATGCTTCCTGTCTGACTGTCTGGCTGATTGACTGGCTGGTTGACTAGTTGGTTGGCTGACTGGCTGGTTGGCTGGCTGGATGACCGGTTGATAGCTTGATTGACTGGCTGGTTGACTAGCTGGTTGGCTGACTGGCTGGTTGGCTGGCTGGATGACCGGTTGATAGCTTGTTTGCTGGTTTGCTGCCTGACTACAATGGCTGACTACCTGAATGGCTACCATGCTGGCTGACCAGTATGTTAACTGGCTGGTTGACTAGTTGGTTGGCTGACTGGCTGGTTGGCTGGCTGGATGACCGGTTGATAGCTTGTTTGCTGGTTTGCTGCCTGACTACAATGGCTGACTACCTGGTTGGCTGATTGACAGGCTGCATGACTGACATGTTGACTGACTGTCTGGGTGTTATGGTAGATGTCTGTCTGGCTGACTTGTTTGTCTAATTTGCTGGTTGGTTGTTTGGTTGCTTGGTTGGTTGGTTTATTAGTTAATTGGTTAGTTGGTGGGTTGGCTGGCTGGTTGGTTGTTTGGTTGCTTGTCAATTTGGTTGTTTGGCTGGTTGGCTGACTGACTGGATGTTTGGATGGTTGGTTGGCTGATTTGTAGGCTGTTTGGTTGACTTACATAAAGGTTGGTTCGTTGGTTCGCTGGCTGATTGGTTAATTGGTTGGTCTGTGTGTCGGCTGGCTGGCTGGTTGTTTGGTCATCTGGCAGGGGGTAACGCCACTATCCTTGGGGGAAGGTACCGTATTTAAGCCGAATAGAGAATACTTTTTCAGAGCTAACTGCCACTTCCTTTCCGCTTCAAGTCGCCCAATCTTATTTAGAGTTATGTCTCCTGTATTCTTCAATACTTCAAGATACAACACTCTCAGATGGATCGCCCTGCAGCTCCCGGAATTAAAGTGTGTGGCAACTGCTGTGTCCTTCTTAAGCCGTACATCCGAACGATGTATGCTTATTCTTTTTCTGAAGGAGAGCCCAGTTTCTCCCACATATAATTTATTGCATTTCGAACAAGCTATACAGTAAATACCGTCAGTTGAATCACAATTCTGTGTGGTAGGAATTTGAATTTGATTCCCGGCATCCAGTACGCCCCCCATGGTCTTACCACTCTCTACAACTAATTTGTTTGTTTTTTGGGTGGTTGGTTTGCTGGATGGATGGATGTGAATGTGTGGACTCTCCTTTGTTCAATAGTATCAGGAAGATAATCACACATCGACCCCCCTCCCCCCTGGAGTTGAAAGGGTATATCTGTCACCTTGTAAAGTTACATCATTTTTATACACAATTTCAGCGCCAAAAAGACGACATTATGCTATATATTTTACACATAAAAATCTCATATGTGACCCTTAATCTCCTAAGCACGACAATTGTCGTTTTTAACCCTTTGACTCCCAGGCCGGGGTGCATGCCAGGATCCAGATATACTGGTGTAGGAGTTCTATTTTTCGTCATTTGAAGCTGGAATTGCTAACGCAATTTCCAGCTTCAAATGACGAAAAATACATAAATGTAGTATATATTTGACGAAAATTTGTGTCATTTTATGGTTACGTTCATTGACGAATGACGACGG